>OY776111.1:180846538-180964038 GCA_963675035.1 Allygus modestus | reverse complement strand
TTAAAAAATTAACATTGGGCTTATGGAGTTTAAAATCAAAATAAAAGAATTGTAGCAGCTGTTTATAATCAATAAATGAACTGTCAAAGTAATACTCAAGTTGTTAATGATTATTAATATGTAGTTTCCTGAGAGCAGTGATTAAACCTGTTGAGTGAAGATTACATATATAGAGTATTACAACAAAACAAAGGGAGCTATAAATAACAACTGGAGGGATCTAAAAAATGTAGAAAAGAGGCAAAAGAGTTTTAAAAAATACCAATTATCATTAGGGAATAGTGGTGAAATATTATTCCAAGTCATCTAAATAATCTGACTGTCCTTCCCCGAGCAAAGCTCAGCCCACAGTTACTAATCAAAAACATCCATCTCAGTTACAAATAACTTCATAATTTTTAACTACAACTTTGGCAAACACATGATAACAAAATTTCAAGTCTATTAATACCCAGTCTACAAATCGTAAAAATCAAAAACGAGTTCGCACGCAGCACGCTGACGTGAGGGAAGTGAATTTCCATATAAAAAACTATAAAAACTCAAAATCAGTTAAAAACATACATTTATTCCAACTTTTATTCAAATATGAAAACATTGATTTTTTGGCTGTTCTGATGCTCCTGGTTCTATTTATCTGCAATGCTGGGAATACAATTTTGCGCATTATAAGGTTAGGAGAAGGTCCAGTCAGGCTTTAAAGTAGGCGTGAGGTTGTTGGGGATGATAAAAGTACACCAACAAATGAATAACAGGCTTTTCTAATGTAAAATAAGACAACGTACTGTGTTTGATCGATACACATTTTCTTTAATAACTCAGTAAATATTTATGCTAGAATGACGAGAGAGGGCTTAAAACTTTCGCCTTTCCAATTCCCATCTTTTTACATGCATTCATTTTACATACGGGGCTTTTCTGACCCTTTTTGGGCCCAAAAACCCAAAATTTGAAATATTAATCCCAAAAAAGGGGTTTAGAGTTGTCCGATTGCTTTGCCCAACGAACTTGTCCAACTGACTACAGAAAGAAACGTTCCTATCAAATTTGAAGTAGCCTAAATCGGACAAAAAATGCGACCGCTAGAGTGCAAACACACATATATATATATATATATATGTCTATATATATATATATATATATATATATATATATACATATATTTATATACAATTTTGAACGACCCCCCAAAACGTGTTCAGGGGGTCACGTTAGGAACTTCTATGGTGGTCCCGGGCTTAAGTTTCACCGTGCGGGTCATGCTAATAGTTCACTTTCCAAAGGAAATTCACTAATAATGGAGTTCTATACAAATTAAAAAATGCGGAGTTCCGTTTAGAAACAGTTCAGCATCAGGGCATTACATAGCTTACATTCAAAACAAAAATAAGTAGATAGATGCAGGTGATGAGCATGTGAACGTCAAGAAATGCCCATATGGTGAAAAAAATGTATCTTATAATGTTTAAAAAACTTCCAGAAAATCTAAAAACTATCTAGGTAAAATTAAGGTAAATTAATCTTAATTAATGTTCAATATATTATAATATTTTATCCTTGATATATATTTTGTTTTATTTCAACTTGAAATCTCATTTATAACAATTTTTAATAAACAATTATATAAAAAACAAATGATATCATACCCAAAAACACAAAATGTTGACGGGTTGCCAAGTCCTAAAATTATATGATATAAAAATTTATTCCAAGTCAAATATATCACCTTTGATCTGGCATTGTTTATCATCACAAATTACCTAAATATTTTAAAACAACAATGCTCGAAAGATTGTTGGTTATTTTCTATCTGATCTTGGCCAGCAGGTAATAATTTTTTATAATATTCAATTATAATTTTTAAGTATACTTTATTTACATTTTTAAATTTCAAAATAAAGATTTTGCATCAGTGAAGCTGCTGGCACGGTGTGTGTGTCCGTGAGCACGATATTTTTATGGCGGGTAATGGATACATCCACTCCGCCTCCCGCGCCGCCGCCGCGCCGTAACCGCCTCGCAGTTGCTGCCGCTAATTGCTCCACGTCTCGTCATTAATTATTACACACATATATATATATATATATATATATATATATATACAGTTTCGAACTAATAGTGTTTTTGGCATCTGGGGACCTCAAAACCAAAAGTTATCATGGTCCCGGGCCTAGGTCTTACCATGCCGACTACGGTAATAGCTTCTTCCCTATAGGGGAAATTCGCTAATAGGGCTTATTTATCACAGTTTTGAATACATTACTCGGTTTATTGTAACTAATAATGGTTTTTAGTGTATAAATCCTAGATGCAAGGTTACGTTTGGAAAGGAAATGGTCCAACCTCTGATTTTGTAACCATTTTATATTTTTGAATTTAAATAAGGATAACCAGATCGTCTAGCTTATTAAATTAGTGCTCATTGTATTCATATCTATATTAGTGTTATAATAATTTGAATGTCAATGACATCGGAAATTAATATAGTTTAAAAGACTTGGGTAAATTTGTATATCCAAGTTGATGTGTTAGAGTCACTCAGCTATGCTGATATCAGGATATATCCCAGTTCAATCGAATTATGTCTCTTAGATAATTTCACCAAAGGGTAATGTTGAGACAAACAACGTTGTAGGACCCCAAAAAATACACATTTAGAAAACTTGTTATTGAAAACCCCCAAGGAAGTACTTGAAAGTTGATAACAATCCAGTAATGAGCGTAGAGTGGTGATAAAAGGTGCATCAAGGCGGTTATAATGTTTGCTGGCGGGTAATGGATACATCCACTCCGCCGCCCGCGCCGCCGCCGCGCCGTAACCGCCTCGCAGTTGCTGCCGCTAATTGCTCCACGTCTCCTCATTAATTATTACTGTTAAATATTTATTTATTTTTATTTACACAGACTGTCTACTACGTATTAGATTTTTGGTTATTTTTATCAGACTCCAAAATTATAAAGGAAAAAGTGAGTTGTGAATGAGATTACGGGACTTCCCCATGCTACCAGGGCTAATGAGATTCAATTTTGTAGTTAGTACACCAGAATAACACATAGACCTAATTAAGTTTTGAAACTTTTTAAATACTCTATTGATATGTGCTAAAAGCATGCCTTTAGATTTTAAAACGATATTTTTAAAGATTACATTGAAACAGATTGAAGTTATTTTTACTTTGATAAGTGTTCAGTTGTTCAAGTTTACCACGAAAGTTGTAGTATATTTTGACATTACTAAACTTTTTAGTGTCCCCAAAATTATGGGAATTTGGGGGCAACTCAAAGGTTGTAAATGTAAACTCTCCCTGTAAAGAGATCTAAAAAATAGACGAATGGTTAAAACTAGAGATCCTTACCTCTTTCCAAACGAAAGTAGTGGCCAGCCAAAAGTGGTGGCTAGTCAAAAGTGGTGGCCAGCCAAAAGTGGTGGCCACGTCAAAACTCACGTCAAAGTTATCTAGGAATGTTAAGCGCAGTAAGTTAAAACTTCATGATTACATTTACAGTTTGGCTTGTTTTCAATAGCTAGAAATAAAAGTGCTGGTTTAAAATTATTGTTTATATTTTTATGTTCAGTAACAATTAACCTTACCTTATATAATAACCTTTTATTAAAATTCTGCATTATGTTATGGCATTATAAAGGTCAAATATCATCATAAATAAAAATAGTTTTAGAAGTTTTTTAAAATAAATGAGGAGGTTCTGAGAGCACAATATCCTAATGGATTACTGCCGTTACAACCGATCTATTGGTATTCAATGCCGCATTCACAGTTATGCATACAGATGGACTGTACACCAATCAACTAATGCTGGGGGATCCACCTTGTAATCTGCCCAAACCTAATGTAATAAGAATTTAAATCTCTCTTCCTCTCTTCAAAATTTCCATTAAAACATTTATATTTAGATTTATATTTTATTCATTGAGAGTCGTTGGATCCGTATATATCGCTGTAACTAATGTTGGATACTGTACATTTATGTTTATGCTTTTAGAAATGATATGCTCAACAAACATGTTGCACGATTGACATATATTAGGTGAGAAGCTTACGGCTTATTTTTTTATGGAAAATAATAAAACCTGATCGCAGGTAAATTAGATCACAAATGTTAAGAATATATTTTTAAACACAATTTTTACTACATCTTGAGTTCACTGTGGCACATTAGCAAGCCACTGCATAGTTGGACAGAAAACAGATTCTGTGTCCAATAATTGTAATTAAAGGTTATATGGGAATGTAATTTTAGTTCATAGTAAATACTTTATTATTATTATGTGCGGGTTGCTTTATATATAAACTATTAATTTAAACTATGATAGAATGGTTGTTTTTAATGCTGAACTATTTTTAAGCCTTTTTACAAATTCTAAGCAAGCCAACATATAAAATATATTTATTAGTATTATAAACCCTTAAACTATCATGACATAGTTTTATGGAAAACACTATCTTTCTTAATATTTTCTGCAAGATCTTGAAATTATTTGCCAGACCGACCTTAAAGTGTAGTTTAAAATATGGTCATATAACTTATAGAGCAACGATTTCAAAAGTATAATACAAAAAACGCATTGAATTATTCATAATTCATACCTGTAAATGAATACAAAGAATATAATGGGAATAGTTGATTTAGTTTCCTCCCAGTAATGTCAGGAAGAAATCACTGGTTTACTATGAAAAGGAATTGTTTATTTAAATATACGGCATTGACTAGTATTTTCCTTAATGTTGCATACAAGGTCAGTCGGACTTAAGACTCACTTTAGCGCAGCAAGGACAGCGGCACAGGACGGCGGCTGGGGCGGGCATGTCGGTGTCGGTGGCCACCTCTAGCACTGACTGGCAGGAATAGCCTGGTCCTCCGCTGCGGGATGTGCGGTTAGATAACAAACCGGCCACAACACATCTCTCCTCACGACGCGCTTCTACAATAATATAACTGATAACATGTATCCTCTTTCTTTGTACTGGCTTGCACATCAGAAAAATGGTTGAAGTCGGGGCATACTATAAGCAGCGTAATAACGATTAATCAGCTATTGGGTTTAAATATTAAATGCAAAAAATAAATCTGTGGAAATATTGTAGAGGCTAAAAACTCTGGTGATTTATTAAAACAATTATAGAATAAGGTCCAAATTTGAGATATTCAGAGCAGCAAAGAAATATTTACCGTAACAAAAATTGCTTTCAGTTTTCAAATTGATGAATTAAAAACACCTTCAATCAACTTTCGTCCGTTTTCCCAACTCGAACCATTTTCTTCCAACAATGTAATAACATTTTCAGAAAGCGGGAGAACGTAACAAATCTTACACTGTGACATTTGGCGTAATCGAATGTCTCATTTAGATGTATTGTAAACCAAATTCTAAATCAGAAAAGGTAAAATTGAAAGTTTAAATTTGTATTTTCCTACCTCACTAATATCAAGATACATCATTGGCTATTCATTTAAAATTGTAATAAAGCATATTTTACTAGACTACTAATAAAACATATTATTACTAGCAGGTAGTTTGGTCTCCAAATTGTACTACTTGTGATAATTCTGTAAAACGTTAATAATATGACAAACCATTTTTCATCCAGACACAAATAGAATTTAATGAAACTTGATATTTTAATGTTTTTTTTATCGGTTACTACTGAAAGTTGAACTATAAATGTCGGGCAGTAGGAGGAGGTCCCCAATGGAAACCAGCTCTTAAGGACCAAATACTGACAGTCGTCACTCTGAGAGGGAGAGCAATTACATGTTAATCCATCAGCTATCTATTTATCTAAGCACTACAGGACCTGCTGGGAAACCTAATTATTTTAGGCCTAATTGGATGCTTTAATTTAAGCTCCCATAAACCGTACCTCCTGCCAGTTTGCGCATACTTAACAATCACACAGCGTTTAAGACGTACTCTTATCTCTATTTTAGCGAATTTTGAAGTTATTACCATAGGTCTAATGGTAAGACTTAAGCCCGAGACCATTAAAACTTTTTTGTAGGTCCCCAGATGACTAAAACACTATTAGTTAAAATATATATATATATATATATATATATATATGTGTGACCGTGAATGCGATAACTTGAGTTAAAAAGCGTCCGATTTCGATGCAATTTGGCTAAAATGTTTAAAGTCATATTTATGACTTTAAGTTCGAAAACCAGAAAAATCGGACTATGGGAATGGTTTTTTTTAGGGTTTTAAATTTACCAAAAATCAGTTCTTTGCATTTGTTACCCTAACATTTTTAAAACACTTAGTTTTGGTTTGGACCATATTATAAAACTTAAAAAAATAAAACAATATAGTATTTTAGCGAATTTCCCCTATAGGGAAGAAGCTATTACCGTAGTCGGCATGGTAAGACCTAGGCCCGGGACCATGATAACTTTTCGTTTTGAGGTCCCCAGACCCCAAAAACACCATTCGTTCGAAACTGTATATATATATATATATATATATATATGTGTCCGTGAGCACGATAACTCTCGTAAAAATTATCCGATTTTGATGAAATTTGGTATAAACGTGTAAAGCAACATTTATGACTTTAAGTTCGAAAACCAGCCAGATCGCTTTATCCGAAGGGGTATTTTGGGGGGGTTTTGTACCCCAAAAATGGGTTTATTGAATTTTTTACATATAATTTTTGAAATAGTCAAATTTTAGTTTTTACCATTGGATTCAGCTTAAAAAAACACACAATTTGGTATTTTGATCATTTCTCTACGTCAATTGGTTACCGAGATACTGAAAGTGCTAAACACAGTACGTTGTCTAATGTTATTCTTATGGCGGAAAAGACAAATTTTACATCTCGCTTATTTATGAACGTATACTGACGAAACTTGGTATACGGCTTCATCTGGTTGTGGACCACTGATATTTGCTCAAAAAAACCATTTTTTGCCAAAGGCTCCCGTAGCAGCAAACCTGCGTACTCAGCCCCATGTTATTCTTATGGAGAATAAATAACGAGTTATCTCCCTTAATTATGAAAATAAATTAATGAAATTTGGTATGTGGCTTTACCTAAATGAGTTGTATTGATATTTGTATAAAACCCCATGTTTTGTTGTCCTTCCTTCAGCAAACCTGCATACTCAGCCGCCATGTTATTCTTATGGAGAATAATTAAAATGTCATAAATCGTTTATTTATGAATGTATATTGATGAAAATTGGTATGTGGCTTTATGTGGTATTAAGATACGTATATATTCATTGGAAATTCGCTGAGTATGCAGGTTTGCTGCTACGGGGGTATTTAATTATTAACCTAGGTTAAGTGGTTGCGGAGAAAATAAAAAAAAACCTGCTCATAAAATCTCCCATGTTAATCTTATGAGAAAATGATTTCGGCTTTTCCTAAGTTAATCCTAATGTAAACTTCACATTTGCTTTTACCAATCAACTCAGCTCCACAAAACAATCATTTTGGTGTTTAAATTGTGATTCTACGTCCAACCGTTGCAGAGAAATTCAAAGTGCTAAACACAGTACGTTGACCAATGTTATCCTTACGGAGAATAAATAAAATTTGATGTCTCCATTATTAATGAATGTATATTGATGAAACTTGGCATGTGGCGTCACGTAGTACTGGTATATTGATATTTGCACAAAAAATTGATTTTTTGTTGATTATCCCCGTAGCAGCAAACCTGCGTACTCAGCCCCCATGTTATTCTTATGGAGAATAAGTAAAATGTTATGACTCCCTTAATTATGAACATAAATTAATAAAACTTGGTATGTGGCTTCACCTTGTTGAGTTATATTGATATTTGCATAAAAACCCACTTTTTGTTCCTTGTTGCAGCAAACCAGCTTACTCTGCTCCCATGTTATTTCATGGAGAATAATTAAAATGTTATATAGTGCTTATTTATGATTGAATATTGATGAAACTTGGTATGTGGCTTCACCTAGTTAAATTTTATTTATATTTGCATAAAAACCAATTGATTTTCTTCCTTGTTTCAGCAAACCTACGTACTCATCACCAATGTTATTCTTATGGAGAATAATTAAAATTGTATATATCGCTTATATGTGAATATATTTTTATGAAACTTGGTATGTGGCTTTATATGGTATTAAGACATATATTATGCATTGGAAATTCGCTGAGTACGCAGGTTTGCTGTGACGGGGGTATTTCTTTTACGCAAATGTACACATTGCTTTGGGAGCTATGTTAGGTTAGGTTCATAGAGGTTACCTCAGTACAATAAGGTTACCAAACCTAATTCCGCCGAGTGCTGTATTGGCTTGCATATTTATTTGTATTGCTTTCCAAATATTTGTCGTAGTATATTTAAAACATATAGTAACATAAGTATAGCATATGGGAAAAATAAAGTTTAACAATGTTGGACGGCGATAGGAGCGGCGGCGCGTGGACTTTGAACCTCTTATCGGTTGCGGCGACATCAGTTGTCGTTTGCGACGTCCAGCTTTCGTTTATTTCCATATATTTTGATATCGGAAAGCTACGGCTAGAGTATAATTTTTTCAAGTTGATACACTAATCCGGAATCACAATATTTAACGAAACTTGGTGTGTGGCTTCATGTGATGGTGGTCTAATTATATAAGCCTAGTTTTTTACCCCCTCCTTCCAAACACCAAACAGCAACCCTACGTTCTCAGCCTAATGTATTTCTTATGGAAAATACACGAAACTTTATATAATGTACTTTATTTTATAATAGTTAGTTCTAAAACTTGGTAAACGTGGCTTCATGTGGTCGTTAAGTGTATATTCATTTATTTATTTGCATTGTAAATTCACTGAGAACGCAGGTTAACTGTCTCAGGGGTATATGAATGATTAGTGTCCAATGAATTAGTCAGAGTATTCGTCTCTAAAATACATATCAAGTATTATATTTTTAAATTTTTGCGACTTATTGATGGTAACCATTACATGGTAGAAACGTAAAATGGATCGGATCCTTACTAAATATACAGTACTGATTGAGTGAGTACTGATTGAGTCACACTGAATATTCAGCTCGATATTGGGACACACTGTACATTAGTATTCACTTAGGAGGTTGTGTCTCTTTAAAAGGGTGTGTTTGTTAAATCAACAGCCAGCTATATCCAAAGTGGCAATAACCTATTACGTTTTGCATAATTCGACGAATTTCAGGCATTAACCTACTGTGCTATACGTAATAATAATATATTAATTGTCTATATGACATATTGTGTATATTAGTACGCACAACATTGTGTTCCATAATATATTAGCTTAGTAAAAGTAAGATAATAAAACCAATATATGGCAAGTGTCTTTGCTTCTTTATCAACGATATAATAACGTTTGTTCAGTAATTATGAGTAATAACATCTGACATCGGAAGGCGGTTACCAACAATTTACCGAGGTACACAGAAACCCGTTTACTACAGTACAAAACAATAATGCCAAAAATGTATAGGCAATTAAAACTATTGTATAGTACGAGCCGAATAAAAATATATTTAAATGGATAATAACTGTGTTAATCTAATGTAAAGCGCAATGCCGAAGTCAGCTGACTCTAAATAAGCACTATAAAAGTTATTTACGATGCAGTTTTTCTGAATTATGACAGTAATAAATAGGAAACCGAGGTTTCTAACTTTCTCATATCCAAAACATAAATTATTGTTTATTTTCTTTCCAGCCGCTTTATATCTTTGAAGTATCTGTTTTCTGTTCTATACTCTAATGAAATGCATCTTCTTTCGCTCATAAAAGTAGTATAAACTGAGCCGCAGGTTTTTGAAAGTGGAAATTTTATGCGCTAAACTTTTAGACCATCTTGTGGATCAGTTAGATAGCTTAGTAAACTAAATCACCTTGTTTACCCCAAGAAGTGAAAGTTGAAAACATTTTCCTTCAAATTTGAGTTTAATATATTTAATAAAAATATCCAGTATACTTTAATTAAATTTGTAATAATTTAAATGTGTGAAATTAAATAAATAAATAAATCTAAAAGTAAATATTTCGTAAAGTTATATTACTATTTAGGCAGTTATGCTGAAAAATTGAATTCAATATGACAACAAAGTAACTTTATATTTTGTAGTGGGTTATGAACAGTTTTAAAATTAAAGTAATATTCAATTATTAAAAACAAAAACCTGCATCATCTTCTTTTCTCTTCGATATCTATAAATACGAAAACCGATCATTCCTCAGGCCAAACCTCTACACCTACAACTACGAAATTTGCCACGTATACTCTTTCCATAACGTAGAGAACGTAAAGAAATTCCCACAGAGCTCCGTCCATCGGGGAGTCAAATTTGTAATCCTGTGTTATTCTATTGGACAATTATTTATAAATACGAAATACCGATCACCCCCAGGATTTGGCACGTGCACTCTTTCCATAAACGTAGTTAACCAATAAGAAGGGATTTTAAGAAACTCCCATAGGGCTCCATCCCGGGAAATCATAGTTCCAATGCTGTGTTATTCTTATGGAATCTATAAATACGAATAACCAATCATGCCATAGGCCAAACCTCTACACCTACAACCACGAACTTTGGTACGTGTACTCTTTCCACAACGTAAGAAACCACTAAGAAAGGATTTTAAGAAAGAATTTTAGGGTTCCGTCCCACGGGGAGTCAAAGTTTCAATCCTGTGTTATTTTTATGGACATTCACTTTAGTTTGAGCTGATGAGAATTCAAAACAGCTGATAATGTTTCGTAGTAGTTCCACGGGTTCACCACAGAATGCAGCAGACACAACTGTTGTATTCCCGGGTGAAACCGGATACGATAGCAGCTAGTATTTTTATAATTTAAATTATTTGTACAACTATTAATGTAGGGCAACGTATCATATATGTGTAAGATAAACACAGTTGTATCACAAAGACCAGTGTACGTAGCAGCACCGCTCCGGCAACAGATTTTACTACGACGTTTTGATATTGTGTAATATAATGGACGTGACAAATCTCAGTTTCCTGCTTTTAGCTTGGTAATATAGCTTATAGCTTGGTTAAGACAGGGTGAGATCTCTAATCAATAGTAAACAAGGCGGTATGGCGTACCTGGGGACCGGGCGACATAACGGGAGCGCTGCACTCCACTGCCACTGCCCCGCCACTCCACTGCCCCGCCACACTTTCACCGCGGCGTGATGCAACCGGTCACGCCCCTCCCTAAGATTAGTGGCTTTATACAAGGCTATTTTTAACTCGCTACGATTGTTGTGTTATATTTATTGCTTAAGTCCTTCTGGACCCTTATGAACGCTTCAAATAGTTTAAGTAATCAGTTTAACAATACTACGCCATTTTAAGTTTTAACAAACGCTTTCTTAAACAGCTGCATGCAAATAATCGCAACCGTGGGCCTAACTCTTATAATTCAGCCAATATTGCTTATGTTTCGTCATTACAATAAATACTAACATTAAATTATTTTTTGGAAAATATAAGTTTTGTTTAAAATGTACAGGAGGGGGGAGATGTAGTGGATGCGGGGTAGTTTATCTTGGCGTTACTTAGAAGGAAATTGGACACATTAGACGAATTGAGATTTAATGTAACTAGGTGAAATTTCAAATATGAAATTAGTTCACCATAAAAGTGAAAAACATAACTCAATGTGTAATTTTCACGCTTTTTAAAATCAGGAGGGTAATGATGGAGACCCTACAAGTGAGTTTTGGACAAATTTTTATGATTTATGTGAACAATTATTGGAAGGTTAATTATAAACTCCATGATACCAGTATCTGCAGATAACCAAATAGGCCTACCTGCTAACTATTGTTTCTAGATGCATTACATAATGACATATAGTACTGATTTGTAGTGAAGTACTTATGGCAATCTGTACTGATAGTATATTGATGTAAGAGCGAATTGTAGTTTTGCCCATTTTATAAATTGTCAGGTCTCACTTGACACAATGGCAGCTTGGCAGTATTAGCTTGCTCAGACGCCAGTTCTTCCTAGCATCTTGTTGTCCGAGCAAGGGAAACTGGCTCCAACGCCAACTTGATTTTGCAAATTGCTAAAATGGCTAACACTACAAACTGTACTATACTTTCATCACTACTTTCTTCGCGCATTTATATTATCTACTTACCAGACAACCTATGTGTGTGATAGGTTTAATACATTAATACATATAATACAAGAAGGATATGTTTTAGGGTTTTGATTAATTTAGTTAACAAATTGTTCAGTAAAATATTATAACATAATTTGCAATACTTATAAATACCCCCGTAGCAGCAAACCTGCGTACTCAGCGAATTTCCAATGCATATATATGTATCTTAATACCACATAAAGCCACATACCAAGTTTCATCAATATACATTCATAAATAAACGATTTGTGGCATTTTAATTATTCTCCATAAGAATAACATGGCGGCTGAGTATGCAGGTTTGCTGAAGGAAGGAAAATAAAAAATGGGGTTTTATAAAAATATCAATATAACTCATTTAGGTAAAGCCACATACCAAATTTCATTAATTTATTTTCATAATTAAGGGAGATAACACGTTACTTATTCTCCATAAGAATAACATGGGGCTGAGTACGCAGGTTTGCTGATACGGGAGCCTTTGGCAAAAAATGGTATTTTTGAGCAAATATCAATGGTCCACAACCAGATGAAGCCGTATACCAAGTTTTGTCAGTATACGTTCATAAATAAGCGAGATATAAAATTTTTCTTTTCCTCCATAAGAATAACATTAGACAACGTACTGTGTTTAGCACTTTCAATATCTCGGTAACCAATTGACGTAGAGAAATGATCAAAATACCAAATTGTGTGTTTTTTTAAGTTGAATCCAATGGTAAAACTAAAATTTGACTATTTCCAAAATTATATGTAAAAAATTCGAAAAACCCATTTTTGGGGTACAAAACCCCCCCAAAATACCCATTTGGATAGAGCGATCTGGCTGGTTTTCGAACTTAAAGTCATAAATGTTGCTTTACACGTTTATACCAAATTTCATCAAAATCGGATAATGTTTACGAGAGTTATCGTGCTCACGGACACACACACATATATATATATATATATATATATATATATATATATATATATATATATATATACAGTTTCGAACGAATCGTGTTTTTGGGGTCTGGGGACCTCAAAACGAAAAGTTATCATGGTCCCGGGCCTAGGTCTTACAATGCCGACTACGGTAATAGCTTCTTCCCTATAGGGGAAATTCGCTAAAAACATCAAATTTGTATTCACAGATCTGAAACTGAGAAAGATAATATTACTATAGATGTAGAGCTTTTTCACATTCATATCTTGATTTAAAGAGTAGAGTGGGAAAAATTAAAAAGAGGTGTATACTATGTGTATATACGTGATTTATGCTCTATATTTTGTCTTACCATAAAAAACCATCTCTTTCGACGCCATGTCACTTACTTTCCCCCAATTTAATTCTAGTACGTTACAAATATAATTGATTAGAGTTGAAATTAAGTAATTTAAGGTTGGTTGTAAAAGATTTTAACTTATTCCATTATACACTATTTACTCTAAATGTAGCTCCATTGTCCAAGAAATGACTTTACACACTTGAAGATTATATGTAGAGTTCTAGCTGAATTCCAAGGAACTCTTCGGTAACGGATGGCTGAGGCTTATTTTACTGAACAAAAAATAACTACTCATTTGCCTTATCTACTGATAGTGCCTTATGTCGTTAAAGCTATGAAGGTCTACAAACAAGGGAAGGGAAACAAATTAGTACAATTCAGCCCGCCATTGAGATAAGTAATCGCCTACTTCCGTACAATTACAGTGGGTTAACGGAGGAGTGGAAAATGTGTCCGGCCATACAAAACTTGCTAGCTTCTAACTTGAGGAATCCATTTTATATACATATTATCATTATTTTAATAGGCAACCAAAAATTTGTCCCTCCTTTTTTCTCAGCGTGTGTACATCGAAGGAGAATTATTCATGTATACCGTTAGAAAAGGTATGGTCGTGTAGATGTGCAGAAACCCCTTTTAATTTACATCGGCCCTCAGGGCTACTCCCCACAGGCTTTCAAAGTTGTAATGTAAATCTTATGGAAAAACAGTAATCAATTGAATTACGTATTTTACAGCTGATATAACAACAAATGCTATCACAACAGCCAGAACAAATGTTTCAGGACTAATGTAAATAAAATACACTACTGACTGCTGAAATGGTACACCCTACTCTTAACCGTTTTAACTCCACATTAAAAAAATTACACCTGGGTGTCAGTGGGAGAGGGTGATGGAGATGGATGGGGGAGAGGGAGAGAGAGAAAGGGAGGTTATTCGTGAAGTTCAGCATAAGTACACAGGTTCAAATGCATTTTATTTAACTGCTCACGCAGGATGTGGCAAAACATTCACACAAACGGCCATTATTCGTATGTGCTACGTTGGGTGTATGTAAATGAATTTTGGTCGAATTTCAACCTCCCGGTGATCACTATAGTTATTATTATTATTACTAAATGTTCATGATTTTCTTTCGCCGATTTCAGGTCCCTAAAACTATTAGTTCGCGTACTTGTTTGGTATCAAACAGTCATACGGGAGAATATCTTCGAGATAGGCTTATATTCAAATTTTTGTTTTACCCTAGGAACAAGCCCCAGAAGTTTCAGCAGAGAGTTCGGAGACACTCTGTACATTCATGAATGTATTTTAGATACAAACTTGGTCTCTACAATATTTTATTCATCAAACTAAATAAAAACATTTCACAACAAATAAATGTTGCAGCGAAATTAACGATTTGTTTTTTAATTTGTCAATGACACATATTGTGCTTGAATATCTTTGATTCTTGATTCAGTACCAATGCAGCTGTTAAAGCTTATAAGCCGCGAAATCAACATCAACAACAACAAAACATGTGTTAAAAATTGCACACATCGCAATTTCGGAATGTCCACCCGTTACTCACCCGCGTCTTCTACGGCTGGCTCTCTTCCTTCTCCTTTCTCTCTTGCCCTAACCCTCCAGGGTCTCGGCGGATGGCATAAAATGGGCATTATTATCAGTTAATTGAACAGGGTACCTGGGTTTGTCCAAGGCACAAAATCCGTCTCCCGATATTTGTTTGGCGAGTTTTGACCTTTAATACTATTACTATGTACATATGACTGCTATAAATAAAAAAGCGCTTAACTTTTAGATGTGTTTTTCTCATAAAGCTCCACTTTCAGGGCTCCGCCCCATAAGCTTTCAAAATTACAACGATAATATAATCGAAGTATAGACTAAATAAATTTAAAATTTAACAGCTGTTCACAAAATACATCACAACAGCTTGAAAAAATTTGTAAGTATAATGTAAATGAGATAACTAAGATAAATTAGAAAGTAAGACAAATTAAATTATTCGAGCTGGGTAATCTCATAATGGAAAAAATGATCGGTTTTGAGCAACCGGATCTACTCGTATGCGTTTACACCAATCATAAGAACATTTCACAGTGGAAATAATTATTTCATTATCCAGTTTTAAATATACAATAACTAGCTGGCCCGATAGACGTTGTCCTCGCCTAATTGCCATTGAATATGTTTTATGTCAAATACTCGTTCATTTTCAAGAAGAGCTCGTTCGCTTCGCTCACTCGCCTCCCGGATTATCTCGTTCGCTACGCTCACTTGCCTCCCAGATGACCTCGTTCGCTACGCTCACTGGCCTATCGGAAAAAAGAGTTTGAGTTGCCATTCAAGTAGGTTTTTTATTTCCATAATGAGAGCTGCCTTTAAATTAGTTTTTTAATTCCATAATCAACAAATGCTTCTGCCTTTCAAGTATGTTTACGGCTGTTTGGTGTTACTAACTGCACTTTGATCAAATCAATGGGAACTTTGAAGGCCAGTGGGACAAACCCTTAGGTCGGATTACAAATTTTCTTTTATAAGAACCTTGTCTTGATGTTAACGAACACAACAAAAAAAGAACTATTCCATTTTTTTCATGAGAAATAGGGATTCATTTTTAGTGACTTTATCCTATAGGGAAGAAGCTATTACTGTATTCGGCATGGTTATACATAGGCCCGGGACCATGATAACTTTTCATTTTGAGGTCCCCAGACCCCAAAAACACCATTCGTTCGAAACTGTATATATATATATGTGTGTGTGTGTGTGTGTGTGTGTGTGTGTGTGTGTGTGTGTGTGTGTGTGTGTGTGTGTGTGTGTGTGTGTGTGTGTGTGTGTGTGTGTGTGTGTGTGTGTGTGTGTGGGTGGGATAACTCGTAAAAAAGGTCCGATTTTGATGAAATTTGGTACAAACTTGTAAGGCAGCGTCTATTTTCATGAGTTAGAAAACCAGACAGATGGCACCATTATAAGGGTGGTTTTGGGGGGTTTTGTATCCTAAGAATGGGTATTTTACATATAATATTTTAGTAAATCCAATTTTAGTTTTCACCATTGAATTCAGCTTAAAAAGCAAACAATTTGGTGTTTTGATCATTGCTCTACACCAATTGGTTACAGAGATATTGAAAGTGCTAAACACAGTACGTTGTCCAATGTTATTCTTATGGAGAATAAGACAAATTGTATATCTTGCTTATTTATCAACTTATCCTGACGAAACTTGGTATATTGCTTCATACCGTTGTGGTATATTGATATTTGCACAAAAAACATTTTTTCCGATAGTTCCCGTAGCAGCAAACCGGCGTACTCAGACCCCATGTTATTGTTATGGAGAATAAGTAAAACTGTTATCTCTTTTATGAACATAAGTTAATAAAACTTGGTATGTAGTTTCACCTAGTTGAGTTATAAACAAATTTTCATAAAAACCCATTTTTTGTGTTCCTTGCATCAGAAAACCTGCATACTCAGCCGCAATGTTATTCTTATTGAGAATAAATAAAATGTCATCAATCAGTTTTTTATGAATGTATATCGATGAAACTTCGTATGTGGCTTGATGTGCTATTAATATACATATATATGCATTGGACATTCGCTGAGTATGCAGGTTTGCTGCTACGGGGGTATTATATATTAAGATAAGTGTTCTAATATAGTGTTGATATTTAAATTTTCTTTTGTAACAAGAATGATTCGTCGCTATCGCAACGACAGACGGTTCAGCGACTACTCGAGTCACTGTGTCGCTTGTAAACGCCAGCTGTAGTTTGTTACCGCAACGACACTGGTTTTACCTCAAAGTACAAATATTTAATTTAGTTAAAATATTTAACTAATTTCTCGTTAAAATGTTTGTTAACCATAAAAATATGATTATAATATAATTTTCCAAAATATGTTTTTCGTTGGTGTTCTATCTTCTTTTTTCTTATGTGTATTTTTACGTGTGCGTGTGTAAGTAGGTGTGTATTTGTATTTAAATATTGATTTTAAACCTGACAATGTTTATGTTTCAGTTTGATTTACTTTCGAATTTTACGTTTCCAGTTTTAACGTTTCTTACCGCTGGTTTTAGCAATCTGGTATTATTTCCTAAAGTCCTACATTGAACCCAAACTTTTACAGGACATACAAATATTGAGATTCACAGTCAAAATAAATCGTGGGGACATCAAAGGTTAAGAAAAATCAGGGAAGCTTTTACAATTATTGTTGTTAAATTTTATTCAGGTGATTTGTTTTTTATATAGGTAGTTTTAAGAAAATTAAAACCATCTTTGCTCTGCGCTTTACTTAAAACAAGAAAATAACTCTGCAATACTCTTCACCGTTAGCTCATATGATAACAACCATAATTGATGATAACATATTTGCTTTTTTAGAAAATGTACCCCAAACAGAATAAGATATTACCGTAGCCTGGGACCTAGAGCCAGGACCTTTATAGGTCGGGGATGATTATAACGTTTCATTTTGAGGTCCCCAGATGCCAACATCGTTCGTTCAAATTTGTATATATTATATACATATTTGATCGTGTATCGTATAATGGGATGAGCTTACAAACGACATTGAGACGAAAGTCCTTCTTAAAGACACAGCGTGGCTAGGAATGAGTACTAAATCAGTCTGCATTGATCTAGAAATCCTGAGGATAATAACATTATTCTTGAACTACGTTTATACGTATTAACAATATAGTGATTGCTTTCTTTTAAAACTACCATCATAGTCTGATCATATGTTAACTCCCTATAACTCTTTTAAACAGATAAGCTGGCATTAACAATCACAGCTGTTAAAGCAAATAAAAACCCTGCTTCTGAACTCTACCGAGAAAATTATTAGGTTTATCGATTTAAAGGATAAGGAGAACTTCACTGTTATTTATAGTTAAAACTGATTAGTGTTTTTGGTGAGCAAATTATAAATCTTTTCACTAAATATTAATTTAAATTTTGTAAGACCTAGGCCCGGGACCGTGATAACTTTTCGTTTTAAGGTCCCCAGACCCCAAAAACACCATTCGTTCCGTGGGTGCGATAACTCTCGTAAAAATGGTCGGATTTTGATAAAACTTTGTACAAACGTGTAAAGCATTATTTATGACTTTAAGTTAGAAGACCAGACAGATCGACCCATCCGAAGTGTATTTTTGGGGGGGGGGGGTTTGTATCCCTAAAATTGGTTTTTTGAAGGTTTTACATGTAATATTTTAAAAAGTCAAATTTTAGTTTTCACCATTGGATTCAGCTTTTAAAAAAACACAATTTGGTGTTTTGATCATTTCTCTACGTCAATTGGTTACAGAGATATTGAAAGTGTTAAACACAGTACGTTGTCCAATGCTGTTCTTAGGGAGAAAAAAATATATAGCTCGCTTATTTATCAACGTATACTAACGAAACTTGGTATACGGCTTCATCTGGTTGAGGTCTATTGTTATTTGCACAAAAAACGCAATTTTTACCGATAATTGCCGTAGCAGAAAACCTGCTTCCTCAGCGCCCATGTTATTCTTATGGAGAATAAGTAAAATGTAATGTATCCCTTAATTATGCACATATATTAATAAAACTTGGTATGTAGGTTCACCTAGTTGAGATCTATTGATGTTTGCATAAAACAAAATTTTTGTGTTCCCTGTTGCAGCAAACCTGCGTACTCATCCCCCATGTTATTCTTATGGAGAATAATAAAAATGGTATATATATATATA
Organism: Allygus modestus; assembly: GCA_963675035.1. Classification (NCBI taxonomy): domain Eukaryota; kingdom Metazoa; phylum Arthropoda; class Insecta; order Hemiptera; family Cicadellidae; genus Allygus; species Allygus modestus. The sequence continues at coordinate 180,944,885 of OY776111.1, read as the reverse complement.
TATATATATATATATATATATATATATATATATATATATCGCTTATTTATGAATTTATATTGATTCAACTTGGTTTGTGGCTCCACCTAGTTGAGTAATATTGATATATACATGAAACTCCATATTTGTGGTTCCTTGTTGCAGCAAACCTGCGTACTCATCCCCAATATTATTCTTATGGAGAATAATTCAAATTTGATATATCACTTATTTGTCAATATATTTTAATGACACTTGGTATGCGGCTTTATTAAGACATACATTTTGCATTGTAAATTCGCTTAGTACGCAGGTTTGCTGCGACGGGGGTATCAGATTTTACCCAGTATACTATATATATATATATATATATATATATATATATATATATATATTAACTTGATTAGCCTTTACTCATAAACTCAAGTTACAACATTGACTGGTGCTGCAGAGCAGCGCGGGTTCTCTAGTAGATATTTAAATAACGAACCGAGTACAGATGGAATTGTCTTCTATTACGACAATTGTTCCTTTAACTACTATTTCATTGGCATAATGCCCAACACAACTACATGATTATGTTATCATAACATTTGAAATTGATTCGGAAGCAACCATATTATACTATTTCGTGAAAGAATGGAACTAGAAAACTCTGACTTACTCACTGTAGCGAATGTACTCGTAAATTGATGTTCTGATAACCAAGATACAGGGAAGATTGCGCGATTGATAACAGTTTAATACATGACAGAAGCATCTCTGAGATAACTGCTGATGAAGGCAACTTAGGCCTCACGTCGTCGTAGTCTGGCAGCCCGAGCAACTTTGGAACTGTCTTCACTCGTGGAAACTTGTCTAATAAACCATCGTCGAACATTTAGCCTACATTCTGCTACCAAAGTTTCGCTCAACATTAATAGTAACAAGGTGTTTGAAAACTGGTTCAACCAAAGTCATTATTTAGATTTTTTATACTCATATTTCACAAAGTAGGTGAACTATTTTATTAGGAAATACAATATTATATAGCTAGCCATAAATATATAAAATATAAATCATTCAATTTTCATTGGACAAATTAATTGGTACTGTTATCAACCGATAACCTGAACAGACCTGAACAAACCTGAAGTGTTCACACGAATATAAATCATTGTAGACGAACGTGCAGTTCAAATAACAAACGAGTTTAGGTAAAGAGTATTGTTTTAAATTGTTCAGAAAAAGAGTAGTTGAATATTAGCTGCGTGGCTTCTAAAAATCTTACACGAAAGCTTTAAGACTTGTGAATGATTTATGTTAGTTTTTGGGTAAATGATGACAAATTGTTTAAAACTAATGTCTTACAAATCGTGGTCGAGCTTTGCTCCTTCAGTATACGGACTTATAAAAGGTACTGCGTTAAGCTATGATTAGGGCTAAAAAAAGTAGAATGGGTCAAGCAATAATAGTTTTATGTTGAACAATTCCTTCCATTGTTCAATTTACATTTATAGTTACAAAGAAAATTTCACTAAATAGGAAATACGAAAATTGTTTTATTTTTGTATCGAAAAGCTTGTCAAACCGTATTAGAGTTTCAGGATAATAAAATCCCCCCAATGAATAAAACCACCTAAACCATAAGGAGAAATGAGAATTTGGCCTTCCAAGCCATATAATTACTAATCTAAATTTCTAAAAAACATGTAAAAGTGGTTTATTTACCAGGATCATCAAACTGATTGTAAAATGAATTGTCATGAATCGTTAATTTAATCAGCGACATAAAATTTTCCGCACAATTTAGAACGATATCCGAAAAAATAATAGTAGATAAGGATTCTTTATTTGTAATTTCTGTGATTGCCTCTAAATATTATTGCTGCTCATCAGTGCAAAACACCGTGACGAGGATTGAAACTAGCTTTTTTGTGCCCCTCTTCTAGTTATGTGATTGTAGCGTCAAATAAGGATATTTCAGAGTAGTTGTATAAATTCAATTTATTTATTTGTAATAGTATATTGAATTACAAAAATTATGAACAATTAAAAAAAAATATGCTTCTGTTACAATTGTGTTAAGCTAAAATTTATCAAAAACAAAATTATGGATGTACACAATAATTTAGAATACTGAATGGCTTATACAAGTACTATACTAGGACATTTATTGATATTATCCAAGTTAAATCAATTAATTTTACTATTTATGAGAGCGATAAGACGTTACAATAAACTATGGAGATTTTACTGTTTCATTATATTGGGTCAGTAGGTTCATTTGTAGTTCCGCTAGCAAAATTGCAAGAATAAACATTCAATCTGCTCGTGTATGTTGCTTAGGGATTTCCTCTTGCAAAATTGTCATCATCTTTTCATGTCTACATGCTCTATAAACCTTTATGGAGCCAAAACTTTCTTTCAAATTGTGTCCGGAAGTATAGCCTTTTTATAGCATCGCTTTCTTTTGCTTCGTTCAGACACTTGTAGCATATTTCTAGTTTTATCTAAGTTATTCATTAAAATACATGTCCGTTCTGTAACAAATTCCTTGAGAAACGCATACGAAGACAAATAAATAAATAGCCACTACCTTATATTTTTTCATATTGGTTTTATTTTGTTCAATCAAAAAGTACAACATTAGGGTGGAAATTCCCATTTTATTAGCGAATTTCCCCTATAGGGAAGAAGCTATTACCGTAGGTCTCATGGTAAGACTTAAGCCCGAGACCATGATAACTTTTCATTTTGAGGTCCCCAGATTCCAAAAACACCATTCGTTCAAATTTATATATATATATATATATATATATATATATATATATATATATATATATATATATATATCTGTGTCCGTAAGCACGATAACTCTCGTAAAAAAGGTCCGATCTTAATGAAATTTGGTACAAATATGTAAAGTACCATTTATTTGAACGAGTTCGAAAACCAGATGAATCGCACCATCCAAAGGGGGGTTTATGGGGGGTTTTGTACCCCAAAAATGTGTTTTTTGGGGATTTCACAGGTAATTTAAATTTAAATCAAATTTTAATTTATACCAATAGGTTGAGCTTAAAAAAACAAACAATTTGGTATTTTTATCATTGCTCTACGTCAATTGGTTACCGAGATATTGAAAGTGCTAAACACAGTACGTTGTCTAATGTTATTCTTATGGAGAAAAAGAAAAAATGTATATCTCGCTTATTTATGAACATAAACTGACGAAATTTGGTATATGGCTTCATATGGTTGTGGTTTATTGTTGTTTGCACAAAAAAACTATTTTCGCCTATGGTTCCTGTAGCAGCAAACCTAGGTACTCGGTCCCCTGTTATTCTTATGGAAAATACTTAAAATGTTATATATCGCTTATTTATAAATGTATATGGATGAAACTTGGTATGTGACTTCACATACATGAGATCTATTGGTATTTGCATAAAAACCCATTACTTTGTGTGCCTTGTTGCAGCAAACCTGCGTACTCATCCCCAATGTTATTCTTATGGACATTAATTAATATTTTAAATATCGCTTGTCTGTGAATACATTTCTTACGAATCCTGTGAAGTGTTTTAATGTGTTATGTTATATGTTCATTCGAAATTCGCTGAGTATGCAGGTTTGCTGCGACGGGGGTATATTAAATTGTATAACTAATATCTATCCGGACAGTAGGTGGATATCTCTCATCGGGCAAGATACAGATAAATTCATGGATCTTTTCGGTTATGTGTCAACAATCTGTAAAATATTTTTATTTGTTCAAAAACAAATAAAAACTCCTTACCTTTATTCTGGCGGCCAGAATAAAATTATATATTGTAGAATCTGTTAAAATAGATCCCTATCTTGATGCCGTCGACGCCACGAAAATCACAAAGATATGAGTCAAGCACCGAGCGGTGCGTGCCGCACTGAACTTTATCGCGTTGTTTAGCTAACGTCCAATGATTCTCTACAGTTTGTGTATGGGCACCAGAGTCGGGACCAACGAAATAATATTTGAGGGTGACTGTTTTGTGGTTATAACCATGTTTATACAACTGACTGTACGGTTTCCATTAGTTAGATATTAGAGTTATACCAGGAAGTACATATTCATAACATACATGTTAAATAATCATACATAACCATAACATAACATACCCAAACAGTAACAACACTGGTAACCGTTCCACGCACTGACAGGAACCAGACTCCTGGCTTGGCGGGCAGTTGACCAGCCGTCGCCGTCGAGTCGCGTTATCATATCTCGCGTTATTATGTCTTCCTAACGTTTTCCCATTTTGTTGACATCAATTGCTCATGTTTACAGTTTATTTTCATTAGACAACACCACCTACTAAACACGTAATGTTTGGAAGGTTTTTTGCATTGTTGACACATAACCGAAAAGATCCAAATTCATTTACTGAGTAAACAGACAAAAACGTTTTAAGGAATAATGACAGATTTTTTACAAAATGTGAGAAACGTGCTCACTTTCTTACTAAAGGTGAAATTTTCTAGTTTAGTTTTCCTTTCTGAGAGAGATTTTAGGCAGAATCAGTTATCATCGTCTTTATTTAGGTTTGATGGCCAAGATTAAGCCCCTTGTAAAATTAATTTTCCTAGGCGTCAAAATGTAATAATGTTACAAATTATTACTTCGACCTGACCTGTTCTGTACTTTTAAATACTTCCGTACGGTAAACCATTTCATCTATGACGTTTAACTTTTACAAGAAACCATGTTTTATTAAGGTACCCTATCGGCTGATGCTCTCATGTAAATTAACTAGAATATTTAGTACTCGTAATTTAGAGCAGCCGGGTTTTATTTTAACTAAATAACAGCCCCAATACTTGGCTTATCGTGGGTTGACATGCCAATGCCGTTCTCAAGATTAGCAACCCGCTGCCAGCCTGCTGCAGCCATCCACGTTATCATCCAAGCGGAAAACACTCTAGTTGCACGTGACCTTGGGGAAACCCTGAGTAAATTGGAAAAACCAGTTTACAAGAGCGATTTGAACATCGTAGACATAATGCACTGATACGTTATTTTAAAACAGTCCAACTCGTGCATCTTACTTTTCTTTCCTTTACTGTATCTGATAGAAGTCGTACGTTTTACATATAAATTACAGTTTAGGCCTACTATCATTTCACGATAAGTTGAACGTAGTAAAGAAAGTGTCAGATAAAATTGCAGAATGCCAAAACACTTATGGGTTTGGAAGAAATAAATGTTGAGAGTTATTTGATTCCGGATAAATCTAGTTACTTCTTATCTGATAACAACAATTAACTAGTAAAAGTAATAACTAGTAAAGTAATAACGATTTGTAAATAATTAACATGCTACAAACTAGGATTTTGAAAATTCCATTTGTAGTATAGGTAGACCCCTACTCGTTTTAGGAATTTTAAAAACCTATCAGAATAAACTACTGTACTTTTTAAATTGTTAGTCCTACTAGTAGTCCATCCCTATATCAGTTAATTGTAAATTGGGTTTAAAGGGGGGCTTTAACCTTTTTGCTCGAGACGTTTTACGAGTACCGCGATTTTGTGTGGTGCCATGCATGCACTGTGCGCGGATGAGTGTGCGGGTATCAGCATGTAACTGTCTACAACTCCCAAGGGCCAGCTTAATACTTTAAACTAAAAAAAAAACAAATCTTATTTCATTATTCATAGATGGATTTGTTGAATCTTACCAAAACACGTCAAAACCAAAGTTAAATCTCTAAGTTCAATACTATTTTTAAACTATTAAGTAAGGCGTAGGAGATAAAGCGCTAAACTATTCCACGAGATAACATACCACAGTCATTAGGCCTGATGCACTCGGTTTAATCCAAAAGCCCCTTGTGAAGTTTCGGTAGACACAACACACAGGAGGGTGTGGTAGCGGCCATGCCGGCACAGTCGCGGCACTGACTGACTACTAGTAGCGGCAGCGACCTGGCGGTGGCGGTAGTGACGAGTAGAGGCACGACTGGTTGATTGGTGTGACCTCGACCTTCCTATCAATGCATCCTCCTGCCCCCCCCCCCTCACCACCGTCTCAGTTGCCACTGTTAGTCAAAGAATATTATTAAACACTTGTTGTGTTGCGGGCCACCGCGGTTGTTGTACGTGTGACTGAAGAGAAATAAGACGTGCTTATCGTGTTAAATAAGATATATTAACTTGGTTGTCACGGGCTAAATATATAAATTATAGTTTAATAAACGTTCAATATTTTTAGAAGTGAATAATATCTGAAATACACAAAAAATAATGTATTGCTGACATGGCTTTCCAAATTATTCACTGTTATATTTATATTAGCAGAACCATCGCGGCTTCGCCCCGTAAGAACACAATTTAAACAGAATAAAACGTTAACTTATTGTGTGTGCTGCTATAGTGTCCTGTTCTTCGCGCGGTGATCTTATAAATCCAAAAGTTTGTAAAATGTTTCAATTGTTATAAGAATATAAATAAGTCGACATTCATAAGAATAATATACGGGGACTTTAGAGATCTGTGAGGCATAGCGGATTTTTGAAACGGGAATATGCATATCTATACCCATATATATTACCTACTGTTATGTGCAATTTCAGCTCAATCGTTACAGTAATTTTAAAGTTAGACTGGAATATACATGACGACGGATACCACCTTCAGAAAATCGTAAAATACAGGAGGCGGAGCCCTAAAATAATTGCGGATCGCATTAGCTTTAAAAAAGTTAAAATTTTCCGCACTAATAAGAGTATCATGGAAACTTTGACAACCCATTTAGGTCACAACCCTGAGGGAATTTCGCATAACCCAGACCTATTGCACAATTACCGCACAAGATTGAACAACTATTAGATTGTCATCATAATTATTTTGTCAAAGTAGGAAGGGCATTTGTATTCATAATATTTTCAATATGTGGGACGTTTTATCAACAGTCTTGATGTGTTTCAAAACAAAAACAGTTACATCCTTTATTATTTAGATGCAAAATTTAAATTATGTCATACTAGCTGTTACCCGTCACGGCTTCGCCCGTATCACTACATAGCGTTAAATAAGATGTCCTCAAACGCAGTATTTCAAAGACGTCCCACGTATGTGTGGTAAACGTTTGCCGCCGTTGAGCAACCCTTTACAGCGCAGCGTCTAGGAGCTTCAGCTTCCTCAACAGTTTAGTTCACTGCTCAGTTACTCTCAAGCTTGCTCATTAAGACGACAAATTTTCTGCTTTTGCTGCCTGCCTGCCATTGAAACCTTATAATTTCCAGGTTGCCTGACTTTTAGCCACTTTATTAATCGGGTTTTTACCGAACTTTGAGACAAATTTGATTTACATTCCCTCGGCATTATTATGATACAGGTTCCTTCGCGGTTAAACGTGCAACAAAAGTGTAAGCCAATGTGTAAACAAACAAATCAACTCAAAATCTTGTTGTAAAATCTTAAATTGTAATTATCATCTGATCCAGTAAATGTTAGTGCCCATAAGATAAACATGGTAAGTTTAGTGGCCACTGAGGCAAAGCCCTAAAGGAGTATTAAAACGTGAATAGTACCATACGTTACTTTAAGATATTAGCTATCGTCCTACCAAATAACAAATAGGTTCAGTAGTTGGAGCGGGATTGAGCCCCAACCAAACAAACTCACAAACGTTCAGCTTTGTAATATTAGTAGATAAGTCAGCGGAAATATTACCTTTTAGCGAATTTACCCTGTAGCTATTACCGTAAGACTTAAGCCCGAGTCCATGATAACTTTTTGTTTTGAGGTCCGTCCCCAGATGTCAAAAACACTATTCGTTCATATATATGTATATATATATATATATATATATATATATATATATGTGTGTGTGTGTGTGTGTGTGTGTGTGTGTGTGTGTGTGTGTGTGTGTGTGTGTGTGTGTGTGTGTGTGTCCGTGAACTTAAGTGAAAAACGTCCGATTTCGATGAAATTTGGCTCAAATGTGTAAAGTGACATTCATGACTTTAAGTTCGAAAACCAGAAAAATCGGATCATGGAAAGGGGGGTTTATGGGGTTTTAAATTTCCCAAAAATCAGTTTTTTGTATTTTTCACCCTAAAATTAAAAAAAACCTTTATTTTGGTTTTGACCATGTTATAGAGCTTCAAAAAACAAATAATACAGTTTTTTGAATTAATAACCTAGGTTGAGTGGTTGCGGAGAAAATCCAAAAAACCTACTCATAAAATCTCCTATGTTAATCTTATGGGGAATAAGGTTTTTGGTTTTTCCTCAGTTCATTTTAAAGTAAACTTCACATTTGCTTTTACCAATCAACGCAGCTCCACAAAAAAATCATTTTGGTGTTTAAATTGTGATTCTACGCCCAACCGTTACAGAGATATTCAAAGTGCTAAACACAGTACGTTGTCCAATGTTATCCTTATGGAGAATAAATAAAATTTGATATCTCGATTATTTATGAATGTATATTGATGAAACTTGGTATGGTTCCCGCAGTTCTGGTACATTGATATTTGCACAAAAATATGATTTTTTTGTCGACTATCCCCGTAGCAGCAAACCTGCATACTCAGCCCCCATGTTATTCTTATGGGGAATAAGTAAAATGTAATGACTCCCTTAATTATGAACATAAATTAATAATACCCCCGTAGCAGCAAACCTGCATACTCAGCGAATTTCCAATGCATATTAATTTATATTAATACCACATAAAGCTACATACCAAGTTTCATCAATATACATTCATAAATAAACGATTTATGACATTTAATTATTCTCCATAAGAATAACATGGCGGCTGAGTATGCAGGTTTGCTGAAATAAGGAACACTAAAAATGGGCTTTTGTACAAATATCAAACTAGGTAAAGCCACATACTAAGTTCTATTAATTTATGTTTATAATTAAAGGAGATAACATATTAATTATTCTCCATAAGAATAACATGGGGCTGAGTATGCAGGTTTGCTGCTACGGGAACTATCGGCCAAAAAATTTTTTTTGTGCAAATATCAATAGACCACAATGAAATTAAGCAATACACCATGTTTCGTCAGGATAAGTTGATAAATAAGTGAGATATACAATTTTTCTTATCCTCCATAAGAATAACATTGGACAACGTACTGTGTTTAGCACTTTCAATATCTCAGTAACCAATTGACGTAGAGCAATGATTAAAACATCAAATTGTGCGTCTGTTTAAGCTGATTCCAATGAAAAAATTTTACTTTTTCAAAAATTGTATGTAAAAAACTCAAAAAACCCATTTTTGGGGTACAAAACCACCCCAAAATACCCCTTCGGATAGGTCGATATGTCTGGTTTTCGAACTTAAAGTCATAAAGGCTGCTTAACAAGTTTGTACCAAATTTCATCAAAATCGGACCTTTTTTACGAGAGTTATTGCACCCACGGACACACACACACACACACACACATATATATATATATATATATATATATATATATATATATATATATATATACAGTTTCGAACGAATGGTGTTTTTGGGGTCTGGGGATATCACCTGGGGTGGCTTCACCTTGTTGAGTTATATTGATATTTGCATAAAAACCAACTTTTTGTTTCTTGTTGCAGCAAACCTGCTTACTCAGCTCCCATGTTATTCTTATGGGGAATAATTAAAATGTTATATAGTGCTTATTTATGATTGAATATTGATGAATCTTGGTATGTGGCTTCACCTAGTTAAATTCTATTTATATTTTCATAAAAACCAATTGTTTTTGTTCCTTGTTTCAGCAAACCTACGTACTCATCACCAATGTTATTCTTATGGAGAATAATTAAAATTGTATATATCGCTTATATGTGAATAAATTTTTATGAAACTTGGTATGTGGCTTTATATGGTATTAAGACATATATTGTGCATTGGAAATTAACTGAGTACGCAGGTTTGCTGCGACGGGGGTATGTATTAATCAGTATTTGAGGAGTAAGGGAATACAGACAAACATATGGTGATATTTCACAACTAAACGTTCGTGGGCCGTTTTTTTGAAAATTAAATAGTAAATAAATTAGATTTAATGATCTGTATAGTCAATAAAATAAACTATGTCAACCACAAGAGGAAGTACAAACAAGTTAAATAGCACATCCAGATCGGAATAATGCACCTGCTCCGCGCATGTCTGGAAATTATTACGTAACTTGGTCAATAATTCCTCGGATCTTTCCGTTATTTAAACTAGAACATAAAACAACCTAGTACGTTCAAAGTTGGGAAGACAGAGTTCAAGAATAGTAGTCTGTATATTTGTCGCCTGAAATACATCGCCCAAGTTCTGAGTGTATTGTAACAACTGTCGTTCACTCTGTGTTATACCGCTTGTAAAGATTTGCTTCTTTTTGTATGAATTTGAAGCTTACTCCGAATATTTTTAAATGATTATGTTTGCTTTATGCCCTCAAATAAGACTGCAATGTTTCTACCAGACTTATGAACAAGTTTTAAAATGAAACTTGTTATTAATTACCGTTCACAACCTGTTGTGAATGTAAATAACTAGTCTGCCTAGTAAAATAAACATACTTCAAATTGATTCTAATCGTATTCAAACAACCTTAACGGTTTACTTTGATGTGAACAAATATTATTTGTTTAAATCTATTTTTAATTCTTTCTTCAAATTATTTTAAGGTTATAATCCAACATTTTAAATTTACAACTAGTATTGCTTAAAAGTGGAAAATTTGAGAATATACTAATAAATAATATTCAGGACGCCAGTCTAAAAGAAAACAGATAATATTATAAAACCCTCACTATACAACATAAAACAAAACTCTTCTAGTGAAAATCATCTTTGAGTTTTGCATTCAGCTTACGGCTACTTTAAAATCACACATTTGTAAGTTTCAAGAGTTATGCAAATTTAAATTATTAGTTATTTTTGCAAAAGAAGGGAAATTTAATACTGAAAAGTACATTTGTGATGAGCAAACTACCAAATCGAAACTCTTACCCTTACCGGTCAATATTAATAGACATAATGTATTAATATTTGATCTGCTTGACTAAAGTAAATCAACGAGCTTGACTCACACATCTAGAGTTCTCGTCTGGTGTGAAAGAGTGAAGCCCCAGTGGAGGATGTTGTGTAAACAAACCTCACATGGTCGAACATTTGTTTGATAAAGAATTTGTCATTAAAATACTTTCAGTTTTAATTGTGGTGTTCAGGAAAACTTGTTATTGTTTTTTTTTGTATGGAAAACTGTTGGAGATAAATTGCAGTTTGTATAATATATTTAGTCTGTGGTTAGTTGTGTTGCCATGGGATCGGCGGCCACCATAAAGGCTTCACTTTATCTCGAAGATTAACATGTGTATTAGAGCTCTAGATGGACTGAACTCGTTGGGTTAAATATATGGTAATATTACATGGAGAATAAATCGCAGATGAGTACACATCGATACTCGAGTTTAATTACCAGTATTGTATTCAGTAGGCCTTCACTATAAGAAAAACATAAATCGTGTAATTACAGGGGTAATTACTATTTGTACGGATCGTTGTACTCTTTGGTAAAAATTCTTCCCATCATCAAGCTTTGAACTTTTTTGTTTGTTTTAATATCGGTTTTTAATCCTCGACATATATCATATAGTAATATCGATTACGTGTCTTAAATACTCGAGTTTAGGGGTAAAAAGGCTTTTAAGAGTAAATAGGTGTTATATTAAAATGGAAAGTAAATATGAGGACTTTACATTAAATAATGGTTGGTAATTTATTGCGAAATCGGTTAATTTAGAATAACCTTTTATACCGGGTAAACAGCTTGAATATAAACCCTATTTATTATTTGATATAAAAAGAACATTTATATTATTTACCCCCAACACGACATGGACTGTGAGAAAAAACCTATTTGTCATTCTGAGACATAACCCAAGTTTTATGATTGTGTTTTGAGATTCTTATATCAAGCCAAGAAGAAACTTTTGTTTGTTTTTCTCTTTAACTTTTATATGTTATATATGCCTTACGACTTTTATACCTTAGATATAAATCCAGTATTTTACCGTATTTTATTTATCTAATAAGCGTTGTATACATTTGTTCGTAAAGATGTAATACTTTAAAAGCGCACACGAATAGTCTATATCAAACCATGTGTTCAAGGAGAGATTTATTAAATTAATTATTATATTTATTAATAACATATAGTTCACGAGCATAGAAGATACGATTGAAATAAATCAATCAATACTTGTAGGACTTCAAAATTGCAATTACCCTATTATACACCAGTAGAAAATAGAGTAAGTAAATCAACGAGCTTGACTTACACATCTAGAGTTCTCATCTGGGGTGAACAAGTGAAGCCCCAGTGGAGGATATTGTGTAAACGAACCTCAGAGAACAACGGTGTCCAGCAAACACATGGTCGAAAATATGTTTGACAGAGAATTTGTCATTAAAATACTTTTAATTTTAATTGTGGTGTTCAGGCTTTGAACATCAAAGCCTGAAGTAAAAGTGTACAAATAAATACAGCCCATTATAGCCAATGTTGCTTAAAGTACGTTTCGAACCGATAAGAGAACCGCTGATATGGTCATAAAACCACACAGGAGTAAAGATTTATGATTCAACCAAGTTTATTTAAAGTTTTGAAAGGGAAAGTCCAAATCCTGGTTTTGTTATATAACTGATGTCGATCTGTGTTGAGGCCTATTGATGAGGCCTATTGATTGAGGGTGGGGATGTTCCAATGGCCAGCGACACTTGCATACTCCATCCTTTAAAAATCAGTCCGTCCCAACAGCCAGTGGTAAATATAGTCGCCTTTAAACTTGTTACAGTCGTTTTGGTACATATAATATTTAATTCGTTACATTTATACTGTTTGGATTTGACACAGTAATATTTGATCTAAGACTCATTTGTATCAAAGTTCTATTGTATTTTACATTATAACAGTGGTTTAAATACCTACTTATTGATAATCAAAAATGTTGCAATGGCAATTATTTTAACATTTGGGACTCAGATCCTCTTAATAGCCAAAGGCTAGTCACTAAAACTGGAGAGGAATATGTGAGGTTGATACTGAACAATGAGAAAGTTATTTCCCCAGGAAATAGAATTAACTATTCTACATTATTCATATTCACTATCACCCAAAGGCAAGATCCGTTTGTTGACCTCAGTAAATGTACTTGTGGTTATTAACTTAAGGATTCACCTACAGCAATTGAAACTGAAACTAAAACTACAGGTAGTCAAGTCTTAAATTTACGTGATGACATTGAAACGAATTCCAGAATAATTTCAACTTCACTAAGAAAAATTTATTACATTTATTTTTTCATAAAAGCATGTACAATTTCTTACCAGAGCGAAATGTTTAGTAATATTACTTATTAATCTAAAACAATTAAATTATCATGTACTTTACTACTAATATACAAATAAATACAACCCATTATAGCCCATGTTGCTTAAAGTACGTTAAAGAACCGATAGGAGAACCCCTGAGATGGTCATAAAACCACCCAGGAGTAAAGATTTATGATTCAACCAAGTTTACGCTCCCGAAGTTTCTTATACACTAATATTAAACTTTTTAGCTACTAATATTTTACTTACCATATGACTCCAAAATTTTTATTTTTTATATCTACCTCAAAATAAAATTGAGAACACGTCCAAACAATTATTTTCTTAAAAGTAATGTTTATGTATTAAAATAAGTCAAACGAGTCTTATAGATTAACTCTAATAACTAAAGCATTAGATTAATTAATGAATTATTTTTAAATCTATATGAATTTTACTCTGTGCATAGCGTCTAATATTGTCAGAAATGACCTTGGCAATAAAGGTGGATTTTGATTCATTATTAACAAACGGGACTCACCTTTCTCGCCGGGGTGGTGCCATAATTCCCATAGCTACTATTCATGATAGGAATTGTTTGCTAAATTAAATGGTATCACTTACTGTTTTAGCTAAAAGTACTGACAAACCCTACAATTAATAAACCAAAGTGGAGTTCAGGTGTTAGTTTACAAATGATCACCTACCATTATAACTTGGAATGGCGACAGACCCCGCTACGACGAGTCCTAGTGTTCAGGTAACCCCTCTATTTTATAATAGAGGTGGGGGACTTCCTTAAGGGTTAAGGGTAAGGGTTGTACCCTTATTTTTGGCGCGTAGTCATCGGTGGCCTATAAGTCCTAATATATGAGTTACCTTTACCCTTTAAGCGCTAGGGGAGGTTGGATAATTTTTGTTTCATTGACTTCATACTATATTGAACCACCTGAACTCTTAAAATTGTAAAAACGTGCTTCCATTAGATACGCGCAAACAGTAAGGATAGGTAAAAAGAAGCAAAACACTTACTGCTGTGATTAAATATGCAACTCACAAATAATTCACCCATCCCGTCAGCTTGGTCCACCTTTTGCTAAAGGTCCGCCCTCCCCTTTAACTCTGCCACAGACAAAAGAACTCTGCATAAGTCGCAGATAAAAACCACCGACTGAGAACGGATTCAAACCATCGATCTAAGCCCTACCCTCTGGCCGGGGGAGTAGCATCTCAGACCGTTCGGCCAACCTGATCGGCTTGCAGTTGTATCGGTCAGTAATGTACGGTCTTACCACATCAGTGTACAGTTCACTCACCCCCCTAAAGGCAGAAGCGACGGAGCCAGCTATCAATATCGGTCTTTGGAAGTTGTCTATCGGATTTCCACTCTCACAACATCCTTCATACTGTACAATCGTACCGTATCAATAAATAGTTCACTCACCCCTCTAGCTGCAGCAGTGACAGAGCCAGTTTTAAATATCGGTCTTTGGGAGTTGTCTGTCGGACTGTCACACATACTCACATACAACATCCCTCATACTGTACGGACTTATCACACCAGTCTACATTTCATCCACCCCTCTAACTGCAGCAGCAACGGAGCCAGCTATCAATATCAGTATTTGGGAGTTGTCCGGACTGTCACACATACTCACATACATCCCTCATACTGCACGGGCTAATCACACCAGTCTACATTTCATTCACCCCTCTAGCTGCAGAAGCGACGGAGCCATATATCAATATCAGTCTTTGGAAGTTGTCTATAGGATTGCAATTCTCACAAAATCCTTCATACTGTACAATCGTACCGTATCAATAAATATTTCACTCACCCCTCTAGCTGCGGCAGCGACGAGCCAGCTATCAATATCAGTCTTTGGGAGTTGACTATCGGACTGTCAAACATACTCACATACAACATCCCTCATACTGTACGTGCTTATCACACCAGTCTACAGTTCACTCACCCTTCTAGCTGCGGCACCGGTGGAGCCAGCTATCAATATCGGTCTTTGGAAGTTGTCTATCGGACTGTCACACATAGTCACATACAACATCCCTCATACTGTACGGGCTTATCACATCAGTCTAAAGTTCACTCACCCTTCTAGCTGCGGCAGCGGCGGAGCCAGCTATCAGTATCGGTCTTTGGAAGTTGTCTATCGGATTTCCACTCTCACAACATCCTTCATACTGTACAATCGTACCGTATCAATAAATATTTCACTCACCCCTCTAGCTGCAGCAGCGACGGAACCAGCTATCAATATCAGTATTTGGGAGTTGTCCGGACTGTCACACATACTCACATACATCCCTCATACTGCACGGGCTAATCACACCAGTCTACATTTCATTCACCCCTCTAGCTGCAGAAGCGACGGAGCCATATATCAATATCAGTCTTTGGAAGTTGTCTATAGGATTGCAATTCTCACAAAATCCTTCATACTGTACAATCGTACCGTATCAATAAATATTTCACTCACCCCTCTAGCTGCGGCAGCGACGAGCCAGCTATCAATATCAGTCTATGGGAGTTGACTATCGGACTGTCAAACATACTCACATACAACATCCCTCATACTGTACGTGCTTATCACACCAGTCTACATTTCACTCACCCATCTAGCTGCAGCAGCAACGGAGCCAGCTATCAATATCAGTCTTTGGGAGTTGACTATCGGACTGTCAAACATACTCACATACAACATCCCTCATACTGTACGGGCTTATCACACCAGTCTACATTTTTTCTCACCCATCTAGCTGCAGCAGCAACGGAGCCAGCTATCAATATCAGTCTTTAGGAGTTGACTATCGGACTGTCACACATACTCACCACATACAACATCCCTCATACTGTACGGGCTTATCACACCAGTCTACATTTCACTCACCCCTCTAGCTGCAGCAGCAACGGATCCAGCTATCAATATCAGTCTTTAGGAGTTGACTATCAGACTGTCACACATACTCACATACAACATCCCTCATACTGTACGGGCTTATCACACCAGTCTACATTTCACTCACCCCTCTAGCTGCAGCAGCGACGGAGCCAGCTATGAGTTTGAGAGTCTGGGAGTTGCTACAGTCCATAGTTAAACTTTCGCCACATGTACAACACTATCGTTTGCAATATCACTCGCTCCGTTTACACGAGGATTAGTCTATGAGATGCATGCACACGTTCAGCTCTGCCTTTGTCGCCTCACTGTCAACTAAATGTGTCTTCCTCCGTCTGTCCCAAGATACGTTATCTTATGTTTGTATTTCAGACCTTTATCTGCGACAGCAAACAAGAAGACTACTATTGCAGTAGTTGTGAGTCACCAGTGAACTTTCTTAATTTTCTATCGTCCGTAAAATGATTTCTCTATGGCCCCTAAGTTTGTTTTGATAATTTAATTAACTAATTCTTGTAGTTGTTGATGACTGATGACGAATTTGGTACGTTTAATTCGTAGAGAAAACTCGTAAAATATTTGATTTGTAAATAGAATAAAGATTAAAAATGAGATTGATTTAGAATGTAGATTTAAATTATTTTTCTAAAATTTGTTATCTACAATTTTTGTTCTGTTTTCCTGTTTCCACCAAATAAATATTACATCGATCGAAATGTTTGGTCTGTAATTAAAGTTTACTAATGTTCAATGGTATTTATGCTATTTATTATAACTACTAATGTTTACATACCGTGCCTAACATTTGCAATGTCGGAGTAAATAAAGTGAAGGTAGAACTTCTCACATAGCCACAGTTCAATAATATTAATTGTAAAACATTCTTATATCATGTTGATTATCTTTTTCAAGGCTAGTGAAGGGTAGTCAGTAGTTTTACATTCATTGTTTACTACCTCAGTATAAGGAATTTGAATTACTATATGTTAAGTAATGTCCGCTATTTGGTATTGCAATATGCATATAGCTATTCACACTTGAACGTTACGAAGATCACTGGCAGGTAATTACTTTACCTACCATAGGGTTAAAAATTGTCCTTAATGTATACACGTGTTTATGACAGCCAGGCTGACAAGCAAAGTGACTATGGCTTTATGTGACCAAGTGCATCTATGAAATGTTGATAGACAACGTAAAGAATACTACGTTAATAGACACAAATTGTAAAAACATTTGTTATTCCTTATTTTATAAATTTAAAGTAAATCACATATTTTATTTCTCTTTCTTCTTTCGTATTTAATGGAACATACTCCAAGTTAAGTAATTCATTAATTTAAAATACAGCATTTTACATATGAACTTGTAGAGTGTTCAAACTGCACCATGTTTGGGAAGAGAAGGAACTCATTTTGTAGAGGTATTATTAATCTAACATGACCGCTGTCCAGTTCCCTTCTCAGTTATGTATTTTTCTGTAACAGTTTTAGCTCTCCACTTCATAGCGAGCCAGTCATGCACGCTTCCAGTAGTCAAAAAAATAATGTTATATAGCTAGTAAGGTTTTTGGTTTAGTTTGAGTACTTTTTTTAATTAATAAACAATTTTAACATTACTTTTGTTGGTCATCCATCAACAAAAGCTTACCTATAACCAAAGATTTCAATTGTGTTTACCTATAGCCAATATTAACCAAAAACCTCTGGCCAGTGTAAATAGATAAGCTACTAGCAACTATAAACACATCGCATGACATACGAATACATCGTCCATACAATTTTGTATTTATGTTTTGCACGTGGTATTTAGAAAATGAACGGGTAGAACCAGAGAACATATTTTTTAACTGTTCAATCGCTGTTATTAAAATAAGGGAAACTGAAAGAAACAAAAGTTTATAATTCATGTAAACAACATCATTAAGTGTAACGAACAAAACATATATCGTGGTATTCAAATAATTCATAAAATTGGCCACATTTTCTAATTTCAGAGGTGAGATCCATAGTAAATAGCGAGAGGCAGAGAGAGATCTTTGAGGACATGTATAATCGTAAAACGTCCGATACGATTACATTCTCGGTGGTTGGTGAGTAGTTGATTGATACCTGTACGGGAAGGTTGATCTAATTGAAATAACTATCCCAACATATAACATTTCACAATTTATTATTAGAACAAATCATAGAAAGGATGTTGGTTAAAATACAAATCTAGACTTGTATATATAAACAACAGGTTGCCCATGGTGACATTTGAAAACATAATAAATATACATATGAACAGCTGATTTACATTTATTCTGTTGAAATCATATCACCACACCTGGTTGGTTGTCAATGGTTAGCAATGTGAAAGAAATTATTCCACTGGTAAAAAGAAAAACAACTTACAAAATAAGAGAAGCTAATATTTTTGCACTATACATTTTAACTAGGCATAATAAAATATTATAAATATGCATTTTTCAGTCGAGTGTCTGTTGGGATCCAGTAAAGAATAACAGCATTGGCTATGGATACTGAAGGAGACATATGTATATAGCCCAACCTAGCTCTTATAGTGTTAGCACAGAGAATGTTATCCAGAATTTGAAGTGGAGGTAGTTTGGTTAAAGTCACCGACAGTGAGTGCTGCTGTCAACTATTTATTTTAATTATTTACGTTAACTGTAAAAAATTCTCTACAACAGTAGGCAAGTGATAATCAACTTATGTTTGCTTCCTGACACACCAACTGTTGTATTATCCCCTCCTGAGAATATAATTAATATTTGTCAGAAGAACACTCTGTTGGTGATTAGTGTAACTCGTCCTCTTTGAATCCTGGCTCACACAAAAATAGGGACATCTTTTACAATGGCAGTGGAAAGTCTACTTCAGTTCATATAGTCAACGATAACAGTTATTTATTGGTTTACATTCATAAATTAATTATTAGTTAGTAGCATCGAGTATGGTAAGTTATCAATTATCTAATCATATTTGAGTCAGAGGCTGTGTGGGTCATTACACACGTTGAAGTAACTGTGTTATTTGATGGAGGACCTCAGGAAAGTTTGTCCACGTCACAAACCACAGCTACAACTGCGATCATAACTTTTCTCCCTACGAAAAATAAAATGAACTTTTCAAGCTCCACTGACAAACTAATGCATTGCATTAGCTTTTAATTAAAACTTTCTGCGCTACGAAAATATTTCGAAAATGTTAAATAAGTGTTCACTTTATATGTATATTAAAATGCATTTGGAACTTAGAAAATGTTGTTTTCTTAGATACAATTTACATGAAAAAAGTTTTTAATATTTTCATAAATGAGAAAATTAGTTTAACTTTACCTTAACAAGACCAATTACACCAAACATTATTACACAATTTAGTTTAAATTTATATATCACATGCTCCTAACGTGGTTTACCGTCATAAATAATAATTTTTCAAAAACAAAATAAAATAGTATTTAAATGGATATCTTTATATTCTTGCACAGCAAGTTAAAATGTTCACAAAATGTGGTTATTCTGGTGTGTACACTCCTCAACCTCAGTAAATTCAATAGAGCTATAAATGAGACTTTAATACGTTTTTTCATAACAAGAAATCTTTCTTTAATTAAATAGAAAATTTGGCTATTACAAAGAAGTCTGTGAGATGTCGCTTGACCTTTTTACAGGAGAGGCAATAAAAGTAATTAGTACCTGTCTTTTAATGAGAGACTGACAGCAGTCACCGGAGGGCGTTTTAATCAAACGTTATTGGCTGCTTGTCGCGGGAGAAGGGCTTGTAATGAGAGGTTAAATTTGATTACCTTCTGCAGGATAGCAAACTTTACACGGCAAATTATTATTAGAGAATTACGTTTAGAATGGTGAGCTAATAGCATGATCCGCATGGTGATACTTAAGCCCGGGACCATGAGATACGTTCCTACCGTGATCCCCTGAACACGTTTTGGGTTAACACTAACTACCGTATATACATAAATTTAGCGATTCCATATTGAAAATTTAAAATATTAAATAAGGTGTTAAAGAAACTCTTGAGAAGCTTGTAAGAAAATTGGACAAGCTTCTCAAGTGTTTCTTTAACACATTATTTAATATTTTAAATTTTCATTATGTAATCGCTCTCCTCACGTCAGCGTTCTGTGTGAGAACTCATTTTAGTGAATTTCCCTATAGGGAAGAAGCTATTACCGTAGTCGGAATGGTAAGACCTAGGCCCGGGACCATGATAAATTTTCGTTTTGAGGTCCCCAGATGTAAAAAACGCCATTCATTCAAATTTAATATATATTCGTATTTACGAATTAATCCGTAAACACGAGAACTCTCGTAAAAAAGGTACGATCTTAATGGAATTTGGTACAAAAGTGTAAAGAACCATTAATTTGAACAAGTTCGAAATATAGACGAATCACACCATCCGAAGGGGAATATTGGGGGGTTTTGTACCCCAAAAATTTTTTTTTTTAGTTTTCACATGTAATTTTTATTTTAATCTAAATTTAATTTGTACTATAGGAATAAGCTTAAAAAACAAACAATGTGGTACTTTGATCATTGCTCTACGTCAGTTGGTTACTGAGATATTGAAAGTGCTAAACACAGTACGTTGTCTAATCTTATTCTTATGGGGAAACAGAAAAATTGTATATCTCGCTTATTTATGATCATAAATTGACGAAACTTGGTATCATCTTATTGTGGTTTATTGTTGTTTGCACAACAAACAAAAATTCTCCTATGGTTCCCGCAGCAGCAACCCTAGGTACTCAGTCCCCATGTTATTCTTATGGAGGATAATTAAAATGTTATATAATGTTTATTATTGAATATATATGGATGCAACTTGGTATGAGATTTCACTTGGATAATATCTATTGATATTTGCATAAAACCCCAATATTTTTTGTTCCTTGTTGCAGCAAATATGCATACTTATCCTCAATGTTAATCTTAGGGAGAATAACTAATATTTTAACTAATCTTATTTGAGAATTTATTTTTTATGAATCCTGGTGAGTGAATTAATGTGTTATTTGGAAATATATGTTCATTGGAAATTCGCTGTGTACGCAGGTTTGCTGCGACGGGGGTATAATTTTTGTGGACATTAAAACGTAGGTGCAGTCTTCCATTTAAAATTTCCTGCAAATCTTATGGTTTTTGAGATACAATAGGGGCCCAGTTGGTGAACACCCTCTGGGCATTCAGTGTAACCTACTTGTAATAATAACCATATTTACGGGAAGCTTTGCAACAGTGGAAACCGTAGTATTAATTCTTAGGTACGGAGAGCTATCGCATAATAATAACGAGTCCGTCATTATAAATACAAACGTATATATTAAACTTGAACAACTCTATAAAATGTAAACATTGAAGAAATTAATTATTATAATTTAAATACATCAGCTGTGAAGTATAAACACATGTTATAATTGACTGGGCACAGGTTCACCACAAATTGTAAATTGGGGTCACAAATTCTTTTGTAGTGGGTTAGTAAAAAAAATACCCCAATGCAGAAAACCTGAGTGCTCAGCAAATCCTTTAGCGCATATCTCTCACTACAACATAAAGCCATTTACCATGTTCCCATGCTTATTAATATTTTTATACATTCATAAATAAGCGATATATAACATTGTATTTATCCTCCAGAATAGCATTAGGGTTGAGTACACAGGTTTACTACGACAAGAAAGACAACAAACGGTTTTTATGGCAAATATAAACATACCTTAACCAGTTGAACCTACTTACTAATTTTAATTAAATTGTGTTCATAATTAAGGGAGACATACAATTTTACTTTTTCTCCAAAACAATAATATTAGGGGAGAGTATGCAGGGCTGCTGCTACGGGAAACATCAACCAAAAACTGTTGTTGTGCAAATGTCAATAGACCACTTTCAAGTTTCATTAATACATATTCATATATAAGAGAGATATAATATTTTTCACCATACGAATAACATTGGACAACGTACTGTGTATTCAGCACTTTGAATATCTCCGCAACGGGTGGGCGTAGAACAACAATCGAACCACCAAATATAATATGATTGCACGACTTTCGGGTTTGTGTTGCAGCACACATACATACTCAATCCTAATGTTTTCTCAAGAAGAATAAATTAAATGTGAAATCTCTCTTATATACTGATAAATTTCATGAATAATCGGTAATTTTAACCAATAGAGGGTATTCGCAGTATGTTGCCAACTAACCCTGGGGTGAGAGATCTCCATCATAAATCCCACTGTGTGTGATTAAATTACTTTTTAGTGCCCGCAAAACGGGATTTGGATGGATATTTCTGAATTGTTTTACTGGATAGTTAATAGTTTACTGGAATATTTGTTGATCTGGATATTCATAGTTTACTAGAAGAGTTTCTATGCATGTTGCCGAAATTGTATTCTGTACTTTGTAAATATAAATGCATTTATTGATTAAAATATACAATTAAGAATTTAATGACAATTCAGTATAAATAATTATTATAACTCAACAATACACACAATTTACTGTTTCAGAGTTGTCTACGCAGCGGCACTGAGTGTTTGAGATGAGAGAGAGAGAGAGAGATGGAGCGGATACAGAGCTAGGGATATCTAATACACCCATGAATGTGTTTCAGAGTTGTCTACGCAGCGGCACTGAGTGTTTGAGATGAGAGAGAGAGAGAGAGATGGAGCGGATACAGAGCTAGGGATATCTAATACAGTCATGAATGTGTTTCAGAGTTGTCTACGCAGCGGCACTGAGTGTTTGAGATGAGAGGGAGAGAGAGGTGGAGCGGATACAGAGCTAGGGATATCTAATACACTCATGAATGTGTTTCAGAGTTGTCTACGCAGCGGTACTGAGTGTTTGAGATGAGAGAGAGAGAGAGAGATGGAGCGGATACAGAGCTAGGGATATCTAATACACTCATGAATGTGTTTCAGAGTTGTCTACGCAGCGGCACTGAGTGTTTGAGATGAGAGAGAGAGAGATGGAGCGGATACAGAGCTAGGGATATCTAATACACCCATGAATGTGTTTCAGAGTTGTCTACGCAGCGGCACTGAGTGTTTGAGATGAGAGAGAGAGAGAGGTGGAGCGGATACAGAGCTAGGGATATCTAATACACTCATGAATGTGTTTCAGAGTTGTCTACGCAGCGGCACTGAGTGTTTGAGATGAGAGAGAGAGAGAGGTGGAGCGGATACAGAGCTAGGGATATCTAATACACTCATGAATGTGTTTCAGAGTTGTCTACGCAGCGGCACTGAGTGTTTGAGATGAGAGAGAGAGAGAGGTGGAGCGGATACAGAGCTAGGGATATCTAATACACTCATGAATGTGTTTCAGAGTTGTCTACGCAGCGGCACTGAGTGTTTGAGATGAGAGAGAGAGAGAGGTGGAGCGGATACAGAGCTAGGGATATCTAATACACTCATGAATGTGTTTCAGAGTTGTCTACGCAGCGGCACTGAGTGTTTGAGATGAGAGAGAGAGAGAGATGGAGCGGATACAGAGCTAGGGATATCTAATACACTCATGAATGTGTTTCAGAGTTGTCTACGCAGCGGCACTGAGTGTTTGAGATGAGAGAGAGAGAGAGGTGGAGCGGATACAGAGCTAGGGATATCTAATACACTCATGAATGTGTTTCAGAGTTGTCTACGCAGCGGCACTGAGTGTTTGAGATGAGAGAGAGAGAGAGAGAGAGAGAGAGAGAGAGATGGAGCGGATACAGAGCTAGGGATATCTAATACACTCATGAATGTGTTTCAGAGTTGTCTACGCAGCGGCACTGAGTGTTTGAGATGAGAGAGAGAGAGATGGAGCGGATACAGAGCTAGGGATATCTAATACACTCATGAATGTGTTTCAGAGTTGTCTACGCAGCGGCACTGAGTGTTTGAGATGAGAGAGAGAGAGAGAGAGAGAGAGAGAGAGAGAGAGAGAGAGATGGAGCGGATACAGAGCTAGGGATATCTAATACACTCATGAATGTGTTTCTAAGGCAATTGCTGTGCATTTCCATAACACGTCCCTTCTATAATGTTTACCCTTGTAAAAACTGGAATTATGATTGTATACGACTGGTTCTTCTCACTTCACACGCACCTTTTTATAAAACAACAGTTGAAATTTCGTTAGTGGACATGAACAAAAATTATTTTGGAAATGTACAAAGTTAAATTTGAAACGCCTGTTAATTTGTTATGTTTACTTATCATACATATTTAACTCAGTATCAATGGAGGCAGGTCAAATGTTTTTGATTATTTTTTATTTTAATTACAATAATTCCACGAATGTGATTTGTAACTTTATTTAAATCTATTGGATTCGAGGACATTTTTCCGAGTAACCGTGTAGAATTGTAATCTTTGTATAATAAGTTATTTTCTTAATTAAACCATCTCATATTTATTTAAAAAAATTGGCTGTACGTTAGTTTATTTATAAAATGTATACAGCAAACCTGCATTCTCAGCCCTGATGTTATTCTTATAGAGAATAAATAAAGGTTTATATATCCCTTAACTATGAACATAAATTAATGAAACTTGGTATGTAGCTTCACCTGGTTAAGTTATATATTGATAATTGCATAAAAACACATTTCTTATCTTTCTTGTTGCAGTAAACTTGAATACTCAGCCTTCAATGTTATTATTATGGAGAATAAATAAAATGCTAGATATTACTTATTTATAAATGTATTTTTATGAAACTTAGTGAGTGGCTTTGTGTGGTAGTGAGAAACATAGACATGTATTGGAGCGTCTCACCTAAGGTGTCTCAGTCTGATTGCAGACGAACCGATTAACCTAAAAAGATTAAATAAAATGGTTTCCCACTAAATCGATCCCAAGGAATAACGCAATCATATTTTCAATTGGTTAATTGTTATTTTTAATTGGTTAATTACGGGGTGTCAAAAATACCGAGTTTAAAATATATTCTAGTAAAACAATTCAGAAATATCCATCCAAATCCCTTTTTGGTGGCACTAAAGAGTAATTTAATCACACACAGTGGGATTTATGATGGAGATCTCTCACCCCAGGGTTAGTTGGCAACATACTACGAATATCCTCATTGGTCAAAATTACCGATTATTCATGAAATTTATCAGTATATAAGAGAGATTTCACATTTAATTTATTCTTCTTGAGAAAACATTAGGATTGAGTACGTATGTATGCTGCAACACAAACCCGAAAGTGGTGCAATCATATTATATTTGGTGGTTCGATTGTTGTTCTACGCCTACCCGTTGCGGAGATATTCAAAGTGCTGAACACACAGTACGTTGTCCAATGTTATTCGTATGGGTCACTAGTTCGAAACTCGGAATTTTCAATCATTTTGTTACACACCAATTTTAAGTTCTACAACAGACAAACATTTTGGCGAAAACATAACTCACTTGTCTTTATCCGATGGTAACTTTTCAAAACAACACTGACATCTATGGAATACCCTGTATCTGCCAAACCACGAGACATTTGTTCCGATTCAAAATTCTTACTCGCATTAAACTCAACATTACCCTGATATATTATATGACTTTATTTAAAACAAAAGTCAAAATCCACAAAATCCAAATTATAACAAAAAATTACTATTTTTGAAAATATTTATGTGCCCAAAACTCCAAAAAGTAAAATTGTAACATATGACAAAATGTATATCACTTTAAAGGTCTTTGCAATCCTAGCAACTTTAAAATTCACACCAACCTCGTATCTCTCTTTGTTTCTTAGCAATCAACAAAAATCACAATTTAACAATATAAAATGCATGTAAATTATACATAACTCAACTGCAAAACAGGCCACAGTGTCCTTGAAAGTTTTATGAACAAATAATATGTATTTAGTTTGGGGAAATTATGACTTTTTTGATTGATAAAAATCAAAGAGATACGAGGTTGGTGTAAATTAGAAATTTGCTAGGATTTCCAAGTCCTTTAAAATTATAGACTTTTGACATACGTTACTGTTTGACTTTTGGGAATACAAATATGTTCAAAAAAGTAATTTTATTATTTTGTTAACTTATTTTTTATTTTTATGTAGTATATTAGGATACCGGTGTTTTTAATCCGAGAACGAATTTGAATCGGAACAAAGATATGTCTTGTGGTTTAACAGACTCAAGGTGTTCCATAAATAACAGTATTTTAGGAAAATTGGCCGTCATTTTTAAACGGATAAAGATAAGTGAATTATGTTTTCGCCAAATTTCACAAAATGTCTGTTGTAGGGATTTAAAGTATTGTATAATATGACATATGTTTACATTTGAAAATTTCAAGGACTAGTGACTCTCGCCTTTTGGAACACTCTAAATTTTTAACTAGTTAAACATGTTTGAGTCGATTACAAAACTTAACATAAACATTTTAAACATATTGAAAATATTAAACATATTAACATATTAACATGTTAAAAATATTGGTTGGAGTCGATTTAGTGGGAAATAATGTTTTTTCATCCTTCTAGGTAAATTGGTTCGTCTGCAATCTGGTTGAGACATCTAACGTGAGACGTGAGACACCCTGTATAATATAAAATAAACGTTAAGTAAATAATATTTGTTCGGGAAAACGTGTTCAGGTTTTGGTTTTAGGTTTTTATAGTGTTTCACTTGTCTCCATAGATTGGGTAGAATGAATACAGCTTACTACAATAATTTAACTAATGGCAACGAACTACAACTGCAATGCAACAAAATAAACAAATAAATGACAGTAAAACTAGTCTACAGTTTGAACAAAATATGTGATAAAGAACCATAATGCTATCCTATCCCATACTCTAATATGAAAAAGGTTTTATTGCAAATCTTTCCCAAAAAATGGTGCCAACAAGTTCCTTTAAATGTTGGAATCAACTAATTTCTGGCTAATAACTGTGATCTAGATTCATCCCCGGAAAAAATCTAATTTGAAAATCTAAACATATTATCATATTAACATATCACATCAGTTAAATAAAAGAATAATACAAAAGTCGTCTGATATATATATATATGTTTTATGTATATATATATATAATATACAATATGTAACACCCACCTGGTACATTATCAACATGTGGACTTTCGCTACACAGTGACTTGGACCACTGACTGAAGATTGCATAGCTGCAACAGATACGACCACTTATAAAAAACTACAAGTTTATAGAACAGTGCTGACTGGACAACCCCAACATTAATCAACAGTGTATGTAAAAAGATAACACCTGAAGGGAAATTGAATTGTAACAACAACTGTAGTGATCCTACATGTATTAAAGTAAAATATTGATATCCTCTATGTATAATGAAAATTCATTCTCTAGGCAAACTACTTACGATTTTTTAAACTTACTTTCTAAATTCCAATTTGATTTATGTTCTTTTATTTTACATTATATTAAAATTTGTTATTAATTATTAATTAATTCTACATGCAGAAAAGAGGCTAATTAGCGAAGGAAATCTGCTTGTCATTGAGTGGAAAACTTACTCAAAGATTATTGATCAAACCTGATGGCTTTATATGAACAAAGCTCGGTCCCTTCAGGTACATAGCATAAATACGTGTCTCCATTGCCAAATTTAACATTTTACTGAAATTTATATTGATAAAATATTACATCATTCAATAATATTTTACTTTAATACAGTGACTATTTAACGAGTATGACAAAGGATTTTGCTTCAATAATAAATAAAATATTCCTTTGTTGATTACCAAAGTTTATGGGAGACTTCAAAGTAGCCATGTTTACGCTAAAAAGATCACCACTTTGATCAGCTTGATTGATCGTTTCTCTTTGATCCGTAAACCCTATATTTAATACCTCTTTACACGAAGAGCGGTGTGATTTTCGAGATGTATCTATTAGAACGTTTTTATACGTTATAAAAATTGTTCAATAAAATACTAAATTAATATATGATAAGATCATCATATATTTCGTCAGCTATTAACTGTATTGTTTGGTACAAAAAAGCTGTAGTGGCTAACATACGGGCTCAGTGAGTTTTTAATACAAATATATTCACGTACTCAGCTAAATAAATACAAATATAAATATAGTACATGCAAATAACTACCCGCCGCACCGCATGAAGCCACTTACAAAGTGTAATAAAAATATACTTGGTAATAACCGAGGTATACAAATGTATCGATTATCCATAAGAATGACATTAGGCTGATTGCTCAGGTATTCTGCAACAGGAACACCTCAAAATTGGCACAAAGGCAACAGACAATGGGCCACGACCAAATAAGACTACATACCAAGTTTAAATGAAATAAATTATTAAAAAAACATGTAAGCAAGGTATTAAGTGTTATTAGTTATCAATAATAATAACATGGGTCAACGTACTACGTTTGGAAGTTGTAATATCTCTGTCCTTAATCGACGTAAACAGATTTAAGCAATACAAAATTAAACAAAATAATCAAAAAAAATAAGCTGAACAATATGTGGTGCAATTTAAGCAGGAAAGTTAACATGGTCTTAGATCTTACCATGTCACTTACGGTAGGCCTAATTACGAATTAGACGAATTACAAAAACTAATTAAAAAGGCAACCTGTATTTAACTTCAAGTAATTTGTACAGAAACTGAATTAAAAAGCCAGATGAATAATAAGTCTTGTAATGAAAGTGTACAGTTACCGGAAAGGGTTTAATCAAACTTAAATGGTTTCACCTAAACAAAAACTTCCTAAATGTTAAGTTCATGTTATTTAAGAAACTATTTCGGACACTTTCCATCATTGAAAAGTAAAAAAATCATGACGTTTCGACGGGATCTGGAACCTAATTCCATCTTCATGTGAGAAAATTACCTAAAACATAGCAAAATTACACAAAATATTATTGGCACAATCCAGGCAAAGCTGGAAGAAAACACAACAACTAAAACAGAGACCTGTAAAAGCAGTCAAAAAGAAAATCAAACCGAACTCTAAATCCAAGGCACCCAACACCTGTGATGAACCACCTTTAGATGATGACAGAATACACACGGTGCAGCACGGGAGCACGGCATGGTGCACGTGACCGTTCGAGTGAGACTGATTGGTGCATATAATTATTTTGACTGAAAATGGTGACCTTTTTATGGTGACTCCATTCTCGTTAAAGTCGAAAACTGTTTGTTGAATGTTTAACTTAATATTACCAAACTAATGAAGGAGTTAATTAGCTATAATTACAAATGCCATTAAAAGAGTTTATCTTGTTAGGGTTTGTGAAAAATGTAACAATGTCTTCAGTAATGGTAGTCATTAATTTTTTCTTTAGTGTTAAAAATGTGTTTTATAGTATTTTCAAGGTAAATTGTAATTATTGTGAAAAGAAGTAATGCAAATAATTATTTTCCACGCTCCGAGCCAAGGCAAGGGTGAGAAAAAAGTTATTTACTCGGACAGAGCCCAAGTTTTATCATTGTGTTTTGAGGATCGTACATCAAACAGAGGGGAAATTAAGTCTGCGCCCACGCCTGCGATTCTAGTTATTTTGCACAGTTTTTATTCATTGATATTTTATTAGTTAGCTTATGCATGTTTAATTTGATAAATTTTAAAAGTATTAATAACATACTAAACTGCAATCAAAAGCTTATCCATTCATTGAAACTGTGTGAAATTGAAATATATTAAATCTGTTTGATGATAACTGTGATCTTTGGTAGAGATTATTTTGATCGACCTTTATAATGAGATGAGCTTTTAACCTACAATTTGTTAACGTTGATAATATAGATGAGAGCGTATTTAGTTAATACTGCTTAAGGTATTTTCAAGGGGAAGCTTCTCAACTTGAGCAGTCATCCCGGGAGTAACCCCTCGAAACCGTTAGGCAGGTGAGATTCCTGTGCACAAATTCACTTAATTGCAATAACGCCAAAAACGGTAAGCAAATCACAGAATTTATGCGTATCTCATCATAATTAGTAACAGTTTAATTATGAATTAACATTTTAATTCGCCAATTCTGAAAATGTGTGGTGAAAGTTTGTCAGTATAAAGAGAAGATAGACTAACTTTCTCCAAACCATGAGACTCTACAGACACCGACCCCCTGTATCCATGGGGAGTGAGCATATTGTATGTACATTTATAATAATATTGTGTTAAACAATTAATATAACTTCAAGGCGATTGTTAATAATTTACCATTGAGTACAGAATTGGCCGGAATCTGAGCACCATAAACCCAAAAGTAGGGGGTAATGGACAGTCCGGCCCCAACAGGAGCAGCAGGAGCCCCCTCGCGATTTTTTGTTCGCAGATATTTTTCGCGAATTTTTTGTCGCGGATTTTTTTCCGGATTTTTTTTGCGTTTTTTTGGCAATTTTTGCGAAAAATTTTCGTGGATTTTTTTGCAATTTTTTGTTTCGCGATTTTTTTGAGGAATGTTTTTGCGATTTTTTTACTATAGTGCCAACCCCCCTCTGCTGATGACCTTGACATACTTTTTTAATGCATTTTCCCTGCTCCAGCAGGAGCAGCAGAGGAGTCCAACCCCCTTGCTGATGACCTTGACCAATAATTTGTTTTTAATGCATTTTCCCTGCCCCAGCAGGAGCAGCAAGATTTTTAAATTGATAACAATCCAGTTGACAAACACCCACAGTCTCATTCTTGTTCTAGTCTTCAACAATTCCTGAAGTATGAGGGAGCGACAATCTCCCCCTAACCCATTATGTGTTAGGGGGAGTGAAAATCTCCCCCTAGTAATTAAATCAATAGAATAACAGTTCTCAAACACCCACAGTCTCATTTATATTATAGTCTTCAACAATTCCTGAAGTATGGGTGTGCGAAAATCTCCCCCTAATCCATTATGTGTTAGGGGGAGTGAAAATCCCCCCTAGTAATTAAATCACTAGAACACCAGTTGCCAAACACCCGCGGTCTCATTCTTGTTCTAGTATTCAACAATTCCTGAAGTATGAGGGAGCAAAAATCTCCCCCTAACCCATTATGTGTTAGGGGGAGCGAAAATCTCCCCTAGTAATTAAATCAATAGAATAACAGTTGTCAAACACCCACAGTCTCATTCATGTTCTAGTTTTCAACAATTCCTGAAGTATGGGGGAGCGAAAATCTCCCAATAACCCATTATGTTTTAGGGGGAGCAAAAATCTCCCCCTAGTAATTAAATCAATAGAACACCAGTTGTCAAACACCCGTGGTCTCATTCTTGTTCTAGTCTTCAACAATTCCTGAAGTTTGGGGGTACAAAAATCTCCCCCTAACCCTTTATGTGTTAGGGGGAGCGAAAATCTCCCCCTAGTAATTAAATCAATAGAACACCAGTTGTCAAACACCTGCGGTCTGATTCTTGTTCTGGAGTTCGAAGTGTGCAGTTGTGTGATAGTTTTGCTGTGCTTCAGCGTGTGCCGTACTGTCAGAGGATCCTACGCTCTTTGACCTAACGTATAAAATGATCCACTTAACCTCCTATGTGTTTAATGCTCAGCCTTTGTCTGTGCTGTTTGACCGCAGTGACAAACCATGGTTCAAAGCTAAGGATGTAGCTACAATAATGGGCTACGCTAACCCTAAAGAAGAAATCAGAGGATATGTTAGAGAAAATATCGCAAAACAATTCCTGAGTATGGGGGAGCAAAAATATCCCCCTAACTCATAATGAGAAACATTCAATCTTTCTTAACGAGCTTGGATTATATCCATTACTTATGAAATCTAAAATGCACATTGCCGAGAAGTTTCAAGATTGGATCTTTGATGAAGTTTTGCCATCCATTATAAAACATGGTCAGTACAGACTTATAAACGAGAACCAACGGTTGGTACAATTACTTACAAAGTCGCTGACGAATAATCGAAAGCTAGATCAAACAAACTCCGAGTTTAAAACTACAAATTATATATCGTGCAAGGATAACCAATCCATGAATCAAACGTTGATCGAACAGACACCTAAAGTGGCTATGTTGCCTGAAGATTCAAATCTGAAGCATATATTTTGTGTAATGATTAGAGAAACCCTTCTTGAGCAGTAAGGAGTTTGTGAATACAAGTGCATTCGAACACAGTAGAGGAATTTCAAGCAAGCCTTAAATAAAGCAAAGGAAGAAGGATTTACAATGTGCTACTGAAGAGAAAATGTCCCCAACGGCATAAATATTGTGTTGCCTGAAGATTCAAATCTGAAACATGTATTTTGTGTAGTGATTAAGGAAACTCTTCTAGAGAAGTACGGAGTTTGCGAATACAACTGCATTCAAACACAAAAAATAAATTTCAAACAAGCCTTGAATAAAGCAAAGGAAGAAGGATTTTTAAATGTGCTACTTTAGAGAAAATGTTCCAAACGGTATAAATATTGTAAATGAAGCTAAGGAAGTAATGAAGAGTTGCGGGATGCACAGTTGACTGCAGATACAACATCCTAACCTCTCACAATTTCGTTAATATAACTATATATCAACTGAGCATATATAACTATATATGTCAACTGAGCATATCTTGGACAATGCATAAGTCTATATGTCGACTCGTTCCAGAACCTTCGACGATAGTCTGCCAATAACAGTCGCTAAGTACTCCAAAACGAGTTCGCACGCAGCACGCTGACGTGAGGGAAGTGAATTTCCACATAACAACTTTTAAAACTCAAAATCAGTGTAAAAACATACATTTGTCCAATTTTTATTGAAATCTGAAAACATTGATTTTTTGGCTGTTCTGATACTCCTGGTTTCATTTATTTGCAAAGCTGGGAATACAATTTTGCGCATTATAAGGTTAGGAGAAGGTCCAGAGAGGCTTGAAAGTAGGTGTGAGGTTGCTGGGGATAATAAAAGTACATTAATAAAGGAATAACAGGCTTTTCTAGTGTAAAACCCCCGTAAGACAACGTACTGTGTTTAGACGATACACATTTTCTTTAATAACTCGTAAATATTTATGCTAGAATGACGAGAGAGGGCTTAAAACTTTTGCTTTTCTAATTCCCATTTTTTACATCCATTAATTTTACATCTGGGGCTTTTCTGACCCTTTTTGGGCCCAAAAACTCGAAATTTGAAAGATTAATCCCCAAAAAATGGGTTTAAAGTTTTCCGATTGTTTTGCCCAATGAACTTGTTCAACAGATTATAGAAAGGAACGTTCCTACCAAATTTGAAGTAAATCGGACAAAAAATGCGACCGCTAGAGTGTATACACATATATATATATATGTCTATATATATATATATATATATATATATATATATACATATATATATATACAATTTTGAACGACCCCCCAAAACGTGTTCAGGGGGTCACGTTAGGAACTTCTATGGTGGTCCCGGGCTTAAGTTTCACCGTGCGGGTCATGCTAATAGTTCACTTTCCAAAGGAAATTCACTAATGAACAGTGTGGATGACGCAAGAAAAGTAATCACAATATAATTGAAGAAAATACATTATACACGCATTAACATCCAAGAAAAGCTATCAATAAAGTTATTGTTATTGTATTAGAGCGAGATGTGTTTGAGAGAGAATATCATATGAAACAACATATTTATGAAGAAAACAGAGACAGTGAAAATAATGTTAAACAATATAACTACGAAGAAAACAAAAAAAGACTGTTAAATCTGATGAGGAGTTAAATACACATTACACTTACGAACCGTGCGAGGATGTACAACAATTAACGTGGAATCAATTCGCGATAGATGAAATGAGATTCCGTAGGCCATTGGAACTGATGTTGGAAGAAAAAATTAAACATCTAGTCTATTGTGACAGTATGTGTCACAACTAGTGCGCACTGTTTACTCCAATGGTGAGCAGACACAACACCAGTCAGTAGCACGGTAGAAGTCACACGTTACAGACATGAACGCTTACGTTTTAGCGGTCGATTATATCAAATAATTTATTGATGAGATTAAGGTTATGAACAATAATGCAAGTGATAATTCATTGACGATACCACCGCAACAGACGTCATCTGTAAAACCATCAACTGTCAGCAAGAAGCGAAAGAAACCAAGTACCATCGAATTGGAAATTAAGAAACCAGGATGGGTACCAAAACCAACAGATGATTGCCCCATAGTGTCATGGTTGGAGGATGGTAATAAAATTGCTGTTCAAAACCCAGGAAACAAAGGACAAATATTATTATAAATGGAATTATACGATAGTAAAGATGTGGTGTACATGTGTGGATTATTTTTGGACAAAGATGGTGAAATGCACGAAAGTGTTAAACAATTAGTTAATAAAGTGGAAAATATGTGGATTGATAAATCATCAGGAGTACCGAAAATTACAGGATTAACTCAAGCTGTTACACAACGCACTGCAGTTTCATATTCATCGCCGAAGAAGAGAACAGTCCGTAAGAAACGAGCAGTCAATCAATCAATCATTTCGAGCAGCTACCCACACAAAGGATGTCATCATCGCAACATTAGTGTGTTTTTCATCACTCAAAATTTGTTTCATCAAGGACGTGGGCAGAGGGTTATCTCATTGAATGCACATTATATTGTGTATTTTAAGAATCCTAGAGATAGAGTGCAGATTAGGTACTTGGCCAGGCAAATATATCCAGACAGTCCGAAATTCATCGAGGAAGCTACGAAGTCCTGAACACTACCGGCATCGAGCGCTACAACAGCGGGTTTGGATAACGCATCCGCTTGGTGAAGCACAGTCCAAGGGGTTCCAATAGCAGATTCACACCATTGGATTTTATGTAAATATGTAAAGCAAGAGTTGAAGATTATGTAAATACCTTTGTAAATTATTTTTCGTAGTCAATACATATAGCCACGTTCAGAACATAACCACTGTGATAATTATTAAACTTATCCCCAAACAATCTCCTTTAGTTGTAAGTTTAAAATTTAAGTGTGTGTGTGTGTGTGTGTGTGTGTGTGTGTGTGTGTGTGTGTGTGTGTGTGCTAATTGTGAGCTGTTTATTGTCTAGTTAAATTTGATTTTTGTCTTTTTGTTTTTCATTGAATATGAGTCTGTAAACTAAATACTAAAAGGGGAGGATGTAAAAAAAAGAATATTTCTTTTTATTCTGAGTAAACAACTTATTTATTGAAAAAAGGTAATTTTCAAAATTCAATTAGTATACATTTGAACAAAGACTCTTCTGATCAGTGCATCGATGTGAGCAGGAGAAGACTCATCAAAGGGCAGCACAAAGTAAAAACTCTTCATGCTGTAGTGCGTGCTGCAGTACAGGTACACAAGGCAGTATTGACCACAGACCAGAGTGTTGTCACTTTGAAGACGATGCACGTTGTACAGGTAGCTTCGAGCGTTGCGTCTCAGGAATCCTTGGTAGAATTGTATGTTTGGAGGTTGTCCGTAGGTGTTAGAGAATTAATTTATTCCTCTTCCTCCTGTGTTAAGGTAGAAAACCACCCAGTGAGTACCTTATTCATTGTACGAATTAGTATTCACAATCATAGTAGTAGATGGTCAGATATAATGTGGTAATTGATCCGCAGCGTAGACTCCAACATTCTGTACGGGTAGTTTGGACAAATACTTTTGTATCTCCGTGGTATTCATTCTACTGTATCGATACCGACAGTAGCAGAAATAGTACTAGTAGTAAAACAGAAGCAGCAACTGGTATAATTTACATCATCATCACCATCACCATCGATGGTTGCACTTAGATGTAACCAACCACGTAATGTAACACAATTGGTTAGGGCACATCGTGTGTGAGCTGTCTTGTGATGGCGACATCGCACTGAGTTTGTTGATAGTAGATTGTTGATTGATGATAGTGGCCCACAACCAATATCGTTGATATCAATGACATTAGTAGTACAGTGATCTGTGATGAAATTGCATCGCACATATTCTTTTTTCTCAGCACATTTGACATAGACGATCGACTTTTTGGTGATAAATGCCCGTAACATTCCCTCTAGTACATGATACCAGATATCACCTTGATCCCATTCCAATCCGTGACAGTGTTTTGTGAGCCAATGGCTCTCACGTAGTTTCGCTTGTGTGAGCAAATCACGATTAAACGGTGATTTGACGATCTGATGCATTAACAGAGAACTGCTGTGCACTTCCAAGACACAGACTTCCTTCAAAATATAATCGTAATTGTTGTCCTTGAAACATTGAAAATCGAAAATAATGGGAGATGCGACATTTTTACGCGGTACTCTGCGTAAACAATCCATCTTGTATGAGTGTTGGTTGCCAACTGATTATGATTTAACCGACAAAGTCCACATTTAGATTGCGATGATGATCAATTTCGACAACGTTGTCAAACTCTGCATATACCAAACAGTTGACAATCTCTGTGAGTGCAGGCATGCATTATACAACATCAATACCGATAGTAGCAACAGTAGTACTACTAGTAGTAGTAGTCATCGACACATCGATCACTCTTCACAATGTGCATTATCTTGTACGTGACAACTGGTACTAACAGCGATCTTCATCACCTATGTATTTAATAACCAGATAGGAACTGTTCTGTATGACATTAGTAACAACCCTAGGTTCAAAGGTAAAGAGGTTGCTCAGATCTTGAGCTACGTTAATCATAAACAAGCACTTCTAGCACATGTTAGTGAACAATACAAGTCAACAGACTTAGAAACTAGAACCAACAGTCGTTGCAATCCTTCACAAAGTCACTAACACATGCCAAAAACTATATCAAATTAACTCCGAGTTTAAAACTACAAATGATATATATATATTGTGTAAGGAAACCCAGACCATGATTCAAATGTTGTCTGAACAGACCTCTAAAGTGGGAGTGTTGCCTGAATAACTTTACTTCGAGCCTTTATCCTATGTTAGTTCGTTAACAACATAACTTGTGCATAACACGTCGATCACTTTTCTTGCTTAGGTCACAATGTGCATTATGGCGTACGTAACGATTGGTAATAACAGCGTTTGGAGTAAACTGTGCACATTTGTTGTGATACGTCTTGGCACAGCAGGTTAGATTTCTCATTCTCACATTCAACATCAATTACAATTGGAGGTGAAATCTCATATTATCTGTTGTGATTTAAGTCCACGTTAACTGTTGTTCATCCTCACGCGGTTCGTAAGTGTAATGAGTATTTAGTTGGCAATAAACTTCTCGTATGTTAAAACGTAGCTTATTCATTGACGCATCGATCAAGCTATTCTTGTTTCAGTCTCAAGATGCATTACGGTGTACATGACGGTTGAAACTAACAACGCTTGAAATAAACTGCACACAAGTGTTGTAATACGTCTAGTCACAGGTTAGATGTATCATTCTAACATTCAACATCAATTGAAATGTTATGCGTGGTAGCATTTCATCTGGTGTGATTTGAGTGAATAACTTGACTACGAACCTTTATCGTATGTTAGTTAGTTAACAACGTAACTTGTACATTGACGAATCGATCACTTTTCTTGCTTAAGTCACAATGTGCATTATGGTGTATGTTACGACTGGTAATAACAATGCTTGAAGTAAACTGCGCACATGTGTTGTGATACGTCTCGTCACAGCAGGTTAGATTGCTCATTTTCTCATTCAACATCAATTACAATTGTATGCGTAATCTCATTTCATCTGTTGTGATTTAAGTCCACGTTAACTGTTGCACATCCTCACACGATTTGTAAGTGTAACGAGTATTAAGTTTTACATTAATCTTCTCGTATGACAATTACAATTAATCGGTGTTTGAAGACGTTTGCCTTTCCCTCAAGAATTGTCACTAGCATTATAACATACGCGTTTAATAACCAGTTCGCACTTGTAATATTTTTGTACGCCGATTAAACAAAACAAAATCCGCGAAAAAAAATTCGCAAAAAAATCGCGGAAAAAATTCGCAAGCAAAATTTCGCGAAAAAAATCGCGAAAAAATTCGGGAAAAAAATCGGGGGGGCTCCTGATGCTCCTGCTGGGGCCGGACTGTCCATTACCCCCTACTCCGAAAACCTTATATTCTCTACCAATACTTGCCGTACAATAATGATTAAGAATACCAATTTACGGAGGTGATCAAAAGAAAATGTTATTTTTTGAATATAAAAATATAGCACTGATAATCAACCCTGTCCGATTCAAATACTAGCTAATTTAAGAAATATAACATCACCCAGTGTCCTGGTTCAACAGTTACCAATGATTGACTGGGAATGACAACATATTATAATTTTTACTGAAATAATACGAAACTGCAGTAATTACAATTAGTCATATGCGGGTGTCAGACGGGTAATGCAAAATTACCAAAACTGTGAATAAAGGTGTTCCTGGACCATTTATATCTTTAAATAGATTAATTTGCTGTTTGAGAAGTCTCAAATAATGTGAGCTGTCTACTGCTATATATGGTTTAAGCTGACTTTGTGTGATATTCTTGTTAAAACTACTTAAGCCAAATAATAGCTGTAGCTGATAAAAATGTGGTTGGGGATTTAATGGATCGCACAGTATAAGTAGTATGCAATATTTCAATGGTGCAATTGTGACTTTTAATTGGGTGGTATTATTTTGTAACTAGAATGATTGGTATTATTAGAAATTTTAAATCTGACTCGTTATATGGATGTAACTTTAAAAACTTGGTTGCACTCATACATTATTGAAATCGGTTAAAAACTAAATTTAAATTACTAGTATTATTCTAATTTAGATATAATAACTTATTATGTCCTCAAATTACTAGGTGTACGCTCATTCCTCGCGTATGAGGATAATTGAAACACATGATCAAACTTAAATCGAGTCTCATAAAAAATTCAATATCTGATTTGAGTAAAATCATGAGAATACATTCCGTTATCATTTACCTGCTGCCAGAATCCGGGTTTTATGTCTATCTAGCTATAGTTTTAGTCACTTCTCCCCTAAGAAACACTTATCGCGGTAGCTGAGTGGGTATAGCACTGGCTCTTGGAGCGTAAGGCCGTAGGTTCGGATCCCGTTGCCGATCTAACATTTTATCCGTAGAAAAACATTCATACATTTATCACTTGTTTTTATCAAAGTAAATGTTGTATAAATCCGTAAATTTATTTATTTTTAAAATAAAATGAAAATTTCAGGCATGGTTTGTTGTTAGGATTGGCATGGGTGCGTTTTCTTAGAACAAACAGAGTATTTTGGGCTAAGCAGTGACTTTAGCAGTGTGGTTAATTTAACTTTTACGAGAACAGCGAGTTTACTATATGAACTAATGTTAACAATTTCTATAGGCCAATTCAAAATATCCTTAAGGATTAACAATAAGTCGTAAGGTCCAGTTATTTAGATGAAAAAATGAGATTTCAATATATTGTTTCAATGGCCTAGGCTATCATGAAATTAAATTCTATAAACATGGGTTGGCCCAAGTCCGTACATGAAAATTCTAAAATGACAAGCAGCCTAAGTGTATATGCCTACATTTTATAGTCATAGGTCCAAGTTTAAGATGAAAACAGCTCACTATAATCCAAACCTAGGAGATGTCAAATCATTTCAGATAACCTGTACAAAAGGCTTAGTTTGGTTAGAATAGTTTAAAGCTTCTGTTTTGGTTCGCTACAAAATTCCTGGTAATGTGTTTAAAGTATTTTACAACAGTTGTATTTTACAAAATGATATTTCAATATATTGTTTCAATAGCCTAGGCTATCATGAAATTAAATTCTATAAACATGGGTTGGTCCAAGACCGTACATGAAACTTCTAAAATGGCAAGTAGCCTAAGTCATGAATTAATAAAACTTGGTATGTGGCTTTACCTAGTTAAGTTATATTGATATTTGTATAAAAACCCATTTTTTTTATTCCTTGTTTCAGTAAACCTGCATATTCAGCCGCCATGTTATTCTTATGGAGAATAATTAAAATGTCATAAATCGTTTATTTATAAATGTATATTGATGAAACTTGGCGTGTGGCTTTATGTGGTATTAAGATACATATATATGAATTGGAAATTCGCTGAGTATGCAGGTTTGCTGCTACGGGGGTATTTATCATTCCCAATATATTCACGCCTACTTTCAATCCTGACTGGACTTTAGATTTCGATTAGAATTTGAATAAATGTACGTTTTACCACTGATTTTGAATTTTAAAAGTTTTGTATGTGGAATTCACTTCCCTCTCGTTAGCATGCTGCGTACATACTCTTTTATTGTTCCTAATGACTTAGCCAAACTGTTGTGATCAACTACTGTTCCTGTTTTGGAAGCATGACCAACGATATTTTAAATGAGACCAAACACAAGATTAAGAGACAAAACGTTTAATGTGTAAAAGGGTGTGAAGCAGTTCTTCATCTAACAGGTGTAGGAATTTGAATGAAATAAGAGAATTAAACTACTACAGCCCCATCATGTAACTAGATATTTTGGATCAATTTCAATAATTTATTTAAAGTTGACATGGAGGCGGCCTGGCGAGCAACTAGTATATTATTAAGTTTCAAGATATCAGTGGATTTGAAGGTCCCAAATATTGTGGATCATCACAATTTTACTTGAGTATAACATTTGTTTAAAAAATCTCCTTTTTAAACGGTGCAAGAGCAAGATCTTACCTTTTAGAGGTAAAATTGTGGTAGTTGTGGGTTCCCTCATACATTTTAAGGACTTCTCCAATATGTTGTTGAGTCTCACTTGGTAGTCTGAAGTCCTCAGAAATCTCCTTACCTTGGGGAGAGAATGCGAACGTGGGGGTGGTGTAGGAATATGTCCGACCATCGCAGTTGCTCTTGCAATTGAACCCCTTAGTAACTCGCTGAATAGCGATAGCTCGAATTTGTTCGGGCAGATGCATGTTAATTTCTTCTACTGAAATATTCTCCGCTGACAACAAAAGCAAAACAATTTTATATAACAATAAATAAATAAGTGTGACACACCAACTCAGTGCCAGTAAAGCTGAGATTCCAAAACGGTGTGCCGCAAGGCCGGCCAGGTGTGCCATGGGACAAAGAGAAAATAAAGGTAATAGGTAAAATACTGAGTAATAGGTATGCTGCAGCTGTTATCTTTTTATTGTAGTGTGCCGCAGGCTACACAAGTTTTGGAATCACTGCAGTAAAGCATCAATCACCCAAACATTTTTGCAAATTTACTGCTTTTTAAGACACCAAATCTTGGTTGCATATTTTAAGGAGAATATAAATTAACTATGCGTGTATAATAAGTGAGGTACCATGTGTAGCCTTGTTACTGACAAAGACTTTGGATGATTTGACTCTATGCTGTACTACCAACTCATAATTTTACATTTCATTGTTGGCAATCAAACAATATTCTAAATGATGATTGATCAGTTTAAATGCATTATATGTCTTTGTGTCAGGTGTACAGATTAACTCAGTCTCTCTAAAACTCTCTTAAAACAAGAAAAAACAATGATATATAACCTTTACAAAAAATTAAACATGAGCTCAAAAAATATTTGCTTGGACGTCTTCCTACTTACTTACAGTAACCTAATTCATACACAAACTCGGTTTTCCCTACTATTTCTTTTGAATGTTCGTGAGCTTCAAGAAAACTTCCTTCGACTGGAAGATTAGCTATCTGTAGCTATTATTATTTACTGGTCTCAGATAAGTGGTCAATCAGGTCAATGTGGGAACTGGGTTGGTAAGTTTTTGATTTATTTCAATGTCCGATTCATTCACTACGGTGGACTTTGTTATTTTAATTTACAGGATGTAATAAAAGACGTCTTACAACACTTAAGAATATATTTACAGTATAGGCCACAAAAGTGTGTTTTTTTTATGTAAATATTTAGACTATAGTATAAATATATCCTTAAGTGTTGTAAGACGTCTTTTATTACATCCCGTAAATACTGTAATAAAAACACATAATATGCTAGTCAAAACCTTGTATTTGAATTTGTTTAATTTCTGTGGCATTTATAAGGTTAAACTGCACTTCTTAATGGTCATCCATAAATACCTGATTCTCTTTAGAATTGGGGAGGGGGTTCAGAGGGTTAGTGAGTGTGATACATATTACTAATATAATATTACTTATGTGAGGGAGAAAGAATGTTTGAAAACACA
Source organism: Allygus modestus (assembly GCA_963675035.1). Taxonomy (NCBI): domain Eukaryota; kingdom Metazoa; phylum Arthropoda; class Insecta; order Hemiptera; family Cicadellidae; genus Allygus; species Allygus modestus. The sequence goes on along the minus strand of OY776111.1, from coordinate 180,902,547 downwards.
AAACAAAGTAAGTAAAACTAGGTGGACCCTTTTACCAGATTTAAATTTTACATTTAAAATCAAATGTGCAGCTGATATTTAATAACTAAACCCTTATTTAGTTATTTAAGAGCTCAGGGGCTGGTTAACATGAATTTTCTAAGATATTTAATGTTTTAATGTCCATACCCTTAAGAGGACATTGGAGACGGTGGCCATGTTGGAGTTGTATGCTATAGGAACCAATGTTAAATTTAATGCATGGTATTTCGATTGTTTTTTATCAGAAATAAGGGATGTTTGATATTTTTGTACCGGTGACAAAATCTCCGATATCTGTCTGTCACTGAAATATCGGTGACAAGAAACTCAAAAAACCAGTGACAGTGATATCGGTGACAGGGTTTATTTCTCGAAGTGGCTGCCTTAATTTAACCGCCTTAAGTATTTATTGCGTATAATAAATTGAAACAGACTGAGTATTTGAAAATATGAATCAATTTATTATAGCCATTAAGTACTATTACAGGTTATTATCATTTAAATATTCACCCTAAGCCAACAATAACAGTTCATTGTATAGTATTTAGCTGGGCTTCTGCACTCTGCAGTCACCGATACGGCTGTCACTGAAACTCAGTACAGCGCTAGTATTGGACGGGCTGTCACCGATACGAGTCGCTAAAACACAGTACGCCTATTGGCCGTGCTGCCACTTATACGGCAGTCACTAAAACACAGTACGTAGGCAAGTATATAGGCCTACATTTTAAAGCTGTAGGTCCAAGTTTATGATGAAAACAGCTCATTATAATCTAAACCTAGGAATTGTCAAATCATTTCAGATAACATGTATAAAAGGCTTAGTTTGGTTAGAATAGTTTAAAGCTTTTATTTTGGTTCGCTACAACATTCCTGGTAATGTGTTTAAAGTATTTTACAAACGTTGTATTACCAGTTTAGTGTCGGCTTACTCTTACTGTAACCCAACCCTATTTGTCAAATCATTCCAGATAACCCTCCGAAAAAGGCTGTTTGGTTAGAATAATATATAGCTTTTATTGTGGTTACCTACTACATTACTGGTAATGTATTTTAGGTAATGTAGACAATTTTTATTATTAATTTAGTGAAATATAACCTAGCAAACTACAATTTAGAGCAATTTAGTGAAATTGTCCTACAAAATAAATTTTAAGGTTGTTCGCTTACTGTGACTAACTTTATCAACGCTTTCTAGACAAATTGAGGCTTTGTATACTTTTTACACATGACAATCACAATATTACCAATTGTCTAAGAAAATGTAATAAAACAAAATATTTTATAAGTTAATATCTTAGTATCTACAGTCATCAAAAAGTTATTTTGAGTTTTTCGATCTGCCACACGCGCCGTCTGTCGTCTGCCACTGTTACAATGTTACAATCGTCGCCTCTGACCGACTGACCGACTGACGATATTTACACAGAGTAGGCGTACTAAGGGAATATTAACTGTATGGATATATTTTTTTAAAACGTACACTTAATAATTTATAAAATAATATATATGCTCACTACTTAATAATATACTTCGATTTATCTCTCTTGTGTGCTTTTTGTTGGTAACAACCTTTTGTTATCCCTTAAAATATACTTCGATTTATCTCTCTTGTGTGTTTTTTGTTGATAAAAACCTTTTGTTATCCAGTATAAGAAAGTATACTCTAGTCAACTAACTATTGTTACTCTGTTGTTGAAACATATACATCGGCTAAATTTTAACGATTCAAGTACCACTAAAATTGCTTCCAATGTAATTCTTATGGAGAAAAAAATAAATTTGGTTTTAAGATAATTTTATTAATACTGAACGAAATTATCTGAATAACGAACTCGACCGAGATTTAGACCTGTTAAGTTTTTCTCGAAAATTTTAAATTTAACTGTGGAGGCGTTCTCGAGTTATTGTGGTCACAGACACGCCAGCTGAGTTGATTCTCTTACCAGTCTAAGCTGTAAAGTTGTGTATAACGATAACTTCACTTCGTTCAATTATCCAATTATTCCGTTACCAGATAAGTAACCACAATTTTAAACTAACAGTAACTTTAAATGACATCTTTTTATACCGTGTAAAACACAAAGTCAGTTTTGATATTTATGCTAATGCAGGATACACCACAGCTTGTTACCCAGTAGGCAACAAATGTTTCCAAAAAGTCGCAATCTCAGTCTGTTACGAGTGACTCTTGTCGCTGCTGTTGAAATTGCTCATGTTGCATACATCCCAGTTCATTACCCAGAAAGTGATAAATGCTCCCAAAGAGTCATATTCTAAGTATGTTACGAGTGACTCTTGTCGCTGCTGTTAAAATTGCTCATGTTGCATACATCCCAGTTCATTACCCAGAAAGTGATAAATGCTCCCAAAGAGTCATATTCTAAGTATGTTACGAGTGACTCTTGTCACTGCTGTTAACATTACTCATGTTGCAAAAATCCCAGATCATTATCCAATAGGTGATAAATGCTCCCGAAGAGTCATATTCACAGTCTGTTACGAGTGACTCTTGTCGCTGCTGGTAACATTACTCATGTTGCATACATCCCAGTTCATTACCCAGTAAGTGATAAATGCTCCCAGTCATATTCTCAGTATGTTACGAGCGACTCTTGTCGCTGCTGTTAACATTACTCATGTTGCATACATCCCAGTTCATTACCCAGTAGGTGATAAATGCTCCCAAAGAGTCATATTCTAAGTATGTTACGAGTGACTCCTGTCACTGCTGTTAACATTACTCATGTTGCATACATCCCAGATCATTATCCAGTAGGTGATAAATGCTCCCGAAGAGTCATATTCACAGTCTGTTACGAGTGACTCTTGTCGCTGCTGGTAACATTGCTCATGTTGCATACATCCCAGTTTATTACCCAGTAGGTGATAATTGCTCCCGAAGAGTCCTATTCTCAGTCTGTTACGAGTGACTCTTGTCGCTGCTGTTAACATTGCTCACGTTGCTTACATCCCAGTTCATTACCCAGTAAGTGATAAATGCTCCCGAAGAGTCACATTCTCAGTCTGTTACGAGTGACACTTGTCGCTGCTGGTAACATTACTCATGTTACATACATCCCAGTTCATTACCCAGTAAGTGATAAATGCTCCCGAAGAGTCATATTCTCAGTCTGTTACGAGTGACTCTTGTTGCTGCTGTTAAAATTGCTCATGCAGCTTACATCCCAGTTTGTTACCCAGCAAGTGACAAATGCTCCCAAATAATCACAACTACTATGGACCACCCCTCACTGCTTTTCGACCTTTGTCTCCTGACGTCACGCTCCTCCCCCCTCCCCTCTCGGCCCCTCACGGCCCCTTTCTACCCTTTTCTTCTAACCTACTTTTATGGAGTGTTGCCAACCTAACTTTTTTCTTAGTATTGCCAACCTATATTTTTTTTCTTGAAATACTATGTCTCGCTAAATTATGCTGATTGGTATATTTATATAATTATTACGTGTCGCTACTTTCGTTTGATGTGCTTGGCCCCCTCTCTCACGGTTGTTTACTTATCCGAAAATGTTTCCTTTCCGAACTTGTTACTTGTCCGAACTTGTTATTTGTCGGAACGTGTTACTTATCCGAACATGGTACTTATCCAGCCAACCCACTGCTGACGGATGCTTAAATAATAACGTAACAATGTCACAACAACTAATTATATTGTAAATTTTGGTTTTTAAAATGTGCATGGTCTTCCCACCCCGTTTTGGTGGTGGAGAGACCAAGTTCATATTCAAAATTTTGATGGCCCCGCATGGGATTCGAACCCATGTTTGTCGCATTCTCCGAACCGTAGACCACGACTATACCCACTGATCCACGGGACCACCCTTGATAAATAACAAATAAGCACCACATACTGATTCAACGTGTCAACAGAGTGCAACCTGTGGGACAGCGGCAGAACTAACAGCGCTGGTGGTACACTCTAGTAGAGAACTTACATTGCACACTCTAGTGGCATTTGTTGGAACTACACACTTGTGTTGTGCTCTAGTAGTGAAATCAAGAACTTATAGAGCACGCTGTGACGGAGATATTTTGAACTACGTTCGTGTCGTACGTCCAAGCGGACAAATTTAAAACTATAACATTTTATGAACCACTGGTCGTTTTAATAATCCATATTTACTGTATATATTGTTAAACGTTCTTGCTCTTAAATATATATAACTAAGGTGATCGTTAAGTCTGGTGAATCGAGGAGCATTACAGTTGTTGAGTCGTCCTTTAAAATTGCTCATGTCCATTGTATATACTGTAGCTGTAGGTTCGAGATGGTAATGATACCACTGTCGCTGATCGAATGAAGAACTTCTGCGAGTAAGCCTTTCATACCAGTAAAGTGGGGGAAATACCCAACATTCCCCCAGCATTAAAAGAATGTCTCTTAGGAATTATTGATTATGATACTGAACAAGTTTCATCACGTTATTCAGGGCACAAACCTTTTTTGTTTTCCCGTGGTAAAAACAGTACACTGGCGAATTGGCGAGAGTCTTTATGGACGGGTAGTTTTCCAAGTCTTAAAGAATTAAACATAAAGAATTCCATATTTTAAAGAATTCTCTAATGTATTTTAACTTTTCTAGGCCCTTCACATACACCACTGAATCTTTGAAAATGAGACACAATTGTCTGTGTAGCGCTTGAATGGTGACATCACCGACCTGCCACAGTATACCGTGATAATGATTGGTGACCCATGAGCACTATTTATTTGTTTTTAAGTCTAGAGTAGCGTATGGGCACGGGGATTTCACTGTCCAGTGTTGTAAAACAGCACCGTCAGTCGTGGTGACAGCAAACTCCTTAATTGAGCAGACTCATTGTGCGAGTCTTTAAATCCCTGGAAATCGACAAACATCTCCATGACCGCCACCGCCCAAGGCCAGCACTAGAATGAGCAGATGGTGGCTGCCCCCACCCCACTCCTACCCCCACTAAATAGTAACTTTTCAGACACTTTTGCAGGATTAATAAATGACAACAACAAAAGAAATTCACACACTTTTATTGCACATAAAATACGCTTATGTACACAAGTGATACGCATTAAGTAAATAAATATTAAAAATGTAGTAATAACTACTAATATGAAAATTTTATCAATTAAAGAATCCACTAAACAAAATACCATTTTTCCTGCCACTACAATAATTTCAGAAATTAAAAACAACTCTGTTTGAAAACCAAACTAAAAACATTTACACTTCTAAAATATGTAATTTTATTTTAATAAAACGTAATCATGTTAGGGGCAACTGTATTGTTAATCACAATGTAGTGATTAGTTGTAGTCTACAGTGACGTTTTTGTACTTGTCCACTTCGATGATGTTGCAAAACCCTGTAACAGCATTTCTTGAAATTGCTACGAATTCGTCTGTTTCTAGTACATTACCACTGTGCACGCAGCAGTCCTCCAAACCAGATTGATAGATCGCCCTCACTATCAATGACGCCGTACACTCACGCACGATAATTTCACACCTCATCTGCCTTGTATGCTTGTTCCTCAAATAGATTAACTACGATTATGGTTGTTTTCAAAATCGGCTGTACACATTTTGATCTTCACATTATGTTTTCAAAACAAGTAAGAATTCATTTTTAAAATTTAATTTTAGATAATTTAATTTCCCAGATTAGACACTAGCGACGACGACGTGAGGACCACATGATAAGCTCTTGGATTTAATCAAACCTGTCGTAGAAGCCGAGACCTTTCATCCAATCATCAATCTGAGCTTTTCTTGAAATTACATACTTTTTAATAATCTAAAAAGTCAATTAATTTTACCCAATAAAAATTCTCTTTAAACCAGCTTGTTTTAAGTATAATATTTCATATTAATATTTACAATCTCATAATTATGTCTTTCAAAAAGTTAACATAGCAATTTTAATTGCATATGAATGAATATACAGGTATAATGACAAAGTTAATAATATTTACATCTTAGCACCACCTATATAAAGCCTTATTTGATTTATTTGTTTAGTATGATTGCTTCAACATAACCTATCCATTTACTGGTAAGTAAGTATACTGGCAGACACCCATCGCTCGAACCAAAATCACCAGAAATTTCGAAATCGTAATGTAATACACCACTAACTTTATTTCTCGTTTATTTGATTATAAATTTGCTCAAATACTGGTTATCAAGGCAATTAACACAAACAAATGTTCTTATTTTAAAAGCTAGACTAGTCTTTAAAAGTGCAGTCACTTATATAGTACACACTTTGACCTCCGCTTTGATTAAAAATATTGTATTTATCTCGATTTTTTACTTCATGCAAATATTAACAAAAATATATAATTTTCCATGTTAATGACTAAAAGTTAGCTATATATTTTTGCCATTTTTGGTCATAAAACCATAAAAATATACAAATTTAAGCCTAGATTATTTTGTATATAATTTTGGCATCAGTATTAGAACTAATACCATAGTGGGATCCTAACAACCTGAAATCCAATTATAAGTTAAATCCTGAGTTACTTAAGCTTTTCTCTTATTTAGAGACTAATTACATTTGTTGAATTCATTTTCCAGTACGGCTGATATTTCACCACTTCTGCTAGCGTAATTATAATTTTACCAATGAAGGGGAGCAAATAAATAAAAAAAGGTAGCGTATTTGAAGCTGCTAGAGACTACTAGCCTCTTATTCATAATATCAATTACATCAGACGCTAAAAACCCATAATTAAAAAACAAAACATAATCCTCTACTTTTGAAACCCCCTAATTTGTTTGTAGAACAGACTCGATCTCATTACTTACTTAATTAGATGACAATTTATTTCAGATTATCATTGTTACTTACCTAACTCGAGCGGATCATTCCTAAGAGTGCAGCTTGAGTTAGGAAAGAAAGGGTTCTCGTACTTTGGACCCCAAGCATACAATATCCTTCCTCCAAGCATGAAAACCTTGACTTGTAAGTCGGTCAAGGCCAGGTTTGAGTCATTAGTTTAATTAAACGCATTTGGTTTAATTTTATAATCTGACCTATATTTATATTTGGCTGTAATGTCTGTTTTATTATTCTTAAAATTCATGTTATCTAGCCCCTGAGCTGTTTAATAACTATTTTAGGGTAAACCGTTATTTATTTTTCTCTTGTGTTGTATTGACTTGAGTAGTCTCGAAAAACAGTTTGTACTGAAGAGCACTTGTAGATAAAGGCATTATTTATTTATTTACTTACTCTGTGGGTCATTGCGGCCGAGACATTTTATTTTAACTTAGGCTATAACTAATATTCTTTGATTTGTCAAAATCAAAATTTATTTCCGAATGCATTTTTACAGAATAAAGCACAAGAAAACAGACACAAAACTGGGTTGCAAAGTACCTTATGATAAAAAAATCAAATTAAATTTGTTTAAATATTTTCCGCTTGTTTAAAAGAGAAAATGATTTTTTCCAGTATGATTTCCAGAAAAAAAATAATTAAAGCGTACCATAATGAATGTTTAAACCAATTCAATGTCAGAGAGGCTGAACAAAGGTGTCTGGTACGCTGTTTTTAGTTTTAACATTTTTCTGAGTGATTATAATTGTATTGTTATTAATTCAGTTAATTTAAAATGTGCACGTTTTTGAAATATTAATAATATCCTGTAACATCACATAAATTCCAAAACTACATAAGTACTGTGATAAATTTGACTTCTAAAGACAATGTTAACGTAGACTAGGGGATACAATAGGAAATCGACAGCAAAATAAATGCATCAGTCTAAAAGTTGTTAAGCTTGAGCTTTTATTTAAAACTGAGGTGGTCATAAATAACATAAATATCATGAAATTTTGCTTATTTAATGTTTCAATAATAAATGGAATAATTTCACTAAAATAAACATCAGTCTGTGAGAAAACTTAGCGGCATTATGTTGAAAAAAAAAAACAGATTTTCACCCTCGAATTTTTTGTTGTATAGTTAATTGAATTCTGTAGCATCAAAAGGAGCAAAACGTAGCTGTTCAGCGGCAAAAACAAATTATAGGGGAAATCTGTTCTTAAAACACTCCGCCTCTTCTAGACGTGACTAAGTCGTTTTATGATGCGGCTCCAGCATTTAAGGCATTCCACCAAATGCTTGTGACTAAATGTCAGACGTCGGTGACGTTGACGCCTCTCCATCCGTCGCGTAATACTTAATGTATGTCTCATCCACCGTGGAAAATATACAGACTCTGCTGCGCAACTCAGAACCTCATTGAAATTGAATCAGGGAATGATATTGTTTGTTATTGCATTTATTCAAGGTTTGTGTAAGATAAACATACATTTTATTTGTTATTCACAAACATAGCAAAGAAAGTAAGTCTAAATATACGAATGATTTACATCGGCAATTCGAAAAATGCAGAATCACGCTTTTGATAAAACCTAAATTATAACGCTCAAAAAGAGACTATTCCATTATTTAAATTACAGAAAGCAGTTATGACATTTTAATAAGAATAATCTTTTAAGTAAAAAATTAAGAAGAAAAATCTGCGACATAAATGTTCAGAGAGCGATCCAATTTGTCAATGTCAAAACGAACACATGCGAATATCCGTGTCAAAGCAAGTGAAAGATTAACTCTGCTTGTTGAGCAAAGACTCATACCAGCGCCGCGCCACGCCGTAACGTTTGACTGGTGCTGACAAATATTTCACCACTTAATTTTCAACCGTGTAAAATTCTTAAAATTGATATTTTGTTTTTCATGAATACACGTTTTTTTGGGTAGCACATAATACACTAAGGTATATTTGTAGCGGTTTACCATTAAGGGTGGTATCGATTCGCTGATTTACGTATTTACAAAACTCTTATAATTGTATTTGAATAAGATTAAGTAATTATTTTAATATTCTTTTTGCAAAACGCGAAATGTGTACGAGTATATTGGTTTCTTTCATTTTAAATAATAAATTATTATTTATATTCCTAACTATTCTAAAGTTCTGCAATGTAATTGAAACTGGCTGAATATATCCATCCAAATTGTATCAAATCCTATCAAGTACTTTAAAAATTGATACTAAGATAGTAACGTCCTCTAATTGTAGATATAAACACTTTTTTAAATGCTTATAAAATTACTAAACAAGTTTAGTAATTGGTCATAGCTTACATAATTGTTTAATACGTTACTCACTGAATCGCCAATTTAGATCCCTTCTTTCTTAGATATCATCTGTGAGCCACCGTGTGAAGAAAATTCCCTTTACTCATATTCATCTCCACTATTGCGTCTCTTACGACAAGTCGGTCCTCCTTATCATCACCATACCCTGCGACCACGTTCCTGGTCGATGGTCTTTACAACCGACACCGCGACAATACTGTGGTCAAATTCTTAAGAATAGAGAAAATGAAACCGTTAAATATTAGGAAATGCAGTTAATATATTAATGTTTTGTCGAATCTAAGGGTGTCATCGAATTTAAAAACAACTTTAAAATTCATGTTATCCGGCAGGCAACTTTTCCTCAAAGACCTGAGGAAACTGAGACTGATCTCCGACTGGCAGAGTAAAACCTTCATCCTCTGTGTTTCTTTTGTTTTTTGTTTGACTACAATAATTGTTGGTTGGACTAAAAATACTTCTCGACTTTAAAGGAAAAACAAATATACATTTGCATGTATCTTATATTGATTTAAGTCACGTTATGACATTAATACATGTAAAACACTATATGTAAACTCAAAAATCATGGCTTGGGCTTCAAAATCTTGTGTTAAAAAAGATAAGAACTTACCAATTACATTTTGTAAGTCTTCGCGTCTTGTACCTCGTCGTACCTTCGCTAGCTACGATAATTTGTCGTAAGGTAATAAATTGATAATCTACTCGGAAAAGCTCTACGACATGCGTAATAGTAATGTTTTACCTGTTAAATAATATGACGAAAAATAAATTCCTTTTGTAAGGATGGAAATTTAAATCACAATACAGTATCCGCCATGCAATCCACATGTAGAGTTTACGTGGTGCAGCCGTTTGTTTGGTAGCTGGTAGGGCGGAAGGGTGGATATCATACTCTGTCGCTTTCGCTCTACATTCTCTGGTGTCATCGCTTACGCCACTTTATTGTGGTTTAGAATTGGACCTGTATTGATTAGCCCCCAAAAAGTGTAGTGGAACGGTACACTTTGACCCTTAATAAAGTGGAGGGAACGTACTTAAATTTTATAATTTGTAGTCACAAAAATGAATGGTTCTTTATAATAATGGTATTAAAATGACATATATAATTAGATTAAAAATGAGGATATCAATTAAAATAATCTGTAGCAGGAAACAGACAAATGCATTCTCCCTTTTTGTCCAATTGTAATCAATAAATTACTTTATATTTACTAAATATAAAGTATAAAGAACGGTAGCATGTGTAGACAATCTTCTAATGAACTTTATTCAGAAATATATTCCCAAATTCCTTTTGTCGTAGCACAGGTTTTTAAAGAGGGGAAATGTCCCCTCCTTCCCCCAAGGTTAGATGGCAACATATTCTGAATATCCTCTGTTGGTCAATACTAACTTGACCTATTTATACAGTTTTAATGAAATTGATCAGTAGATAAGAGAGAAATGATCATTTTTGTACTCCCCATAAAAATAAAATATGACAACGTGTTGCGTTTGCCCCTAAATGAAAATTTGAATTTTCTCCACAACCAATGGCCGTAGAATAATAGTTCAAAATACTTATTTATTTATTTTATTTAGATTGTTTTATTGGCGATGAATAAACTTTATTTTAGGTTATGGTTTTATGGAAAATAAAAATACCCCCGTCGCAGTAAACCTGCATACTCAGCGAATTTACAATGTATGTATCTGTTTCCCACTACCACATAAAGCCACTTACCTAGTTTCATAAAAATACATAAATAAATAAGTGATCTACAGCAGTTTATTAATTCTCCATAAGAATAAACATTAGGACTCAGTACGCAGGTTTGCTGCAAAAAGAAAGAGAAGATAAATGTTTCTGTGCAATCATGAATATAACTCAACCAGGTGAAGCTATATACTAAGTTTTATTAATTTATGTTCATAATGAAGGGAGATTTAAAACGTTACTTATTCTCCATAAGATAACATTAGGGCTGAGCTACGGGTATGCAGGTTTGCTGCTACGGGGATGATAAAAAATCTATTTTTGTGCACATATCAATATATCAGTACTACGTGAAGCCACATACCAAGTTTCATCAATATACATTGATAAATAATCGAGATATCAAATTTTATTTATTCTCCATAAGGATAACATTGGACAACGTACTATGTTTAGCACTTTGAATATCTCTGAAACGGTTGGACGTAGAATCACAATTTAAATACCAAAATTATTGTTTGGGGAGCTGATCTGATTGGTTAAGCAAATGTGAAGTTTACATAAAATGAACTGAGGAAAAGCCAAAAACCTTTTTCGCTTAAGATTATCATGGGAGATTTTATGAGAAAGTTTTTAGCGAATTTCCCCTATAGGGAAGATACTATTACCGTAGTCGGCATGGTAAGACCTAGGCCCGGGACCATGATAACTTTTCGTTTTGAGGTCCCCAGGTTCCAAAAACACCATTCGTTCAAAACTCTCTCTCTCTCTCTCTCTCTCTCTCTCTCTCTCTCTCTATATATATATATATATATATATATATATATATATATATATATACAAGGTGATTTATATAAGTGTGCCAGCTGTTTTTCTTGAAAAGTATAAGAGCTATTTAAAAAAGTTACAAAGCAACTTCGCTAGATTTTTGGTTCTGTTTAATTTTATGATTTTGAATTTTTTATTTCATCCGCCATTTTTCCAATATGGCAGCCAATTTTAGTTTTTCTTAAGGAATGCCCATGGTTTTATTATTGAATCAGGTAAAAAAACAATTTGAAAACGTTTTTATTCTTTGTATTTTTTCACTAAACCTAACCGTTAAGGTGATTTTATTGTTTTTAGCAGTGAGTATCTCACCTTATGTGTAGCTCTGGAGGCTAGGTTTAGGAAAGAAACACCAAGAATAACAACGTTTTAAGATTACATTTTTAAATCTATTATTTAATATTATTAAGGAAAAGTAATGAGAAACACATTTCAATTGGTAAAAATATAAATGTAAAATATAAAAATATAAATATTGCCATATTGGAAAAATGGCCGGTAAATGTTGGAAATTAGATTTGCACTAATTTAATTGATTGATCTGGTAAAAAAAAATAATTTTAAGACGTTTTTATACGTGGTGTTTCTTTCCTATACCTAACTGTTTAGCCTCTAGAGCTACGCATAAGGTGAGATATTCATTGATAAATACAATAAAATCACCGTTTAGTAAAAAAATACAAAGAATAAAAACGTTTTAAAATTGTATTTTTTACCTGATTCAATAATAAAACTATGGGGATTCCATTAGAAAAACTAAAGTTGGCCGCCATATTGGAAAAATGGTGGATAAAATAAAAAATAAAAAATCATAAAATTAAACAGAACCAAAAATTCAGGGAAGTTTAATTTTAACTTTTTTAATATCTCTTATACTTTTCAAGAAAAACAGCTGGCACACTTATATCAATCACCCTGTATGTGTCTGTCCGTGAGCACCATGACTCTCGTAAAAATAATCCGATTTTGACGACATTTGGTATAAACGTGTAAAGCAGTATTTATAACTTTAAGTTCGAAAACCAGACAGATCGACCTATCCGAAGGTGTATTTTGGGGGTTTTGTACCCCAAAAAAGGTTTTTTGAGTTTTTTACATATAATTTTTTTAAAGTCAAATTTTAGTTTTTTCTATTGGAATCAGCTTAAAAAGACGCACAATTTGGTGTTTTGATCATTGGTCTACGTCAAATGGTTACAGAGATATTGCTAATCACAGTACGTTGTCCAATGTTATTCTTTGGAGAAAAAGAAAAATTGTAGGCCTATATCTTGCTTATTTATAAACTTTTCCTGATGAAACTTGGTATATTGCTTCATATCGTTGTGGTCTATTGATATTTGCACTAAAAAACATTTTTTGGCCAATGTTTCCCGTAGCAGCAAACCTGCGTACTCAGCCCCCATGATATTCTTATGGAAAATAAGTAACGTATTATCTCCCTTAATTATGAACATAAATTAATACAATTTGGTATGTGGCTTTACCTAGTTGTGTTATATTGATATTTGTATAAAACCCCGTTTGTTTTGTTCCTTGCTTCAGCAAACCTGCATACTCAGCCGCTATGTTATTCTTATGGAGAATAATTAAAATGTTATAAATCGTTTATTTATGAATGTATACTGATGAAACTTGGTATGTAGCTTTATGTAGTATTAAGATACATATATATGCATTGGAAATTCTCTGAGTACGCAGGTTTGCTGCTACGGGGGTATTTTGGATTTTCTCCCCAACCACTTAACCTAGGTTAATAATTCGCAATACTATATTATTTGTTATTTTAAGATCTATAATATAGTCCAAAAAAAAAAATTAAGTTTTTAAAAATTGTAGGGTAATGTATATATATGTATCTTGATACCACTTAAAGCCACACACCAAGTTTCATCAATACACAATAATAAATAAACGATTTATGACATTTTAATTATTCTCCATAAGAATAACATGGCGGCTGAGGATGCAGGTTAGCTGAGACACAGTAAACACAGAATGGGTTTTTATACAAATTTTTGTATAACTCAACCAGGTGAAGCCACATATCAAATTTTATTAATTTATGTTCATAGTTAAGGGAGATAACATTTGACTTATTCTCCATAAGAATAACATGGGGGCTGAGTATGCAGGTTTGCAGCTACGGGATCCATCGGTAAAAAAATCATTTTTCGTGGAAATATCAATAGACCACAACAGTATGAAGCAATATACCAAGTTTCATCAGGATAAGTTGATAAATAAGCAAGATATGCAATTTTTCTTATTCTCCATAAGGAAAACATTGGACAACGTACTGCGTTGGCACTTTCTATATATCGGTAACTAATTGACTTAAACAACCTACATTTCTTAATTGACTTATAAACACCAATTTGTTTTTTTTCAGACATCACTTCAAAAACCACTTTTTTGATTCAGGGAGCACCAAACTGAATATTTCCACAAATAATTTAAATTCTAAAATGTTGACGAAAACAATACTTTTTCTACATGTAAAAGGAAAAAGCTTTTTCTACATGCTATATACAGGGGAAAAAGCTACAACACTACGTAAAATACTTTTATAATTGAATAATTCTAAATAAGAATTAAGTTATATAATGTTTAAATTAAATACATTAGTTTAAACTAACTTAAAATAGTATACATTTAAAATATATTTACTAGATTCGTACTTAAGAGGTGGTACATATTAATCAAACAATTATGAAACTCCCAATTTTATTTAACTGAGTTATCTCAATTTTGGAAACATTATTGTTTAAACTCGTGTAATAAACATCGTAACAAGTCTATGTATAAAGTTAGTTACTTTTAATTTTATAAATCGCCAAAGGTGAAATGATAATTATTGAAAACTGTAATAGAGATCAAAGACCTAACCAAAGGGGTTTTAAATGATTCGGTTGTTCCATTATTGTGTATTTTGCAGCTGGCAGTAATAATTGAACAAATATTTGGTCATTGAAATTTATTCAAAAAAATTGCATTAGATCTGGTTTTAGTTCACATGCGTAGGAAACTATTTTTGTTTGCCTCCCTTTCAGCCAAGAACTTACAATTTTGAGAAATGACTAGCGTATTAAAGCTCCTATTCCAGGTACACAGGTGGTTTATAAATAAAAAATCATCCATGCACTTTTATTTAACGCTGCCATTGAGTATAAAGAGGGTAACTAAAACCTCGTTTAAGGTATAAATCATGTCGTCCCTTGGAAATAGCGTTGGCGAACTGTAAAGAGCCTGTTTATTACTTTACAACTCGGACAGAGAATGTAAGTGCTCTTGTACATCACTTCAACCTCATCGTTGAAAACTTTCTTTAATGAGAAACGTTTGCTTGCCATTAATGCTTTAATAAATACATACAAGAACGTATACTTACAATACATGTACGGTATAAACATAATGGTTTTGGAGTAAATGTTCAGATTAACACTGAGAATGTAATATTTTTGAAGAATTTTTAAATCCTCCCTTTGGTTTTCAGTAATTTTTTCAAACATATTAATCAAAGATATGTTGTCGACATACTTCTATGTTTTTAGCAGTACTTTTTTAATATCAACTCGTCCTTTAAATAGTTTATACTACCTATACCAGAAGATAGGTTACTAATGTTAAACTTTTGAAGGTTTTCAAACGAAAGGTATCGTTTTATCTTTGAAATGGTAACAGTAAATTCAGCTGTCCCCAAACATGTTTTTTAACAAAGAAACAAATAAAAGATACTAAGTTGTTGTTAAAAATGTTAGGATATTCGTTTGAATAAATTAACAGATAAATATTCTATCATTTTCGCTAAGTAATTTAACTCATTATACAAATAAAAATCTAGAGAGTTCTTTGGCTATTGTCTGGTAGTCTAGATTTCACGAAGAAAAATATTAATTTTAATTTAGAACTTTATTTATTAAGACGATGATATGTTAACTTTAAAACTATAGTTTCAAGGACATATTTGCTTAGTGATAAACATATTTCCACTGATTTATTGGCACACTTGGGGGTTGGAGTCTCCTAATATAGTCTCTCAAGGTTCAAATATAAATGTTATTTGAGAATTTTTCGTAACCAGCTGATTTTTTTAAGTGTAATTATAAATGCGTTAACTAAATAGTCTATTAGTTTAGAAGGAACCTATTATACTATTTAACTGTTGCATGTTACCGTTATCCCTAGTGAAATGGACTTTGAGCTGTAATTTTCTTTTACCCATGGTTGTCAATCTGGCCCAGCAATGATTTTTAACAATCAATTGCACACCAGAATATTAGCTCCCATTTGAACAATCATAAGAAGGTTCCTCAGGGGACAGTTGCGGTGAAAAAGACGACTGGTATAATAAACGCACAGGTTTGTAATATGTTTTAAAATAAGGACCGGTATATCTAACATCGGTTATAATTACTTCGTAGCAGATATATTCATAGCCAAATAAGAGCTATCACACCTACTTTAAATCATAGTAGCATCAAGGTAACCCCAACATTTCCTTTACTGTTAATGGGGTTTTAAAAACCTTCAAAAATTAATTTTCAAAAATAATCAAACAAATAGTTATAATATGCAATAAAATTGTATTTTTGCAAAGTTTCAAAACCATGAACCTAAAATTGAAGACAAGGAAAATGTTTAGCAACAGATTGACAACTAAAATAGCAGCATTTGTTAGGATTATGACAACATGCAGGGATATCTGGCCTCCGTTTGAAACAAAACCGAGAAAAGTTGCCACAGGAAATTGGCGTTTATATGTCAAAGCATGCAAAACAATTGTCCTGCTTTACATAGGCGTCCAACACGAACTGACTGTCAAAACCGCGTGCTCTTCAGTTCACAACAAGTTGGTCAGCTTATCATTAATTTAATTATATCGCATGAACTCCCCCTAACTAATGTCTGTCCTCACTGTTACGTTTATATTGTAATATAAACTTTATGGCTATTTTTAACCTGAAAAGGATTAGCCTGGATTATTTTTAAATGTCAAAACTTATTTTTTAATCTTATTCAAGCGTTGTTAAAATAAATCTAGCTGTCAGGAATATATTTAAATGTTGGTAAATTAGTAATATGGTACGTAATAATACATTTGAATTGAAAACAAATAAAACCTCTCACTTGCTTCTTAAGCTTGTATTCGTTATGTTAACAAATAATTTATTGAGTAGCATGATATGCGTTGTTACAATTGAAAAAGGTGCGTATAGCTGGCGAATTTGTATTATACTTATACTCAGGTACAGGTACTTTCAAATAGGCTGTTTGAATGTAATCTATCTAAACGCATTCGTGTGACTATCATACGCTGCCAGTTGGTAATCCAACGGCCAAGTGTCGACGTTGAGGACCTAGGATAATTAAAGTGCATACTACAAATAGAATACCTTGTCATGACCTAATAGTGTAATGGAGGAACGCTTACGCATGCTGTCACTTAGTTTAACCCCTGTGTTAAAAGTTATTGTGTTAATAATCACGTATGTATTAATTTTTTATCATCTTAAGCAATATTTTGATCATTTATATTTTTATAATTTTGAGCAATGTGTATTGATTGAGTTTAACAGTTCAGTTCATTTAGCAATCTGATCGATCTCTCAATATATAAGTAATAATGTTAATTTTAAAATATTATAGCTAGATCCTTATTGACGTATATAGTTATTATTAAACAGTTCATGAAATAGAATACGTATCCACAGGTCTATCTCATCAATTAACATTTTGGAAGGATTATGACAGTTGATTTGTAACTGCAGTCGGAAAGCAAATACAAATTTTCTATAAATAAGTATGAGAGAAAAGACGAATGCAAAGGTAAATGAGAACCTAATCTGAAGTTTTGTATTTATTTAACTAAATTGGGTTTACACTGCCACAGTAACTTTACGGAACTGCAACCGACAAATTGATTACAAGTTTCAATTAGTTTTCCGCCGGTTTCTTATAAGACATGACGTAGTCCATGATACAGCGTTATTATAATAAGACGTATTAGATTTTTCATAAAAATATGCTATAGGCTCAACAAAATAAATTATGGATTTTCAAAATTAATATTAAGATTGCAGCTTTATTTTTAAAAGTAAAACCAGTTAAATTGAGTTCTTTGTTTCTTTATAGATTCTCATGTTACATATTTTTTATTTATGTCTCCATAATTATACATACAATGAACTAATTTAAGTACTGTAATATAATCACGGGTGTTATGAAAACTAGTAAATAGTAGCACAAATACAAACCTTAAATAATTTGGAATCAACCTGTTTAAATATAACTTTGTTATGGTAATTGCTAATTGCTTATTGCAAAACGATCGTTAATGTTGTAAATCCCTCTAAATAATTTTAGTGGTTTTTACTGTGTTTGTTTAGGTAACTTATTTACTTACTTTGATAATTCTTTCTCCCGTGGGCTGTTTATGAGTGATGGATAGGTCAATAGTGTGTCAGCTCATTCGTTAGCCTCACCTTACCCTATCTAGCCTATCTAGCGTTGAACAGCTAAATACAATCCGGGCTTTACGATTCGGTGTGTTGAAAATACAGTCCACATTTTACAAATGTTCACAAAAAAAACTGTTTAAGGATAACTCTAAATGTATTTGTGCAGATTATTCGTCTTACATGAAGATAGGTTCCGATAATATTTGAAGGCCAATGAATAATATTTTAACGTGTCCATCTATGGCAATCTGCGTGTTTATATTTTTGTCTAATGTTGTAGTGACGGGTCTTTTGATTATGAACAAAAAGATGCTGATTTTTAATACACACTATTCTTTCAAAAACATACAGCCGGTCATATAATGCCGGACTTAAAAAAAAAGTTATATTGGTCTCAGGGAGCTTTTCCAAGACTTATCCTAGTCTTGTTTTTCATTGAAAAGCGATATGTAGGTGAGGTTTGTATCTGTTCAATAAAGCTACTGAGTGAACTATGTGAGATTGTATTTAGACTACAACATACAGTACTAATTTGGAGAGATTAAATTATTTTAATTTCCTGGTTCTTCTTAGAACAAAGAAATTTTAGATTTGGTCGGTCAATTTGAGTTCATCGATAAACCTCAAACCCAAAAAACCTAATGAATCAGCCTTTATCGATGAAGACATAAAAAGTTGAGAATTCATTGGCGATATACTTTTTTAGGGTTTATATGCGAAGATACCCAGTCTTTCTTGTTAAAAACAAGCTGGTTGTCTAAAAAATACTGTGCCAAGTGGTATATTTTTTAAAGTATCAATTTCAAGGCGTTTCGTGCTCCGTAAACATGAACAAGTTTTCAACCGACACCACCTGAGACACTCCGCTTGTTGTGATTTCTTTTCTCCAGTTCGGAAATTGAATTGAATATTGATTCTTACTTAATTCTAGCGAATTGATCCAAATTGTTAGAAATAAGTTAAGCCTCTTGTGAACCTGTGACATTACTCTTAATAAATTGAGTTTTTGCAAAATAATAGTTTTGGGGTTGAACACTTTTGTAAAGTCCAGAAAGCAACTAACTAATTACTGTCTCACCAGCGTCGAGTTTACCAATACGTTGGTCCTAAATAAATAAAGGCCATTTTGATGGGTATATTTTTCCTAACCCCAAATATTTTTTCAAATATGAGTTTATAGACTTCCACGTAGTGTGAGAGCTGCTCAAACGCCATCCTGTGGAAGACCTTTGAAAATGCTGGGAGGAGTGAGATTGGACGGTGCTTCCCCAGCACTGTCTCTTCATACTTTTTTTAAAAGGGGTTTTATTTTAGCCAATTTAAATTGTTCGTTAAAAACCCTTTCTTAACGAGAATTTTTAATGATACCAAGCAGAGGTTCGATGATTACATCCTAACCACGTTTTAGCCAGATGATGTTTTTGCAGCAGATTTAGAAATTTAGTTTATAAGATCTTGTTTCAAAAGCTTGTTGAGACATTTTTTACGGTTGCAGTCCGAGGGATATTTGCTCTGCTAACAATGTTTTGCTTGGGCTTGCCAACGGTAAAAACAAAGTATAAGTGTGTTGTTTCACAAACATCCTTTGGTTTGTTACATCAAGCGTCTTTAAGTAATTCTACTCTGGCTATTTTTATCTTATATTGCTTATACTCATTTTGTTTTGTGTGAAATCGTAGCAGTTTTGTTCACTCAATTACCTTTTTATCCACCAATTACTCGCTTTTGTTTTACAATTCATCTTTGCCTTCACATTATATGATTCGTTGGACAATCATCTCGAATATGAAATACGTGATTAACTACGTCATAGAAAGAATATACATGTAAGTTAACAGTGCTAAAATTAAATACACACACACACACACACACACACACAAATTCTAAACGACAGGTGTTTTTGGCTTGTGAGAATTTCAAAGCGAATGTTTAACCAGCCACGGTGTAGCTCAGAGGTAGGATGTCGAACTCACAAGTCGGGCGGGTAGATGTCGCCGGGCGCGAGTTCGATCCCAGCTGACTGCTAAGACACTTGTTACCGGTACTACTGGCTTGTCCATGTGCCTAATGCTGTTCCTGTACCTCAAATTTTTTACACCACCAGTAAAACAAATTAGCCAGTCAAAAAACTTTAGTTTTGAGTTCAAGTAATGTTACACTACTTTCGTTGCAGTTTATTCCTTAAATGACATCCTCTCAAAGTGATAAATAAATACACTAATTACAAAAGTATTTCACAAAAATATAACATTTTACAAGGCTTATAAAAACCAAGCTGATTAATTAGTCTTGAATTACAGAGTGAAATTAACAGATGCTGTTTAATCAGACTTTATTGGACTCCTCATAGCGAAAACGTGCTGGGGAGTCTTAATCATGTTTTATACATTTCATTGGGTAAATATATTCCTACTTCTGAAAATGTATAACGAAAACGTATTTGTTCAATATAAGTATAATTGTAAGTTGTAAAAGTCAAACACTGTGCTTATCAATAAATAATACTATAATAATCACGCATGATTGATTTTTTTTCAGTATGTTCTGATCCTAATGAAGGAGGATAAAATATTACAAGTTAAGTTTATTGCATAATTGTGTTATTTCATTCTTAATACAAAAATCATTTGCACAACTTATTTTGATACTCATTAAGTGAAGTACCGCAGTGTTGTTTAATAGAAATAATACATGATCGTATTTTAGTATTATATTATAGTATTATTGTTTTAAGGGAAACATTAATAGAACCATTGGGTTTATATCTACTGTAAGAGACACCTTACGAGAGCCAGAGTTGGTCACCGCAGTGCCGTGTCGCAATACCGCAGTAAACTCGTCCGCCGTACCCGACCCGTGTAAACAAAATATCACTTTGATGACCACCACAAAAAAGGTTTATTTAAACATTCCTTTCCAGACAAACTAAAACATTCCTAACAAATATGATGAACAACTCCGTGACGATCCCTGGCGGCATAAGACGGAACTACGTCGACAACATTCAGTTGCATTCCGTGTCCGCTCTAGTAGATTTAAGTCCAATGATAGAACGTACGAACTAAAAAATATGTGAAACTGTTTGGTTAGTCCCTGCAGTATTTGGGATACAGAGTGTCAATCACTTGTGTATTGCTTGCAATCGGCTTACGAGGTTTCAGTCTGGTATGCAGGTAGTTCCGAAATACTTCAAAAACTAGGATCTGATTCCTCATAATATAATTTTTTAAATGTTCCTAGTAAAATGATTTCTAAATTTCTCGGTCTTACGTCAGTTGGACTGTATGTGTTATTTACAAATGTTTTCTATAAATCGTGTTTCGTTCAAGGTTGAAATTTGAAATTCCGAACAATAGTGTGACTCACCATTAAAAAAACTGTATTCACTGTCATTACTCAAAGCCGATTCATGATATCAGCCATTAAAAAAAAACATCAGTGTAAAATTTGATGGACAAGGTTTTAATGAAAATGTTTTAGGATAAATGAAAAAATTACCCATTGTTTGCTGAAATCGGATGTGAAATAACCGAGTAATTTATGTTTTACCTAATAAATAAAACCATTTGAATATTGTTACACATTACTACAGTACGATAATAACATTAACATTTGACACTTTAAAAGGCCATCAGCTTAGGTTTGAATAATAAAATTGTGTACAATTGTTTTAAGTGGTAAGGCACAAAAACAAGACTCTAAAAATTATGTTGTTTTTTTATTTATTTGTTGCTTTATAATTTAAAGTTTCAATTTGAAAACTGGTGGAAAAATATATTTGTAAAAAATACTTACAGACCGTCATACAGCAAACCAAGCAATTCAGGACTCGTGTCAATTAGACCTTGTTTAAAATCCGTACAAGAGGAATTAGCTCCCGAAATTTGTTGGTTTATGTCAGAAACACCTTGTTTATCATTTGCAAGGCATTTAATACTTAATAGTGGACCTGTTGCTCTAAATCGACAATCAATTGTTCGTTCTGTTTACCTGTATTTTACTGTCTCATCACCTGTTTTAGAGTGTAACTGAATTAAAATTATTCCCCATGTTAATCTTATGGGAAAAACGAACTTTGAAGGCGTCCCATGCCCTTCATATTGAAAATATCGAAATTGACATTCTCTTTGCGTAGCTACAAATTTGGACCATTTGTTTACATCTTAATTATCGAAATTGGTTCAATACTAACGGAGGAGTTCTGTTCACAGAAATCGGCTTAGCTTATTATAGATATAGAAGATTCTTAGTTATATCACTAATTGTAACTATAAAAGATAAAGCAGTTAAAGCCACATACAAAGAATATAAAATTCAACCATAAAATATAATTGCTGGAAAATTACTAAACATACGGTTTAGATTGTGAGCACATATAATCAAATAGTATCAAAAGTAATTTTAAATTCGGTAACGATGTTTTAGTTATTAGTAAATCTAGAGTTGTAAAAGAAAACAGAGTTTTTTTTAAGAGTGAATCTTCAATAATCATTTGCCGCGTCACGAGCCAGGGGCGAGAAAAAGCAGTTTGTTATTCTGACATATAGCCCAAGTTTTATCATTGTGTTTTGAGGGTCGTACATCAAACGGGAGAGAGAGCGTGTTTGGATCCAACGCCTACGTTTCTTATTACTTTGTGCAAGTTTACATTCACAACTCAATATTTGAATGGATTCGCCCGGTTAAAATTGATAAGGTATGAAGAATAACAAATTTCCTTTGAGCCAGTGTCATTCTCTTATGTTCTCTCATTCGTTTTGCTAAACAAACTTTTTTGGGTTTTAGGTTTTATTGGGTTTTGGGTTTTAGTTTTGTCGTTTTGTCACTTTTGTGGTATTACTACAACTTCCATTAGGTAGTTTTTACTATTAATTTACAGTATTATATTGATCTATTTTACTCAACCAACGGCCAAAGCCACCTGGCAATTAATTGTTGTGGCATCAATAGACTTGGGTAATATATTACAATATACGATTAACCATTGTTCTACAAATTAGGTTGCAAGAAATAACTACCACCTTTACAAATTAAAATAAATAATATTTAAACTAGAACAATAATGATTTATTTAATAGAATTAAATGAATCTAACTCAACATAAATATATAGCATGTAAATTAATTACTAATTACATGTAAGAAATCAAAAATACGTGAAGATGCAATTTCAGGCGAAAATTTGGTCTTCCAACGATACTAATCATGGACAATGACTTCAATTGGTGCTTGCTATTACTAATACGTTTGTCAAAATTCTGGCCATTTCATATATTCATGTAAATCACTTGTGATGTAGTGTTTGATAATACAACCTAGGACACATTTTCTCAGGAAAAAACAACTTATCCTAAATGTAAAATTAATCATCAACCTAATACATATATATTACAAAATCATGTACAGTCAAACATGAGTCACTCACAGTAGCCTAGTTTACAGATAGTTAAATAATAAAGAACTATTTTATATTTAACAGGTAGAAAGCCATATTATGAATATATTAACCATATATTATGAAAATGAATTATGATTTATGTAAAATTCCATCTGTGAATGAATAAAATGTCTGCAAATGTCTGATTCAAAGGTCCAAACAAACATTTAAGTGGAGATATGGTGAAATTTTAGATTAAAAATGTAAAATTGAAATCTAATGAATTGGTATTATTCTTCGCCAATTTAACAGAACACTGGCTGCTTTCATTCATTTACTTGTTATCATTTGTTTTGATTTAGCAATTCAAAAGTTCAACGTTGCTTTTCATCGAACACAATTTATTTCAACCAATTATTCCAACGCCATTTTCATTCCAAAAAAAGGATAAAATCAAAACTGTAACATAATATTTTAATAAGAATTCCAATGCGAAAGTCAACTGTTAAAATATCACAATACAGTTATTAGTTTTCAACTATTATGTGCCATTGGCATTTTGGTGGAAATTCACACTCGCATTTAGTTAAAGCGTTCTAGTATGGAAAATGCTAGACATATTTTAGTCAATAGCCTAATAAAAACCTTTGGTTTTTGGTTATGTTTTGGTTTTGAAGTTAAAAATGGACAGAAACTGTAACACTATATAATGTTAATGGTTTTTAAACATTAATAATAAAATCAAGTATACAAAACTAAACATTCTTAATTGTGTTGAATATAAATTTATTTAAATAAAATTGTTGATATTTACTGCCTCAAAACCTTCTGTGCTAACCATTGAAACCGATAACTCCCTTTACAAAAAAAAGAAAAGAATTCAGTTCTCGGAATTTCTAGCTTACTGCCTTGATGAATAATTAATTGGGAGAGTTTGAGAGGATCGAGAGGCTTACTTGTTGATTACTGGGGGAGCACCGACTCACTAATAGAGCACAACTGGGTTCAGAAGTGGACACTCCACCACTTCTGCCCTCTAAACCTGGAAAAACAAATTACATAGCTTTAGAAGATTTTGAAGGATTCAGTTTTCATTAGCCTGTTTGACATAAAAAAAGGTTTTTGTTGTTGTTGTTTCTCTTAAATGTGTAATATCCGAACTTCGTCAGTATGGGATTTTTGGAGGTGTTCTACAAACCATAACTGTTTCCTGGGCGGAACCTCTTCCAGCCTAATAGATATCAAACACAGGGTACCAGGGGGGGGGTAGGAGGTGTCCTTGGCCCGTTAACTTTACGATATGATAAACGATATAAGGTAAATAGTCGAACATTTATTCTATCAGAAGACATTACCCTGCTATTCAGGAGTAGTGACATAGTGCAGCTGCGGACTGAGGTGGAACACCTCCTCGAACGGGCCAGAGACGGTTTTACCTCAAATGAGCTTAAAGTCAATGAAAACGACTCAACCCTTGTATTGTTCCCTTCAGACCAGTGCCCAAGGAGAGGGAAGCATCGGGTTTTGGATCGATCCAAAGCTAAGCTGGAACCAAGGTGTGTATCAGTTTATGTAGAGTAATCTACCTGTCAAGAAATCAAAGGTCAGTTATAATAGAACTATACTTGGTTACCGTCTACTTCGTCCTTTTCCAAAGCCACACTACTTACGGCCTTCTTCTGAAAGGACATTCCCCAGCTGTACATGAAATACTACTTCAGCAAAAGAAAGTCTCGAGGACAATAACATCATAGGGGTATCTTGGCCATTATGGACAAATGTATAAGGAGCTTTGCGTACTAACGGTTTACAAACGGGATACCATAAATAGCCTAGTTCTCCTAAAAAAAAAAAAAAACAGAGTCATCATCATTGTATTGAGAGGGTACTAGCTTAGTCATTGAATGCATCGTGCTCATAATGCCCGGATGTCGTCTCAGCAGCACACAGAGAGGATACACTTAATCCGCAGTTGAGATGTGATAGGCTGCCAGAAAGAGTGCACGAGTTAGGTGCAATATCCATTAAACATTAGTGCGGAGCTGTCTGTGTGAGACCACTGTCCTCGCTTGAGGAACTCAGAGAGGAACCACTTAACGCGTAACAATCTTCCACCATCTTGTATATATGAGGTTTTAGTGAGTACACTTTTAGTGTAATTGATGTAATGGCGCAATCTGTCATACAGTTCGGTCAGTGGTGGTAAAAAACAATTGTACAAGTAAGCAAGCAAATATATAACTTCTATGGTGTAGCCAAAAAACAAATATTTTTCGCTACATTTGAGCTTTCCGATTTCCTTTTTTTTTCAACATGGTAGATGGATCTTAAATCTTTAATAAGAATAATAGTTTGACCAATATAAAAGTTGTTACATTCTATGGTAAAACAGTTTATTTTATGTATTAGTTTATTTTATTAAAATATTAAAGAAGATTCTCGTCACTAAATTCATAAAATTCAGGAATAAAAAAATTAAATTAGTTAAATGTTTTCAAACACACAGAACGTGTCATATGAAATATTGAAATATTTGACTGTTGCGATCATACGTCGTGGCTATGACGAGACTTTGTTTAAATGTGCGAGGTTGCTCTCACTGCCTTTGACATTGGGATATTCACATGTATTCCTTTTGACAGTGGAACATTTAATTTACCTTTACATATTACATATTTCAGAATTGTTTAAATAATTCAACTAACGGCCTTCTGAGGGGTAGACGAAGACAACCCCTTGTTTATACTATTTCAGGAATTGTTTTGAGTTTTTATTTTGTGAAAAATGTAGTTTTTAAGAATTTTAGCTTTGAACATTTAAAATGACTGCCTTTATAACACGCTAAAAGCTATAAACGTCAAAATCAATGCAAAATTTTCGTTTAAAATGTATAAGAAATGTTCCAAGTTTCAAGTCGAAATCCGTATTATGGTTTTTAAAATGAATGTGCTGTTGTTATTAAACACTTAGAATCGTTGAACGAAAAACGTAGCATTTTAGGAGCTATGTTTAAAGAAACGATTTTACTTATTTTGACACGTTGATTCTTATGCCAAACTGTTGGAACGGACTCTACAGACACCTGAATATATATGGTTTTGTATGATACATTAGATCCAACGGTAGATTTTTCTTTTGATTTATTTTTTTGAGAATTCACTAATTCGATGCATACAAGAGGATCAAATTAAATGTGACAGTGTGCACATGAGGGATGTTAAAACAATGAAATAATTGCATTATGAGCTGGCCGCTTATATTTTCACTTAATTGTTAAAATGTTAACTTACTAGGATGGTCATAAATGTTAAGGTCCAAAACGGGTTCACCTACCACGTAAAAAAATGGCCGGGAAATAATTCAAAATTTCACAAAAATATCGTGTTTTGGTAAACTCTGGGAAAAACGGTATACGATACTGGTATACTTTGAATACCCTGGAAAATTTAATGTAAAATTAAAACAAAGGTCATATAATTTACAGATTTATTCCTAACGTAAACTAGGAAACTGAATAATAGATTAAAATACTTTTAGTAATTCAATTTTATATTTTTTTGTAACTTAACAACATAATATTTCGTCTTACAGATAAACATGAACACGTCAACAAAATACTTTGGCTGTGTGAAATTTTTAGTACGAGTAATATGGTCACCAAGCCGAAATCCGGATTCAAAATTACATCAGGCACAGTTAAAACAAACCAACTCGGGCCACGCTGCGTCCAGTGATGAGGGAAACAGTTTTGACGGGCGGAGCGTGTTTGGATTTCTCTGTGACACAGGTTAATTGTTTTATATTATTTGTCAGAGAACTTACAAATGACCACTTCACGTGTTATTTTACGATTAGGCATCAGACTTAGATCACAAGTCAATGGATTTTAGCGAATTTCCCCTATAGGGAAGGAGCTGTTATTTCTTATGTATATTCGTTAGAATTATACATTAATTGTCCTTAATTTCTGTGTCCAATAGTTTATTCCTAGGTGCATACTGTGCGTAAAACAAGTTTTAATGATATTTTCCATTACATGTTTGTTCATAAAATATAATAATGTATATGATTTTATTGTAAAACATTCGCGATCGATTAGTGACGTTGTATTATAAGTTGTATTATATGTTGCTTTAGTCTATAAATCATTAAAATGAGCCTTATAAAACATCTGACTGCGAGGGATTTATTTCGGATCATCATATCAGCATTAAAGGCCTTTGATATGGTTGAATTTAGATTCAAAGATAAATGCACAACAGCTCTATTGAATCGTAAAATCTGAAAAAGAATATTTCCGGTTCGAAGAACTGTCTCTGATCAGGTATTTTGCCTCCAATTCTATTGTTGTTAGGATACTTTTTCATCACATATACCTTTATACTATATAAAATTGAAATAAGTAAATAGTAATGAGGAAAAGCTGGGTGAGATTTCTAAATTAGTACTGTTTTAATGATAAAAGTCAAAACAAAAGCAATATTTTATAGAATACTAGAAGTGCATACTTTAAATATAGGAATACAATAACAGTAATTAAGTAAGTAGTGATTTCTGTAAACATTTCACACTGAGCTTATAATTTATATTGTTGTAATCCAATATGAAGTAGATTAAACACTTGGTAAAATTATTTAGTTATTAAAACAATTAGTGGTGGGGAAAATAGGCAAAAAAAATATAAATTGTATTAAAAACATTGTGAATAAGAATCGCAGGCATTCAAGTTCATCTTCAATAATCCAAACAATACTGGATTGTTCTTTGTTATGGTTTATAATGAAATTGAATGAGGCATGAAACAGGCGCTCGTGGCGGAG
The DNA here is from genome assembly GCA_963675035.1 of Allygus modestus. Lineage (NCBI taxonomy): Eukaryota > Metazoa > Arthropoda > Insecta > Hemiptera > Cicadellidae > Allygus > Allygus modestus. The sequence goes on along the minus strand of OY776111.1, from coordinate 180,874,172 downwards.
TTTCTGATGTAAAGTGGAGAAAAGCCGCTCTCGAGTGGAAATTATGTTCTCACCACGTGCTTTCACTGAACGACCAACCCAAGAGTACGTTGGACACATAATAACGAATTGTTAATAATTATTAAACTTGAAATCATGGATAGTACCCTTTCTTGAAAGTTAACTGTAAAATAGCTCATGCAGGCTTCAAAATATTTTAAAATTGTGTTTTTAATCAGTTGTGAAATTGCTATAAATGTGCTAGAACGATCGAAGGTGGTCGTTAATAGTTCCATGTTCGAACAATCGATGTTATGGAAGTATGGGAATAAGGACCTCGTCCATGGTTATGGAAGACTGGGGTTCCGATCGTTGCCTCGAGTGAGTTTCAAATTCAGTGTGAATATTTTCTGCGTTTGTCAGACGTTTACTAAACACCATATGTCTGAGAAATATATTTTAAAACCCAATAAAGGTTTATTAAAACCCTATAAAAGGTTCATTAAAGGTTTATTTTTAAAACCCAATAAACGATTTTTTTATTGTCTGCCCTATTTTGAAAGATAGCTGGTTGAAATGTTTTCGTATTATCAAAAAATAGTACAAACCAGTAGTAAATATAGCATATTATATATAAAGTAGGTGTGTAACATTTTTGGCCACCTTTGTTACGAAATTTACTTATAGTGATTCTTTATCGAGGCCTTTCAAATTTAGATGAATAACATACGAAGTTACGAATTTATTTTTATAGTAATCAAAGCTAACTAGTTGTTCATGACCTGAATTGTTAGTCTAGGAATTTTATCAGTTTATAAGTTGCTATTTGTTGATTTAATTATAATTAATATTAAAGGTATTTATAATATCCGACTAATGTCTTTATTCCTTTACATTTAATAGCTCGGCCCTGCTAAGAGTCTACCTGTCAACTGTATTCTTGATAATTAAGAAAATCAAGTTAGTCACCTGTGTTGTTTTTACAACTCAAATCACATGAAATCAAATTACATCAATAGCTTCGCTTTTTTACCTGAAATTAGTTGTAAAACAAATCAAATCACACAGCTGACTAATTATTTTCCTTTTGATCCTAGTAAAAGTGTTATCAAGAAACTTCTATTCAAGTATACGGTTGACAGGTGTTAGACTGGTGATTTTCCAAAAGTTCCGGTTTCGAAACCGTATTACGTTGTTTATAAATATAGTTAGAAATTAATAAAGTTGAAATATACGGAAAAAATATGGGAAGATAAATTGAAAATTCTTTAATTCAAGCAATAATTTGTTCGTTGCATATTTTCCTTATGTGTACCAATGTCACGGTACACATTACATCTTCGTAGATTATTTATACATTTGATGGTATTTTAAATCAAATGAAGTTTTCTAAAACCATTTTATAATTGTATTTCTCCCTTATATGTTTTAGTTAATCGTTAGGTCATTTAACAAACTGGCTTTTGTAAATAATGAATTAAATTCGAAACGACTTTTTTATTGTCCGCCCTTTTGAAAGATAGCTGGTTGAAATGTTTTCGTATTACCATACAGTTGCATCATATGTTATAAATATTATATGATATACATGGTATAATATACGTGGTATATTGGTGGTGATATTATTTCAATAAAATCACCCAGATTGCTTAGAAAATATTGTTCCAATTTATAATTTCATTGATACCTCATGTTAATTGATTTATGAACGTTAAAGCAAGTAATCCTCATTAAAAATAATGTACAAAAGAAATTTCCTGACTCTCAGTTCGCCTTAGGAGCAAAATGAAGGTGCTTTGACTTGAATTGCTCTTAAATCTCAAGAAAACCAATTAACTTTTAAATATCATGGCACTTTTACCGTTAAATTCCATACAAAGCTGCTTTACGAGATTTTAATTTTGTAATAGTCTGCAACTACTCCCTTGCTTATTAGTTACCAAGAATATTGCTTTTCTCCTGTGTTCAACCATTATTATGTTGTTAATTTATTCTTGTATTAAATGTTATTCTTGTCAGTCGTTGTATGTAAATAAGTAAGCCATCTTTTCGATTAATAATTATTCGTGTTCATAGTTCCCTAATAATAACTCATATGAAATTAATTAGTGATCAGCGCCAACAGTAAGTTATTTTAACAATTTAAGATTTCGGATTCAATAGATCATTTCCTAATCCCAAGGGGGATGAATAACAAATGGTCATACTACTTGAACATCACCGATATATAATTTGTATGTTACTTGCCTATACTATGGGGAAATAATGTTCAATGTACTTTAAATAACTATTGTATTTCTTCCTTAGTAAAGTTTTTATAATGCTATTATTGTTAAACGTTTACTATTGCAATCCAATACTACCGATAAGGAATCTTATTACCTGCTAGTGTTGTTCTTCTTTTGATTTTGTAGTTCTTCATATTTGTTTGTAAACATTAGGTCTCTAGTATACTAGATAATTGTTGCACGGCGATAGTTGCACGAGACAGTTGCCCTGAAGTGGCACTCGCCCATTGCCGATACAACCCAGCGACGGCTCGCCCAGTCTGGAGTTGCACGCCGGTGTAATGGAACAGCTCCAATGTGCAACAGTGTCACGTGTTGTGCACGCACATCAGTTGCAGTGAAACAGTTTAATAGTATTTATTATAAGGCCCTTAAAGGTTATTTTATTTCTCTATCCTTAAACTATATCAAATAGGCCTATAAAACGTTTAGTACTGCAATAAGCTTTAATTGTGCGACTTCGTTTACAAATATTCTATTTTATTTTTAGCTGGCCTACATTTAGAAGTGATGTTATAATAATTCTCACTGTAAAATATTTTTTCAAACGAAAAGTTTAATGTTTTGATTCTTAAAAAATGCATAGTTGTTTATGGTACAGCTTTATTTTTAAGGCTTTATTCGACCCAAATACCTAATCTAAAGAGTGTATTTGTAAGTTGTACAAGTCAATGTTTTATAAACACATGCACACAGTTTTCACCCCACAGATTTACATATTTCACAGCACTGGATGCAGTCTGGACTGCCGGCAGTGGTCTACCCTGACTTGTGATTTGGACAACTGCCAGTGCAACGTCGGAGTAATGTCTCTTTTATACCTTATTTAAAAAAGGAATGAGTATTTAAACAAGTTTTTGATTTAGTGCTTGGTTTTGATAATTCAAGTCAATTAAATAATGTCTGACTCAATAGAGAATTATTACCAGGTATGTGAAACTGTGAAACTAGCTTCACACCAGCAGCACCCATTCGTTGATTTGAACTAAAAACCAATGGAATCGTTTGTTTAGGTTTGTTTAGGTTTGTTTAGCTATTTTTGACGTTTGTTTGGCCTTAGTTGCTTTTAAAGGGGACAGCTCACTTACTCTACAGATCATTGGCACAACGGACCTATTTAGTAATATTTTATTTAATATGAGGTCCATTTACTCTACAGCTCGTTGATACAATGACCCTCCGTTATATTTAATTTTAAAAAAGAAGGTCCATTTACTCTACAGATCGTTGACACAACGGCCCCTTATATTATTATTATATTTTTAAAGAGGCTCATAGAGCCAATGAACCCATTTAATATAAGCAAAACGGTCCAAAGCGTCTACAGGCTCGTTGCGACAACGGACCTTTATCGATATATTTTTATAATTTTATAAAATAAGACCGTTGACACAACGACCCATTTCATGTGAACTAAATTTAAACTGAATTGAACGGTCCATTTACTCTACAGATCATCGTTCTACACTGCGCGGAAATAGTATCTGTCAAACTGAAGGCACTTTATCTTGTGACGCTTGCGCATAGCGTTGCCCTTTGCCGTCTTATTACGAAAATCAAATGACAAATGTGTATGATCGGTAAATTTCCAGTATCTATATATATATATATATATATATATATATATATAGATACGTGAAGCCGTTTTTTGTAAACACAACTTCTCCCTTATTTCTAGGCCAATTTTAATGTTTGAAGTGTCAAAAAAATTCGTCTCAGTTCGTAGTTTTGCAATAAGGTTTTTAATTTTCGATATTTTTATTCTCAAGGCACGGGCTGCCCACATAGTTAGTTTTTTGTCCATAATAATAACATGGGGAATAATTTAATTTTTATTGTAACTGTTCACACATTATGGACAGGCAATATCAGATGTTACATATAAGGAATGTTTTATCTATATAAATAAAATACATTTTTTTCTACATCGCTTTGAGCAGTGAAATGTTGTATGCAGCGGAGATATTTCAATTTTGTTCACCTGTCTGTTTGTTTATGAACCAGATTTGTTCAGTGTTTCTCAAAAAAATACTGAACCGAATTAAATAAAACATGTTCGTGTGGGACAGGAAACGTTTAGGCTTCTGCAAATCATTACGTACGTCATTAGGGTTATGTCCATTGGTCCGTCACTGCTCCATAGAAGGGTTTATGGGTAAAGATTACTCAACATTTTACCGTACAATGCACCATGTTTGTTCTAATGAGCATTTATTCAGATCATTTATCTTTTACCACAGAATGGAGGAAACACATGCTTTACTAACTACTTCGCAACGGTATACTAAACAATAACAAATTCACGGCATGGCAACGAAACATTGGATTTGGAGCACATAAGACCTTGCAACATGGTTTTTAAAGCTCAATTTATCTAGGTAGTCATTGTTATTGTAATGCTGAATTTGTTATTGTTTTTAAGCCCATCATGCACAAACTACATGAGTTACTGAGTAAATATTTGGAAGAAGATAGGTCCATCCCAAAAACAGTTAAGGGCTTATTTCCATTCCAATGACACTCGTTCCTATTAATGACCTTCAAAATTTCCATGTTAATCATATATTTACTAGACCAATTGAACAAATAATTAGTAGAAAGACAGCAGGCAATGGGAATGTACCATACGCAGAAATAGGCCTATACTTTCCGTCCCTTATGTCCTTTTCTCAGTTGGCCTTAACATTTAAATTAAAACAACACAGACACTATACTATCGCTATTAGTTAACTGGACCGATTGATCATGCATTTGTTAGGAAGTTAGGAATCAGAATAAATCCACGACCTTTGCCTACCCCTGTTCCAAAAGTGCTTTATGGCTATGCTTTATGGAGGATGTATTTAAAGAGATAAATATAAATGTATAGGTTGTGTATGCATTTGTTTTTAATGTATAAACAAAAAGGATTTACAAATAACATCATCTGGTGAACAAAAGTATGACACGGCGCCAGACCGCATCGCACAGCCGAAGTCGGTATAGGTTGCTAAATTAAACTCGTTACGTGTTCAGTTATCTCAGGCTGTATCTGTGTATAAAGAGAGCATGAGATACGATTTTATTAATTAGCCTTTTTATAAATGTAGTATTTTATATTTTTAAACCACAAATAAGCATTCTATTTACAATTACTTTATAACACATCTTGAAATTTTACGTAATCCAAAGAACTAACTTAATAAATAGTCCTAAGTTAAGCTGTATTTAACCATGGTAAACTAATACACCCGTAGAAGCAAACCTGCATACTTAGCGAATTTCCAATGCATATAATATTATCATAATACCACATAAAGCCACTTACCAATTTTCATCAATATACATTCATAAATAAACGATTTATGACATCATAATTATTTTCCATAAAAATAACATGGCGGCTGAGTATGCAGGTTTGCTGAAATAAGGAACACTATAAATGGGTTTTTATACAAATATCAATATAACTCAACTAGGTAAAGCCACATACCAAGTTCTATTAATTTATGTTCATAATTAAAGGAGATAACACGTTACTTATTCTCCATAAGAATAACATGGGGCTGAGTATGCAGGTTTGCTGCTACGGGAACTATCAGCCAAAAAAAGGGTTTTTGTGCAAATATCAATAGACCACAATGAAATAAAGCAATATGCCAAGTTTCGTCAGGATAAGTTGATAAATAAGCGAGATATACAATTTTTCTTATCCTCCATAAGAATAGCAGTGGACAACGTACTGTGTTTAGCACTTTCAATATTTCAGTAACCAATTGTCGTAGAGCAATGATTAAAACACCAAATTGTGCGTCTCTTTAAGTTGATTCCAATGGAAAAAATAAAATTTCACTTTTTCAAAAATTATGTGTAAAAAACTCAAAAAACCCATTTTTGGGATACAAAACCCCCCCAAAATACCCCTGCGGACAGGTCGATCTGTCTGGTTTTCGAACTTAGTCATAAATGCTGCTTTACACCTATGTACCAAATTTAATCAAAATCAGACCTTTTTTACGAGATTTATCGCACCCACGGACACACACACACACACACACACACATATATATATATATGTATATATATATGTATATATATATGTATATATATATACAGTTTCAAACGAATGGTGTTTTTGGGGTCTGGGGACCTCAAAACGAAAAGTTATCATGGTCCCAGGCCTAGGTCTTACCATGCCGACTACGGTAATAGCTTCTTCCCTATAGGGGAAATTCGCTAAAATTACAAAACTGAATGTGGAATTATTAGTTCCGATACCGTTTAAAATTAGATAACTTCTTATAAGATTAAAAAATGCCATTAAAGAGAAACTAATTTTTCACTCCATGTAAAGAAATCAAACTTAGAATTTTCACTTGTTGTCTTTATATACCATAATTAAAAAAAGATACATAATTGTAATTTTTTTCTATAATATTTATATAAACTGAATACTGAATCAAAAACAATATAAACCATGTTTTACCTCAATGCCACAAAGGCATTAAATACAATCCTTGGAATTCTGCATTTAATAAGAGGCAAATGTATTAAGAAAATTCTATGCTTGTCTGCTCAGTAAGCCATATTTTTCTGATACCTTAAAATAGCGCACCGAAAAATCAGCTGTGGATTTTGTCGGTGCGCTAACTTAAAAGATTGTTATTGTTCCTTTTTACGTTTACATATTTCAAAGGTAACCAACAGGTGGACAAAATGTAAGTCGATTTATTTGTAAATAAAAGAAATGTAAATATTGTAAAGTTAAGCTATCTGAACTACCAAGGCGTTACAAATGACCTAAGTGTTCATCCACATTTTCAACTATCAAAGGCTTACTTGGGCAGTATGACAAAAAAGTTGTTCATCACATGGAGCAAACGTGTGTTTTTGGTACTGAACCGTTTTTCCGAGTGATTGCGCACCAAAAACAACCACATTTGCTCCTTGTGATGAAAACTACTATTTTATTATTATTTTATAGAGTATGTTATATAATCTCCAATTTTTACTATATAACAAAACTGTAGACTAAATTAACACAATAATATAATATCAATTTTGTTCTCTGTTTTTATTCAAAACAGCAGAGTAGCAAACTCGTAAATTGTATATACATATCATATATTCTATGTGGTAATTCAAGTAAGTTGTACCAGTTCTGCAAGAAATCTCCCACAAATTCGTCCAGTCACAAAACGTGGAAAGAATCAGTTACTTACAATGATAAAATTTATGTAATCGCTCGTTGTAAAACCAAAGTTCAAATTACAAAAATAATGTTTTAGTTTAAATGGAACCAAAGGTCCATCGGATTGCTACAATAATACGTATTTTCAAAACTAATATATACAAAGAAAACTATTACTCTATTGAGAGAGGTACATTGGCCAAAAGAACTCTGCACTTAATCTTTTAAAACACATTTAGGAGTCTTTTAAGTTGAAATGGTCAACTGGTTAAGACCGTGTGAATATCAGGAATGGAAAAACCGGGCCACTAATTTTTGTCTTCCATACGGAGTACCCAACTAGGGACTACAGTCACGCCAAATTCCTCGCTTATCATTTCCGTAATACGGCATTAAATCTCCTTATGATTCCTCTACTTGCAGGACAGTACCTATGATTATTGTCATGTTCATACACACAAGTAGTCAAACATTAAAAACTTACAGGTTGAATTTGATTACTTCCTGGACGAAATACGCATAGTCAATACCTTAAGCTTCTATGTCTTCAAAATATACGTCTATTAAAACACGGTGTTTTACTGTGGTAAGGTAGTTTTTTTATACAGCAGTTCCGTTGAATATATTTATTTGGTTCAATTTACTCCATTTTACCTACCTTATATATTTGTCTTAGTTCTCACTTTAAAGGCCTTTTAATAATGATTAGAATTCGTCAAAGCTTCTGATTTATAGTATTAAACTAGCTGACGCACCCGTTCTTCGCACAGGGGTTTTCTCTACACGTTCTTTAGTCAATGAAATTTCCATTTTAGTTAGCTTGAAACAGCTGTTCTTGCTTCTGCTCTTTAAGCTGTCAAATCGAAGTGTCCACAGCTGTTCGCATTACAGTTTCTGAATGTTTACTTTCTTCTGAAATGTAAACATTGAGTCTTAGCACGTTCACGGGGCGTAGCCCGAGGGGATTTTAAGGAAGTGAATAGGCCTATGTGTTGCATGGGTTCAAAATCTACCTATGTGTAAAGTTTCAGCCCAGTCGGTTCAGTAGTTTTTGCGTTCACCCGGAACATCAGACAGACAGACAGACAGAAACCACCTCTTCTTTATAATATTACTAGCTGTGTACCCGTCCTTCGTACGGGTTGTATATAATTGGTAGATTAACTAAAAAAGTTAACAACCCACATAATTTTACAATATTAAAATTACATTTTACACTTTTAAAGTAGAATTAAATTAAAGTTAACGAAATATACTATGGCAGATAGTTCGGGTACTGTTGCCAAGTCGAGGAACTCTGTCGGGTAGTGTGAACGGTGTGGTTTTTGCGACTCCAAATCGGTACACGTAACACTTTGGATTCGATTTTAGAAATAAAAGAACTCAAGTACAACAAAATATTAACCCTGTTTAATTTAACATTTTAAATACTTTGATACATTAATCTTTACATTCCAATGAATTAATAGTAATGTAACGAAACATTAAACTTTAAAAACATTGACAAACCACTTTTAAAATCACCATTCTTGCCAGGTCCTGTTTTCATTATAATTGTAAATAAACAATTTAAACTTGGAAAAATCATATGTTTTAAAAACATATGACTACTTGATTTTATTTAAATAAATGTAAATCAATATATACGAACTGTTCCAACAGTGGTCATGGTTAAATGAACGGTATTAAATATTGTATATGTTCGTTCCTCCCTTTGGAATAGACCTACATTTGTGTTGATCTCCGTTGCTTGTTCATTGGTGGACGTGAGGATGACACAATCACAGAGCAAGGCACTTTCCAGATTAAACTGTTTATGAACCTCGGTGTAACAAACTGTCAATCAGTAAATCCTGTGATTCATCGATAGTGCCAATTGAAGGATAGATGTTTCTGAGACTTAATTTGTTTTTCAATGTCCCAATCTCAACTTATAAAAGCGCATAAGAAAACTGCTCAACCCCTTAATCTTCTCAAAAATACATTTTCATATTTACTGTTAAGTTCAGACGATCAGTGGTCGGCTACATAAAATATATTTTTAGAGAGGCGTAGACTCGTCCTCTCATGTCTCACTTACGACAAAGGGTCTGTGTGAAATCTCCAGAGAACAACAGAGTGACTCCCCATGATGTTGTTTCTTATTTCCTTTAAGGCATCAAATTTCAGCTCTACTGGTTGAGTAGTTGGTGTGTTGTGACTAACACGCTTATATTAAAGGCCATTGGGCCAGAGTCCTTGAGTATATTTGTGTCTGGAGTAGGTAAATGTCTGCACTGAGCTATTAGCTACATTCCTATCGAATTTCAGATCAATCAGTCCAAGAGTATGTGCAAGATTGTTAAAATATTGTATTTTGAAATTCCGGGGGGCGAAGCACATAAACATTTTCGTAACAGGAATAGGCTGCGTTTTACTTTCTCCCCCTATACATAGTACATGGAGAAAGTATTGTTTTCGTAAAAATTTTCGAATTTGAGTTGTTAGTGGAAATATTCGTTTTGGTGCTCCCTGAACCCAAAAAAGTGGTTTTTACGTGATGTCTGTCTGTGTGTGTGTGTGTGTGTGTGTGTCCGTGTGTGTGTGTGTGTGTGTGTGTGTGTGTGTGTGTGTCTGTGTGGATGTGTACAGAGCTAGAGCCCTAACCTATGGGCCGATTTTTATGAAATTTGGTATGTAGGTACTAATCCATGATATCTCCAGGCGTTTTTTTCATTTTTTTTAATTTTTGATTTTTAAGGGTAATTATCCCCCCAAAACCGCTAAAAAACATGAAAAATCCAAATTTCTCAAAAACGGCTCTAACGATTTTGATTAAACTTTCGTGGTTTGTAGAACTTTAGGTTTCCAACAAAATGACACCACCCGCATTTCTGGAAAAATTCAGGTTCAGAAATTACAGGACTTAAAACATCCAAAATTCAGTTTTTGAATTTTTCATAAAAAATCATAAATGTTAAAAAATATTAATATTCACCATTAAAAAGAGCTTAACAAACTAAATAAATTAGTATTTTAAATTACTATTCTACGATTGCTAGTTGCGGAGAAAATTTAAATTTTCATTTAGCGGTAAACACAGTACGTTGTCCAATGTTATTCTTATGGGGAATACAAAAATAACTATTTCTCTCTTATTTACTGATCAATTTCATTAAAATTTGATATGCAGGTCAAGTTAGCATTGACCAACAGATGATGTTCGAAATGTGTTGCTATTTAACCTTGGGGGGGCAAGGGGGCATTTCCCCTCTCAAAACCACTGTATGTAGCAACGGACTCTATAGTGCCTCCCAAAAAGGGATTTGGGTGGATATTTCTGAAATCAACTATTTTGGACAATTTTCTGTACATTTAACTATACTTCATATTCTATATTTAGTAAATAACAAATATTTTTGTCATTAAAGTTTGGCTAAAAGGGAGAAAGTATGTGTCAGTTTCCTGATACCGTTTATTTTTCTGATGAATTAGTTATGTTCGTACCGAAATGTAACTTACAAAGGTCCAGAAAGTACTAATACTCATACAATTGCCATAAAATTAAATTAGCGAAGAACCCTATAGGACTTTTTTAAACGTATTCTTATTGTGAATCTGCAGCATAAGGGGAACCACCATACAAAATTTTATCTTCAATAGACATTGTCGTTTCTTAGATAAAGTGATCACTATGTCAGTGAGTGCATGAGTCTGACAAATATAGATTTAGATCATATATCCACTTATGCTATTCATTACCAATCTTCACTCAACGTTTTAAAAAATAACTACAACACCTATTTATAGAATAACTATGCCATCATCTTGTTCAATATAAATAAATGCTTTGTCCGTAAGAATAGCATAGGATCTTAAACCCTATGGGGCAGTGTCCTAAGGTAATTTAAAACAATCCAATTAGCCTAAAACCTTCTAACGCACATATAGAACATAGAACAAAAGTTGTATGAAAATCGGTGCACCCATTTTCCTGTGAAAAGCGAACAAAACATGACCAAAACCGCACAAAATCACATTTTTGAGCGGCCGCCATTATTTTTTTAAAAGGCGTATGCCAGTTTATAGTGCCCTAAAACCTTCTCACGCATATATAGAACAAATAAACAAATTATGTCATTAATGTCAGTGCACCCGTTTTCCAGTGAAAAGCGAACAAAAACCCGTCCTTGAGCGTTACCGGCAGACAGACAGACAGACAGACAGACATAAATTGAGATAAGATTTGTTTTGGTTTCCCTAGGGTGTAAAAAGTGAAAATATGCAAAAATTTCATAATTCCAAGCAATGTACAGACAAAATTCTAATTTTATTTATATAGATTCACTATACGGTATATTGAAATAAATATATATATATATATATACTTGATGTACACGTTCTTCGCACAGGGGTTTTCTCTACCCGTTCTTTAGTCAATGCAATTTCCATTTTAGTTAGCTTGAAACACCTGTTGTTCTTGCTTCTGCTCTTTAAGCTGTCAAATGGAAGTGTCCACAGCTGTTCGCATTACAGTTTATGAATGTTTACTTTCTTCTGAAATGTAAACATTGAAACTTGGGACGTTCACGGGGCGTAGCCCGAGGGGATTTTAAGGAAGTGAATAGGCCTATGTGTTGCGTGGGTTCAAGATCTACCTATGTGTAAAGTTTCAGCCCAGTCGGTTCAGTAGTTTTTGTGTTCACCCGGAACATCAGACAGACAGACAGACAGACAGACAGACAGACAGACAGACAGACAGACAGACAGAAACCACCTCTTCTTTATAATATTATAGATAGATATAGATATAGATAGATAGATCTAGTAAAATAGTGCTATTAAATTAACTTCTAGCCTTTACATAGTCTTACTGCAATCTATTTTGTACTGCATTAAAAATAGTTGACTTTTATTTGTTAAAAGAAATTTATATAAATATATGCTTATGGTTATTAGTAATAATATACGCAAATTAATTTCGTCCGTCGCGTCGTGTCGGCCGCGTGGTCAGTGCGAATGGATGAGCGCCTTCCGTTTAAAGATACTTTTTGCGCACCATGTAGAACGATGATCTGTAGTGTAAATGAACCTACTCTTTATATTTTCACTATAAAATATATAAAATGGCTCGTTGTGCCAACGGCCCTAAAGTTGAAATAACAAATATGTTAAACTAAACGGTTCGTTGTATCAACGACCTAATTTCATATTTATTTAAAATATTTCATTTTAAGGCCGTTGACTCAACGATCTGTAGTGTAAATGGACCTCGAATTATTATTTTATTATTTAGATAGGGTCATAGTGCCAACGAGCTGTAGAGCAAATGAACCTCTATTTTTGTTTAGTTATTTTAGAAGGATCATTGTGTCAACGATCTGTAGTGTAAATGAACCCATGATATATTTTATTCAATGTTTAGGAGGGTCGTTGTGTCAACGATCTGTAGCGTAAATGAACCCTAACCCTTTTAAATTCGAAAAATAAATTGAGCGCTACTAGTGGGCGCTGCTAGCTTCACACCAGCAGCGCCCATTCATTGATTTTAACTAAAAACCAATGGAATCGTTTGTTTATCGTTTGTTTAGGTTTGTTTAGCTATTGTCGTCATTTGCTTGGCATTAGAATTCGAAAAAAGTGGGCGTTGCTAGCTTCACACCAGCAGCGCCCATTTAATTTTTTGAATTCTAAAGCAACTAATGCCAAACAAACGACGAAAATAGCTAAACAAACCTAAACAAACGATAAACAAACGATTTAGGTTATTTTCACGTTTATTTTCAAAATGGGCGCTGCCAGCTTCACATACCTATTATTACCGAAAGAGTTAAAACAGTGGTTCATTTATTGACATACTAATAAGTAATACATTTTACTATCAGGAGCTTATCTGTTATAACCAACTAGCAACCATTTTTGGGTGAACACAGTGGTAAAGGGGAGATATCTCCCCTTCCCCAGAGGGTTCGGTGACAACGTATTCCACATGTCCTCTACCGGCCAATGTTTGGTTAGGTTAGCTTAAACATGTCAATTTAATTAATTAGTAATAATTTAAAAATAAACGGTATCAGGAAACTGACACATACTTTCTCCCTTTTAGCCTAATTTTAATGAATAAATTACTTTTTATTTACTAAATATAGAATATAAACTACACGGTCGAATGTACAGAAAATCTTCTAAACAAGTTGTTTTAAAAAATATCCATCACCCAAATCCCTCTTTTGGAGGCACTACAGAATCCTCTGCTACACGCAGTGGAATGACCCCTCTTCTCGCCCAGGGTTAAGTTGCAACATATTTCAAATATCCTCTGTTGGTCAATGCTAACTTGACCTGAATATCAAGTTTTAAATAGATTGAGTAGGATTGGCGAGAGATGGGCCGTAACATGGGGCTTATGGGCTTAAAATCTGGCTTCTGATTGGTCTAATTAGGTCACGTGATTCAAGATGGCGGCGCCCATGGTGGCGTTCCCGCCAAATTTGCGCGCCAAAAAAAAAATTGGCACTTTTCTTCCCGCCACTTTTTTTCCCTCCAAAGTGTTACCAACTTAGCAGAGCTAATGTACGATACATAATTATATGTATAATTATATGTACCATATATAATACTACAGTGTATAATCATATATGTACCATAATAATATACCATCACCTAATTATATGTACCATACATAATTAAATATACCATATATAACGCCACAGTGTATAATCATAAATATATATATATATGTACCATATATAATTATATGTACCATATATAACGCCACAGAGTATAATCATATATGTACCATAATAGTGTATAATATACCATCACCAGAAAGGTAAGTGGCTATCTAACCTCACTTAGCCAGTGTTGCCACTCTAAACGCTACCTATAAACCTAAATCAGTTACGCAAAATTATTATATGTATTATGTCAAACTATCTAAAATTATTATATGTATATATTACGTCACGCTACGATGTGTTACCAACCTATGGCAATGTATATTTCGCAAGCAAGTACAGCCAAACCATTATATAAAACCATTACATGTATATATACCAGAAAGTACCGCTAACTCAAAATATAAAACTATTACATGTATATATCGCAAGAAAGTGTTGCCAAAAAACTAAAAATCGCTTATATCTCGAAAACGGTAAGTCCTAGGGTCATTTTGACCCCAGAAAACTGCCTACTACGTAGTGTAGGCACTCCAGGGGGGCATCTACCCATATGAAAAGTCTTAACCAAAATATTGCGGGTTGCATCTCAAAAAATGAAGGGGCAAATTTTCAAAATTAAATATCTCAAGAACGGCTTGGCCGATTTTCACGAAACTTGGCATGTATGTACCTGTTAACCTCCGCTACATATTACAAAAACCTAAACTCTGTACTGCGGGAAGGTATCAAAATAATTGAAGGAGTCATACTTTAAAAATCAATATCTTAAGAACGGGTGAGACGATATAATTGAAACTTGACATGTGGATACTTGTTAACATCCTCTAACCTTCAATTTTGTTTGAGGGTAGAAGAGGGTTGTTTAGGGGATGATGGAGGGTGTAAAACTTTAAAATTTAATATATTGAGAACGGCTTGGCCGATTCTAATGAAACTTGGTATATAGGTACCTGTTAACCTCCGCTACTATTTAAAAAAAAACTTAAACTCTGTACTGCGGGAAAGTATCAAAAGATTGAAGGAGCTATATTTTAAAAATCAATATCCCAAGAACGGCTTGGCCGATTTTAATGAAATTTGGTATGTATGTACTTGTTAACATCCTTTACATCTTACAAAAAACTTAACCTCTGCACTGCGGGTAAGTATCAAAATAATTGAAGGGGTACTAATAAATACCTTAAATCTCGCAGCATAATCGGGGGGAACGCGGTGGTCTAGTGGTTAGCGCCTTGGACTACGGTTCAGGAGGTCCCGGGTTCGATTCCCTCTTTAGGTTCTTCATCAAAGGTATTGTAAAAGTCGGGTCTTGCCCTTCCTTTACCTACTGGAATGTTTATCCGTGCTACATCTACTCTAAACGTGTCACTGCTGGTAATTGATTCAGCGTTGCTTTGAATTATGCCCCCAAAAATCTCCCAAAGGACATTGCAGGGAACATAGCATGATCTAGGCTAAGTAAGGCAAACTCCCACAGGGGGAATTTTTTAAAACTACAAACTAAGCTGTAATAGAACAAAGAAAAATACAACCCAGAATAAATCCGAGAGGAGTGGTGGCGATTATATAGCCAGGCAGTGTCTATGGTACCATCACTCTGTGTCTTGAACATATATGTAGTGCATTTCTAAACAAACATCAGCTTTTAAGTATTGAGCCTAAACCTACAGTGAAAGACAGTGGTGACCTACAGTGGACCACAGCGCCTATATTACTTCACTTTAGGGTGTTTACTGTTTCATTGTATAAAATATACCATGCCAGATACTCTCTCAGATCCTAAAGCGTTTAATCTGGTTTTACACTGTGATGCTTGCGGGGTCATCACAACACCATCTTGGAGAGATTGTCGCTGTTAAGGTAAGATATTTATCTATATTATTAGTTAGAGGTTTCTACCTCCCCTGGGGAATCATTTACCTTTGTCGGAGACTTCTAAAAGTGTTAAGCTTCCGCTGGACAGTATCGCTTGGGAGGTAAGACAACATACCTCACCAAATAAACTGAAAGTAAACATAATAAGGAAAGTTTTATAATGCCAAAAACCTGAAGACGGTGGATTTTTAGAGTTAGAATTACTGTGGAGTGACGATTGGTCAATCACCAACTCCCTTCAACACACAAACTCTGCTCATCCTGAACCAGTCAAGCTCACTTCATGATGAACACTCCGCTTAGCCTAACTAAACTTTTTCTTAAACAAATCTGTTCTGACAATAAATTACTTGACAACATTGTAAAAATAAATGCCCCCTACCTTATTCAACACAATATTATATTTTAGCACAGAAAAAACTACAATTCAGCACTACAGTCCATAATACCGTTGGGAAGGAAGGAGGTATTGCGAATAATGCATTACGATAAGTAAATGAGATTATAAAAGACGGATACATTATTCATTAATAAATATTGTTCTTTTTTTCATTGTAACTAAAACTGCTATTATTAGCGTTTCCATATTTTTATATTCTAAAATCCCAGCAATATATTTTGCTTTAAACCACGGATTGTTTACAATTCTGTTCTTGTTTGACAGAGATGGCAACCTCAAGCTCTCGAGGCAAACGTGCGGTAACAGTTTAAAGTCCCGCTCGGGTATTCTACCAGCCGACCGATTCAACCACTCATATATTGCAACTGCCAGAGGCCTCTGGCTGGAGGATTGTTGAACAGCTGCACTTGTGTGAGTACATTTTATTTTCCCATCATTTAAATTTCCCGGTCAAAATATTTCAAAGTCCGTTTAATTGTTTGCCAGGGCCGTGGTGTATTTTGACGGCGTAATAACTTGACCAATCGTACCCAATACCGCTAAAAACTGCCCCGGGGGCCTTGATGTACTTGGCCTGCAACCTTTTAAATCCTTCGGTCAGATACTTCCAAGTCAAACGTTTCCCTGCGGCCAGTGTTTCAGCCTAGATCCATCGAGTCTCCACCGTCTAGGACCCCGGGCACTCCGTGACACGGTACCTCTATCACTACGCAAGTCAGAAAAACACTAACACACAAACTACGCAAGTCAAATCAGAACTACAAGTTACCAAAAGTTAACTCTAAGGAAGGGAGAAAACACTACTCTAACCAAAACCGCATTAAAGATCAAGAATAGAAAGTAAGATTACTGTTACCCAGCACATACAAATACAACACTACGCCTGACACACGGAAGTCAGGGTTTGTTTAATTCCTTTACTGTAAACTACCAAATCAAACAATTGAATACAAACACAACACTAATCTAGCCAAGTCAGACAGTTATACTGTTTAGAAACCTCAATATACTAATTACAGTAACTTAAAGGAGAGAAGAGGCTTGTAAAAACCAGCAGAAAACTACAGGCAAGAAACTGATAACCCCACTCCACGGGTTTATTAACCTACTTGCCGGGGACCGTGTGGTACTTTGTTCATGTAATTTCTTGGTCGAACGTTTCCGAGTCCGCTGAAGTTACCTTTATCGGGGGTTACATTTAAATTGACCGAAACTTCTTAAATTTCTCGGCCATTTACTCCTGCCTCCGCTGAAGCTACATTATAATGTGTTACATTTCACCTTAACGGGGATCTTTTTAAATTTATCGGCTAAACACTCCTAACCCCGGTGAAATAATTTTGAACGCTCACGTTTCCACACCACGGTAAGCCTTTAGGCTAGGCCGTAGGAGCGTCGGCGCGTTCTTTTTGGTTACCCAGAGCTTCCCCTGGAGGCCTAACCTCTGGGGTGAGAGGCCCCAACCATCGCCTCTCACAGTGGTAGCCACTCCATAACAAAATGCTACCTCCTTTTATTGTTTATTTTATTTTATTTTTTACAAGTCCCACCGTGCGGACTGTTCCAAGAAGTAACCTGGGTCTAAGCCAGGCCCTCAATCTACTAAACCCTTCATCCCAAATTTAGGTTTACGGGGCTTTTCGTCACCCGCGCCAGGGACCTTCATTCAGGTTTACGGGGCTTTTCGTCACCCGCGCCAGTGACCTTCATTCACACACACACACACACACACACATACAGTGGGAACTTATGCATTATTCAAGACATGCTCAACTATATTTACAAAATTGTGAGAAGTTAGGATATTGTTATATGCAGAGTCAAAGTGCATACCATAACCCTTCATTACTTCTTTAGCTTTGTTAAGTACATTAATCCCGTTAGGAACAGGAGACTTGATGAAACAAGGTACGAAACCTTCATTTTTGGCTTTAATGAGAGCTTCGTTAAATTTTCTTTTTTGTATGCGAATACATTTGTACTCACAGACTCCGTACAGCTCCAGAAGAGTTTCTTTAATAAGGACACATAAAACATGTTTAAGTCCATCGTCGTCTGACATCACAGCAACCTTCGGTGCCTGTTTAGTCAGCAACTCATTCAGTGACTGGTTTTCTTCACACATTATATCGTTTGTAGTTTTAAATTCTGAGTTAATTTGAGCTAGCTTTTGGTTGTTTTCTAGAGACCATGTAATTTCAGCCAAGAGTTGAGAGTTTTGATTTTTTAACTGATTATTTTCATGTTTGATTTTATACACTCCATACTTTCTAATGGAAGGCAGGACTTCTTCAAAAACCCAGTATTTAAATGTTTTAGCAACTGGTAGTTTAGAGGAAAAAATCAACTCGTATAAACCCGGTTCTGATATAAAAACTACTTTAGAATCATGATAATTGAGTTGGGACCCATTTTGGGTCCCAACTACTTCCGGTTGAGTTGATTTGTATATTTCACTGATATGTGCTAGAAGAGCTTTTTTAGGGTTAGAGTAGCCCAGGATTTGAGCCACTTCTTTTCCATTGAACCAAGGATTATTTTCTCTGTCAAACAGGACAGCAACGGCCTGGTTATTAAATATATAAGAAGTTAAGTGAGACATTTTATATCAAGTAATGTGCAATAGTACAGATCAGAGCTACGTAAGGACACGTCTTACCTCGGCAGGAGCGGCGGCAAAAGTGACCGAGGCAGAGCGATTCGCGGGAGGGGAAAGTATGACTCATTATGGGTTAGGGGGGTGTTTCGTCCCCCTTGCACTTCCGGTGTTGTTTTACTCAAGTCTTTGTTTTTTAAAGCCAAATGGTAAGGTGTCGTACTCACCCTCGAGCCTCCTCTTTGGTCCTGTGATTTTAAACTTTTTAACTTCGCTTACTGTTACAATATCTCTGTCTTTAGTCCTCCTGATTCTATTCTCTTCAATTTCTAAAATTTCAGCAGTTTCACTAAGGACAATCTTTTTTAACTGTTCAAAATTTAATGTTTCGGAGGTTTT
The DNA here is from genome assembly GCA_963675035.1 of Allygus modestus. Lineage (NCBI taxonomy): Eukaryota > Metazoa > Arthropoda > Insecta > Hemiptera > Cicadellidae > Allygus > Allygus modestus. Next base: position 180,854,806 of record OY776111.1, on the reverse strand, counting down.
TAGGTTGAGGGCGAGGCCCTTGATTTTACACACAGATTCTAGTTTTTGCTTTTTGGTTGACCAAACAAGGTATGCGTAAGTTTTAGGCCCCCCAGAAATAAACTCTACGATATAAGAGCCGGGCCCGTACTCGCTTGCCAATTCATCTGTCATTTCCCCGAGGTAATCTCCCGTAGGGACCCTGTACAGCCCTCCACTGTATAAATAAATACATGAGTCCATGCCATAATACAAGACCTGCCCTCCAAGGGCATCCAAGTGTTCATAAAGTTTAAGTCTCGCCTGGGCAGTGGTGTAGGCCGCAATTACAACATTTCCAGTTCTTAGAGCCTCATTGGCGTCATCAACATTCTGCCAATTAACTAATAAAACCTCTTGGTTAGTTATTTCAACAAACTTTACTTTTATTCCTGGTTGAGTTAACGATTTGAAAAATTCCTTAGAGTCTCTCACAATTGAAGTTTTGTCATGTTTTCGCGTTGACCAAACATGCCCCAAAATGAATTTAACATTAATTTAGCTACTGACCTGAGTCCTCCATTTTTAGCAATTTTGTCCTTGTCCAGTTGAATACCCTCACGCTCAAATAAATCAGAAACATACTTGTCTTTATCCTCCTGTGTTTTACACCAAGCGGGATACCCTGAAGCTTCCTGCTTTACTTTCAAGAATTTATTAATAAAATCGGTAAAAAGTCCACCTTTCTCGTATGTGGCGACTTCATACTCCCACTACTCATACATGTCCAAAATCACATAACCTTTCTCTACAGCTTTTCTAATTTCACCCATGGTCCATGTTCCTACCATTGCCCTTTCCTCACTATCATCAAAACATTCCCCCTGGTTTAAAGTCTCCCCGCAAGTTCTGCACAAAACAATTTATTATTCATTTTAGCGGGGAGTACGGGATGATACAAGTTGTAAGGAGGTAGAATTTTACATTTTAACAAGCCCTCTACTTCAAGACCTCTCTCTCGGCACTCATTTCCAACGTAAACAGTAGGATGACCCACGGGATACTTAAAATATTTATTTACATATGGGTAGAGGGATCAGACATCAACATACTGGATTGTTTCTCCCTCTTCACATTTACAATACGTTTTAGTATTACCCATCCTACCTAGGATTAAGTGGAAGTGTGTTTAGAATGGACAGTTGGATCACGTGATTTAATTTATTGTCCTTCTTCAAAGCTCTAAACTCACACTCCCACATTACTACAACTTCATAGCTATTAAATTTTGCCTTTTTGGACTTGGTTCTCTCGTAACGGAGATGCAAACTGTTTGAAGGATCCTCCGGCAGAGGTTCTTCTCTGCTGTATTGATAACATTTCGGGCAGCCGTGCCAATAACACCCGTGAAACTCATAAATTCGCTCACCGTCAAACCCATCTACTTTCATTCCTTTAATTTTCACTTCTTTACCCCGGCCCGCATGTTGAATCTTTACTCCACGTTTCTCCTCCTCCCATGTTAGCCACTGTAAAGCAACGGCTGACTGATTGTCTGCAAGTCGGTACCCTGATTTTGGTATAAGTCCAATAGTATTTTCTTTTAAGAAGTTACGGCGGAAGGCCACGTTACATGCGCTGGCTATTGTTATAGCCTCAGGAAACGGATCTACGTTACACTCTTGAAGAAGCATGGCTCTAAATTTAATACACGCTTGAGCTAGGATTTCTACGTCTAAAATACAGTACTCCAAGATTTATTTTTGAAAATCAAACACGTAGTCTTCAGCGACTCGTTCGTCATACCATACATCAAAATCATCGTGTTTATTTTCAAACATAGACTCGGGGCAATAGTATTTTTTGTCGGGCATAGGACCAATATAATTTTGGTTTGCCAGAGTGTTGAAAATATGCGGGAAGTAGCCCTTCTTTTTCTCGGGAGACAGGTCGAAGGCTTTAGGGAGTGCAGAGAGGGCCATGGGAAAGTAGCTAATTGAGTCCACAAACCTTACGTTTGCTACTTCAATCAAAATAGCTTTAGTTCCCCGAGGCGTTATTTTTGGGGTAAATTTAGTATCTTCTATGATGTAGAATGAATTGGAAATCAAAACCCTGCCCGTTGTGGGCAATTACACAAACATCCTTAAATTTCTTTAGAATTTCCATTACATAGTCCATAAACTGTTTTACCGGTTCTTTTTCAAATACCCTTTGCCGTTCCGAGCAAGTTTCACACTCACCCCCATTAATACATTTAAAGCAGTACAGTTGAGAAACGCACAAGTTTACTTTATGAACTTTCTGTTGAGGGCCCGTGGGAAGTGACTCGTCTTGGCGAGTCTCCAAGTCAAAGAAAATAAACAAAAAAATTAAACTCTTTCGGTGTTCTCCTATCTACCCTCATGAAACACTGATGCGCGGGGTCTTTGAACGCTTCGCAGGGTTTACAGTAAACTTCTCCGCATGCGTGAACTGTCTTACGTTTTTTTGGATAAATCATTTTGTTACAGTCGCGGCAGAACTTTATAGTTTTACAAACTTACCCTTGATGGGCTACTAAACACCGCTCGTTTTTGAATACTTTTTGCTTTTTATTATGGTTAGTGTATGTAATTTAAGACGTTGAAGAATACTTGTAATACCATGCTTATAAAAGCAGGATTCTTTCAATTTCGATTACTTTGGGAAACTTTCTATGCATTTAATTGTTTAGAGACCTCAATATACTAATTACAGTAACTTAAAGGAGAGAAGAGGCTTATAAACACAGACAAAAAAAGCCATACCCCTATTCCAAGGGAAGCGAAACGCTCCCTTTTGATAACATTACACCGGAAGTTGTAGGTCCAATCTGGACCCACTTTGAACTGATTCTAAGTGTTAGACACAGCTAAACGTCGGGTCCAACGTGTTTGAATTAAATTAACGTTCTGAGAAAGAGACAGTAGGGTATTTTTGTAAAGTTAAAAAGGTACAGAGATTACACACTTTAGATTTCAGATGTGACTTTTTGTTGTAGTTAGTTGCTTGTAAAACTCTGTTCTCATGCTCTATTCCAGTGTCGGCTTCTTCGATATACCAACAATCAGAATATATACCCTGTCTTAAATACCTGCAGTCTGCATTCACAAGTAAAAAGAATTTAATGATCAACACCAAAACTAAACTTAACGAGGAGTTGACCACATAAAAAACATGAACAAGAGTAAATCTAAGAAGACAACAAGCAGTGACATTCGTTCTTTATAAGGACAGCAATTATGCAGTGTTTTCTCCTCGGTAGTTTTATTTTTGTTTCCCCTGAAACCAGAGCAGCATCTCCCTTTGACGATGTTATTTCTTGGTCATTTGTATCCAAGTCCGGTGAAACGACGTGGTCGTCCTGCGGTTTTACGGTGTAATCTCTCGGTCAATTGTGTTCAAGTCCGGTGAAAAGGGTCTACCAGGGACCGAGATGTATTTTGACGGTGTAATCTCTTGGTCGATTGTGTTCAAGTTCGATGAAAAGTGTCTAACAGGGTTAAATTTAACTTGACAGTAACTTCTTAAATTTCCTTGCCAAACGTTTGTCGCCGGATCTGTTAAAACACCAGGGAAACATTTAACTGTGCCTAAATATTTTAAATTTCCCGGTCAAACATTTCCGAGTCCGCTAAAATCTGTTTACTGGGGACCGTGATGTATTTTGACGGTGTAATTTCTTGGTCGAACGTTTCCGAGTCCACTGAAGTTACTTTTATCGGGGGTTACATTTAAATTGACCTAACTTCTTAAATTTCTTTGCCAAACGTCTGTCACCGAGTCCGCTAAAACTGTCCACTAAGGAAACATTTAACTTTGCCTAAATATTTTAAATCCCACGGTCAAACGTTTCCAAGTCCCCTCCCCTCGACGTTATCATGAGGATGGGTCACACGCTCTGTACTTCTCACATCAATATCAGTTATGGAGCCGGCTTGCACAGATTTTGTGGTATTCTCAAATTTTCACACACCCTTACGGATGCTTAATGTTTGTCATCCGATACATGTTGTGTAGGTGACGCCTCACATGCACATCGTGTATCATTATTGACTCCTCCCTTGCCTCTGGGTCGATTAACGTGCAGATAGTTTGTGTGTGGTTTGATTGCCACGTTTGCCATTTGAACTTCTGCACTGGTTGGCTGGAAAAACTTTTTATAAAGGTACATGTCAAATATCTTTAACTCCGGTGAAACCAGGGAGAATACAACTTGGCGGAAACCTTTCAAAATTCAGGGCCAGTGAAAACTGTCCAACTGAGACCATGATGTACATTGCCAGGAGCATTTTACATTTTCCGGCCAAACATTTTCGAGTCCTCTAAAACTGTCCACCAGGGACAATGATATACATTTTGCCAGGAATGTTTTAAATTTTACGGCCAAACATTCCCAGGTTCGCTAAAACTGTCTACCGGGGACCGATATGTATTTTGATGGTGTAATCTCTTGGCCGATTGTGTTCAAGTCCGATGAAAAGTATCTAACGGGGGCCGTAATGTATTTTGACGGTGTATTCTCTAGGTCAATTGTGTCCAAATCCTATGAAGATTGTCTACTGGGGACCGTGGTGTATTTCTATGGTGTGATATCTCGGTCAACTGTGTCCAAGTCCGATGAAAGGTGTCTACCGGGGACCGTGGTGTATTTTGACGGTGTAATATCTCGGTCAATTGTGTCCAAGTCCACTTAAATATAGTTTTTAGAGATCCTAGTGCACTTTGACAACACTTGAAGATTTGTTGCTTTTTAGTATGTAAATTAAGACGTAGTGATTAAAGGAATACTTGCAATTTATGCTTATGATAGCAGGATTACTTTGGGAGCTTTATATGCATTTAATTGTTTACAAACCTCTATTAACTTAAGGTAGAGAAAAGGCTTGTAAACCCAGCAGAAATATATAGACAAGAAAGCTATACTCTTACCCCTTTGATAACATACACTTGAAGATGGTCTACATGGTGGGTCATGTGGTTGGAGGTATGGGGAGCGAAACGTTCCCCTTCATAAGGATTCTAAGTGTTAGACTCTGCTACACTCTGGGTCACTGGTTTTGAATTAAAACTAATATGTAATACAGAGACAGGTGACTGCAGTTTACATTCACAAGTCAAATATTGTAACCAATACCAGAACAACTAAAATTATCGAGGAGACACAACATGGACAAGAGTACATATCAACAGACAATTAAAGCATAAAATGCATTATTTATAAAGGCAATAATTATGCAGATAATCTAAGAAACTTGATCAGCCATGTCTCATCGTTAGGTTATGTTATGCTCTGTTAAGTTAGGTTTGTGCATGGAAATATGAAACATCGTCAGTCGTAGTTAGGTTTATTGATGCAGGTTTAAGTTAGGTTTGTCGATGCCAATTTTTGGACATCAACATCGCGCGCGTTGTTGATGTCCAAAAATTGGCATCGACAAACCTAACTTAAACCTGCATCAATAAACCTAACTACGACTGACGATGTTTCATATTTCCATGCACAAACCTAACTTAACAGAGCATAACATAACCTAACGATGAGACATGGCTGATCAAGTTTCTTAGATTATCTGCATAATTATTGCCTTTATAAATAATGCATTTTATGCTTTAATTGTCTGTTGATATGTACTCTTGTCCATGTTGTGTCTCCTCGATAATTTTAGTTGTTCTGGTATTGGTTACAATATTTGACTTGTGAATGTAAACTGCAGTCACCTGTCTCTGTATTACATATTAGTTTTAATTCAAAACCAGTGACCCAGAGTGTAGCAGAGTCTAACACTTAGAATCCTTATGAAGGGGAACGTTTCGCTCCCCATACCTCCAACCACATGACCCACCATGTAGACCATCTTCAAGTGTATGTTATCAAAGGGGTAAGAGTATAGCTTTCTTGTCTATATATTTCTGCTGGGTTTACAAGCCTTTTCTCTACCTTAAGTTAATAGAGGTTTGTAAACAATTAAATGCATATAAAGCTCCCAAAGTAATCCTGCTATCATAAGCATAAATTGCAAGTATTCCTTTAATCACTACGTCTTAATTTACATACTAAAAAGCAACAAATCTTCAAGTGTTGTCAAAGTGCACTAGGATCTCTAAAAACTATATTTAAGTGGACTTGGACACAATTGACCGAGATATTACACCGTCAAAATACACCACGGTCCCCGGTAGACACCTTTCATCGGACTTGGACACAGTTGACCGAGATATCACACCATAGAAATACACCACGGTCCCCAGTAGACAATCTTCATAGGATTTGGACACAATTGACCTAGAGAATACACCGTCAAAATACATTACGGCCCCCGTTAGATACTTTTCATCGGACTTGAACACAATCGGCCAAGAGATTACACCATCAAAATACATATCGGTCCCCGGTAGACAGTTTTAGCGAACCTGGGAATGTTTGGCCGTAAAATTTAAAACATTCCTGGCAAAATGTATATCATTGTCCCTGGTGGACAGTTTTAGAGGACTCGAAAATGTTTGGCCGGAAAATGTAAAATGCTCCTGGCAATGTACATCATGGTCTCAGTTGGACAGTTTTCACTGGCCCTGAATTTTGAAAGGTTTCCGCCAAGTTGTATTCTCCCTGGTTTCACCGGAGTTAAAGATATTTGACATGTACCTTTATAAAAAGTTTTTCCAGCCAACCAGTGCAGAAGTTCAAATGGCAAACGTGGCAATCAAACCACACACAAACTATCTGCACGTTAATCGACCCAGAGGCAAGGGAGGAGTCAATAATGATACACGATGTGCATGTGAGGCGTCACCTACACAACATGTATCGGATGACAAACATTAAGCATCCGTAAGGGTGTGTGAAAATTTGAGAATACCACAAAATCTGTGCAAGCCGGCTCCATAACTGATATTGATGTGAGAAGTACAGAGCGTGTGACCCATCCTCATGATAACGTCGAGGGGAGGGGACTTGGAAACGTTTGACCGTGGGATTTAAAATATTTAGGCAAAGTTAAATGTTTCCTTAGTGGACAGTTTTAGCGGACTCGGTGACAGACGTTTGGCAAAGAAATTTAAGAAGTTAGGTCAATTTAAATGTAACCCCCGATAAAAGTAACTTCAGTGGACTCGGAAACGTTCGACCAAGAAATTACACCGTCAAAATACATCACGGTCCCCAGTAAACAGATTTTAGCGGACTCGGAAATGTTTGACCGGGAAATTTAAAATATTTAGGCACAGTTAAATGTTTCCCTGGTGTTTTAACAGATCCGGCGACAAACGTTTGGCAAGGAAATTTAAGAAGTTACTGTCAAGTTAAATTTAACCCTGTTAGACACTTTTCATCGAACTTGAACACAATCGACCAAGAGATTACACCGTCAAAATACATCTCGGTCCCTGGTAGACCCTTTTCACCGGACTTGAACACAATTGACCGAGAGATTACACCGTAAAACCGCAGGACGACCACGTCGTTTCACCGGACTTGGATACAAATGACCAAGAAATAACATCGTCAAAGGGAGATGCTGCTCTGGTTTCAGGGGAAACAAAAATAAAACTACCGAGGAGAAAACACTGCATAATTGCTGTCCTTATAAAGAACGAATGTCACTGCTTGTTGTCTTCTTAGATTTACTCTTGTTCATGTTTTTTATGTGGTCAACTCCTCGTTAAGTTTAGTTTTGGTGTTGATCATTAAATTCTTTTTACTTGTGAATGCAGACTGCAGGTATTTAAGACAGGGTATATATTCTGATTGTTGGTATATCGAAGAAGCCGACACTGGAATAGAGCATGAGAACAGAGTTTTACAAGCAACTAACTACAACAAAAAGTCACATCTGAAATCTAAAGTGTGTAATCTCTGTACCTTTTTAACTTTACAAAAATACCCTACTGTCTCTTTCTCAGAACGTTAATTTAATTCAAACACGTTGGACCCGACGTTTAGCTGTGTCTAACACTTAGAATCAGTTCAAAGTGGGTCCAGATTGGACCTACAACTTCCGGTGTAATGTTATCAAAAGGGAGCGTTTCGCTTCCCTTGGAATAGGGGTATGGCTTTTTTTGTCTGTGTTTATAAGCCTCTTCTCTCCTTTAAGTTACTGTAATTAGTATATTGAGGTCTCTAAACAATTAAATGCATAGAAAGTTTCCCAAAGTAATCGAAATTGAAAGAATCCTGCTTTTATAAGCATGGTATTACAAGTATTCTTCAACGTCTTAAATTACATACACTAACCATAATAAAAAGCAAAAAGTATTCAAAAACGAGCGGTGTTTAGTAGCCCATCAAGG
>OY776111.1:180523797-180846338 GCA_963675035.1 Allygus modestus | reverse complement strand
AGTGACGATTGGTCAATCACCAACTCCCTTCAACACACAAACTCTGCTCATCCTGAACCAGTCAAGCTCACTTCATGATGAACACTCCGCTTAGCCTAACTAAACTTTTTCTTAAACAAATCTGTTCTGACAATAAATTACTTGACAACATTGTAAAAATAAATGCCCCCTACCTTATTCAACACAATATTATATTTTAGCACAGAAAAAACTACAATTCAGCACTACAGTCCATAATACCGTTGGGAAGGAAGGAGGTATTGCGAATAATGCATTACGATAAGTAAATGAGATTATAAAAGACGGATACATTATTCATTAATAAATATTGTTCTTTTTTTCATTGTAACTAAAACTGCTATTATTAGCGTTTCCATATTTTTATATTCTAAAATCCCAGCAATATATTTTGCTTTAAACCACGGATTGTTTACAATTCTGTTCTTGTTTGACAGAGATGGCAACCTCAAGCTCTCGAGGCAAACGTGCGGTAACAGTTTAAAGTCCCGCTCGGGTATTCTACCAGCCGACCGATTCAACCACTCATATATTGCAACTGCCAGAGGCCTCTGGCTGGAGGATTGTTGAACAGCTGCACTTGTGTGAGTACATTTTATTTTCCCATCATTTAAATTTCCCGGTCAAAATATTTCAAAGTCCGTTTAATTGTTTGCCAGGGCCGTGGTGTATTTTGACGGCGTAATAACTTGACCAATCGTACCCAATACCGCTAAAAACTGCCCCGGGGGCCTTGATGTACTTGGCCTGCAACCTTTTAAATCCTTCGGTCAGATACTTCCAAGTCAAACGTTTCCCTGCGGCCAGTGTTTCAGCCTAGATCCATCGAGTCTCCACCGTCTAGGACCCCGGGCACTCCGTGACACGGTACCTCTATCACTACGCAAGTCAGAAAAACACTAACACACAAACTACGCAAGTCAAATCAGAACTACAAGTTACCAAAAGTTAACTCTAAGGAAGGGAGAAAACACTACTCTAACCAAAACCGCATTAAAGATCAAGAATAGAAAGTAAGATTACTGTTACCCAGCACATACAAATACAACACTACGCCTGACACACGGAAGTCAGGGTTTGTTTAATTCCTTTACTGTAAACTACCAAATCAAACAATTGAATACAAACACAACACTAATCTAGCCAAGTCAGACAGTTATACTGTTTAGAAACCTCAATATACTAATTACAGTAACTTAAAGGAGAGAAGAGGCTTGTAAAAACCAGCAGAAAACTACAGGCAAGAAACTGATAACCCCACTCCACGGGTTTATTAACCTACTTGCCGGGGACCGTGTGGTACTTTGTTCATGTAATTTCTTGGTCGAACGTTTCCGAGTCCGCTGAAGTTACCTTTATCGGGGGTTACATTTAAATTGACCGAAACTTCTTAAATTTCTCGGCCATTTACTCCTGCCTCCGCTGAAGCTACATTATAATGTGTTACATTTCACCTTAACGGGGATCTTTTTAAATTTATCGGCTAAACACTCCTAACCCCGGTGAAATAATTTTGAACGCTCACGTTTCCACACCACGGTAAGCCTTTAGGCTAGGCCGTAGGAGCGTCGGCGCGTTCTTTTTGGTTACCCAGAGCTTCCCCTGGAGGCCTAACCTCTGGGGTGAGAGGCCCCAACCATCGCCTCTCACAGTGGTAGCCACTCCATAACAAAATGCTACCTCCTTTTATTGTTTATTTTATTTTATTTTTTACAAGTCCCACCGTGCGGACTGTTCCAAGAAGTAACCTGGGTCTAAGCCAGGCCCTCAATCTACTAAACCCTTCATCCCAAATTTAGGTTTACGGGGCTTTTCGTCACCCGCGCCAGGGACCTTCATTCAGGTTTACGGGGCTTTTCGTCACCCGCGCCAGTGACCTTCATTCACACACACACACACACACACACATACAGTGGGAACTTATGCATTATTCAAGACATGCTCAACTATATTTACAAAATTGTGAGAAGTTAGGATATTGTTATATGCAGAGTCAAAGTGCATACCATAACCCTTCATTACTTCTTTAGCTTTGTTAAGTACATTAATCCCGTTAGGAACAGGAGACTTGATGAAACAAGGTACGAAACCTTCATTTTTGGCTTTAATGAGAGCTTCGTTAAATTTTCTTTTTTGTATGCGAATACATTTGTACTCACAGACTCCGTACAGCTCCAGAAGAGTTTCTTTAATAAGGACACATAAAACATGTTTAAGTCCATCGTCGTCTGACATCACAGCAACCTTCGGTGCCTGTTTAGTCAGCAACTCATTCAGTGACTGGTTTTCTTCACACATTATATCGTTTGTAGTTTTAAATTCTGAGTTAATTTGAGCTAGCTTTTGGTTGTTTTCTAGAGACCATGTAATTTCAGCCAAGAGTTGAGAGTTTTGATTTTTTAACTGATTATTTTCATGTTTGATTTTATACACTCCATACTTTCTAATGGAAGGCAGGACTTCTTCAAAAACCCAGTATTTAAATGTTTTAGCAACTGGTAGTTTAGAGGAAAAAATCAACTCGTATAAACCCGGTTCTGATATAAAAACTACTTTAGAATCATGATAATTGAGTTGGGACCCATTTTGGGTCCCAACTACTTCCGGTTGAGTTGATTTGTATATTTCACTGATATGTGCTAGAAGAGCTTTTTTAGGGTTAGAGTAGCCCAGGATTTGAGCCACTTCTTTTCCATTGAACCAAGGATTATTTTCTCTGTCAAACAGGACAGCAACGGCCTGGTTATTAAATATATAAGAAGTTAAGTGAGACATTTTATATCAAGTAATGTGCAATAGTACAGATCAGAGCTACGTAAGGACACGTCTTACCTCGGCAGGAGCGGCGGCAAAAGTGACCGAGGCAGAGCGATTCGCGGGAGGGGAAAGTATGACTCATTATGGGTTAGGGGGGTGTTTCGTCCCCCTTGCACTTCCGGTGTTGTTTTACTCAAGTCTTTGTTTTTTAAAGCCAAATGGTAAGGTGTCGTACTCACCCTCGAGCCTCCTCTTTGGTCCTGTGATTTTAAACTTTTTAACTTCGCTTACTGTTACAATATCTCTGTCTTTAGTCCTCCTGATTCTATTCTCTTCAATTTCTAAAATTTCAGCAGTTTCACTAAGGACAATCTTTTTTAACTGTTCAAAATTTAATGTTTCGGAGGTTTTTAGGTTGAGGGCGAGGCCCTTGATTTTACACACAGATTCTAGTTTTTGCTTTTTGGTTGACCAAACAAGGTATGCGTAAGTTTTAGGCCCCCCAGAAATAAACTCTACGATATAAGAGCCGGGCCCGTACTCGCTTGCCAATTCATCTGTCATTTCCCCGAGGTAATCTCCCGTAGGGACCCTGTACAGCCCTCCACTGTATAAATAAATACATGAGTCCATGCCATAATACAAGACCTGCCCTCCAAGGGCATCCAAGTGTTCATAAAGTTTAAGTCTCGCCTGGGCAGTGGTGTAGGCCGCAATTACAACATTTCCAGTTCTTAGAGCCTCATTGGCGTCATCAACATTCTGCCAATTAACTAATAAAACCTCTTGGTTAGTTATTTCAACAAACTTTACTTTTATTCCTGGTTGAGTTAACGATTTGAAAAATTCCTTAGAGTCTCTCACAATTGAAGTTTTGTCATGTTTTCGCGTTGACCAAACATGCCCCAAAATGAATTTAACATTAATTTAGCTACTGACCTGAGTCCTCCATTTTTAGCAATTTTGTCCTTGTCCAGTTGAATACCCTCACGCTCAAATAAATCAGAAACATACTTGTCTTTATCCTCCTGTGTTTTACACCAAGCGGGATACCCTGAAGCTTCCTGCTTTACTTTCAAGAATTTATTAATAAAATCGGTAAAAAGTCCACCTTTCTCGTATGTGGCGACTTCATACTCCCACTACTCATACATGTCCAAAATCACATAACCTTTCTCTACAGCTTTTCTAATTTCACCCATGGTCCATGTTCCTACCATTGCCCTTTCCTCACTATCATCAAAACATTCCCCCTGGTTTAAAGTCTCCCCGCAAGTTCTGCACAAAACAATTTATTATTCATTTTAGCGGGGAGTACGGGATGATACAAGTTGTAAGGAGGTAGAATTTTACATTTTAACAAGCCCTCTACTTCAAGACCTCTCTCTCGGCACTCATTTCCAACGTAAACAGTAGGATGACCCACGGGATACTTAAAATATTTATTTACATATGGGTAGAGGGATCAGACATCAACATACTGGATTGTTTCTCCCTCTTCACATTTACAATACGTTTTAGTATTACCCATCCTACCTAGGATTAAGTGGAAGTGTGTTTAGAATGGACAGTTGGATCACGTGATTTAATTTATTGTCCTTCTTCAAAGCTCTAAACTCACACTCCCACATTACTACAACTTCATAGCTATTAAATTTTGCCTTTTTGGACTTGGTTCTCTCGTAACGGAGATGCAAACTGTTTGAAGGATCCTCCGGCAGAGGTTCTTCTCTGCTGTATTGATAACATTTCGGGCAGCCGTGCCAATAACACCCGTGAAACTCATAAATTCGCTCACCGTCAAACCCATCTACTTTCATTCCTTTAATTTTCACTTCTTTACCCCGGCCCGCATGTTGAATCTTTACTCCACGTTTCTCCTCCTCCCATGTTAGCCACTGTAAAGCAACGGCTGACTGATTGTCTGCAAGTCGGTACCCTGATTTTGGTATAAGTCCAATAGTATTTTCTTTTAAGAAGTTACGGCGGAAGGCCACGTTACATGCGCTGGCTATTGTTATAGCCTCAGGAAACGGATCTACGTTACACTCTTGAAGAAGCATGGCTCTAAATTTAATACACGCTTGAGCTAGGATTTCTACGTCTAAAATACAGTACTCCAAGATTTATTTTTGAAAATCAAACACGTAGTCTTCAGCGACTCGTTCGTCATACCATACATCAAAATCATCGTGTTTATTTTCAAACATAGACTCGGGGCAATAGTATTTTTTGTCGGGCATAGGACCAATATAATTTTGGTTTGCCAGAGTGTTGAAAATATGCGGGAAGTAGCCCTTCTTTTTCTCGGGAGACAGGTCGAAGGCTTTAGGGAGTGCAGAGAGGGCCATGGGAAAGTAGCTAATTGAGTCCACAAACCTTACGTTTGCTACTTCAATCAAAATAGCTTTAGTTCCCCGAGGCGTTATTTTTGGGGTAAATTTAGTATCTTCTATGATGTAGAATGAATTGGAAATCAAAACCCTGCCCGTTGTGGGCAATTACACAAACATCCTTAAATTTCTTTAGAATTTCCATTACATAGTCCATAAACTGTTTTACCGGTTCTTTTTCAAATACCCTTTGCCGTTCCGAGCAAGTTTCACACTCACCCCCATTAATACATTTAAAGCAGTACAGTTGAGAAACGCACAAGTTTACTTTATGAACTTTCTGTTGAGGGCCCGTGGGAAGTGACTCGTCTTGGCGAGTCTCCAAGTCAAAGAAAATAAACAAAAAAATTAAACTCTTTCGGTGTTCTCCTATCTACCCTCATGAAACACTGATGCGCGGGGTCTTTGAACGCTTCGCAGGGTTTACAGTAAACTTCTCCGCATGCGTGAACTGTCTTACGTTTTTTTGGATAAATCATTTTGTTACAGTCGCGGCAGAACTTTATAGTTTTACAAACTTACCCTTGATGGGCTACTAAACACCGCTCGTTTTTGAATACTTTTTGCTTTTTATTATGGTTAGTGTATGTAATTTAAGACGTTGAAGAATACTTGTAATACCATGCTTATAAAAGCAGGATTCTTTCAATTTCGATTACTTTGGGAAACTTTCTATGCATTTAATTGTTTAGAGACCTCAATATACTAATTACAGTAACTTAAAGGAGAGAAGAGGCTTATAAACACAGACAAAAAAAGCCATACCCCTATTCCAAGGGAAGCGAAACGCTCCCTTTTGATAACATTACACCGGAAGTTGTAGGTCCAATCTGGACCCACTTTGAACTGATTCTAAGTGTTAGACACAGCTAAACGTCGGGTCCAACGTGTTTGAATTAAATTAACGTTCTGAGAAAGAGACAGTAGGGTATTTTTGTAAAGTTAAAAAGGTACAGAGATTACACACTTTAGATTTCAGATGTGACTTTTTGTTGTAGTTAGTTGCTTGTAAAACTCTGTTCTCATGCTCTATTCCAGTGTCGGCTTCTTCGATATACCAACAATCAGAATATATACCCTGTCTTAAATACCTGCAGTCTGCATTCACAAGTAAAAAGAATTTAATGATCAACACCAAAACTAAACTTAACGAGGAGTTGACCACATAAAAAACATGAACAAGAGTAAATCTAAGAAGACAACAAGCAGTGACATTCGTTCTTTATAAGGACAGCAATTATGCAGTGTTTTCTCCTCGGTAGTTTTATTTTTGTTTCCCCTGAAACCAGAGCAGCATCTCCCTTTGACGATGTTATTTCTTGGTCATTTGTATCCAAGTCCGGTGAAACGACGTGGTCGTCCTGCGGTTTTACGGTGTAATCTCTCGGTCAATTGTGTTCAAGTCCGGTGAAAAGGGTCTACCAGGGACCGAGATGTATTTTGACGGTGTAATCTCTTGGTCGATTGTGTTCAAGTTCGATGAAAAGTGTCTAACAGGGTTAAATTTAACTTGACAGTAACTTCTTAAATTTCCTTGCCAAACGTTTGTCGCCGGATCTGTTAAAACACCAGGGAAACATTTAACTGTGCCTAAATATTTTAAATTTCCCGGTCAAACATTTCCGAGTCCGCTAAAATCTGTTTACTGGGGACCGTGATGTATTTTGACGGTGTAATTTCTTGGTCGAACGTTTCCGAGTCCACTGAAGTTACTTTTATCGGGGGTTACATTTAAATTGACCTAACTTCTTAAATTTCTTTGCCAAACGTCTGTCACCGAGTCCGCTAAAACTGTCCACTAAGGAAACATTTAACTTTGCCTAAATATTTTAAATCCCACGGTCAAACGTTTCCAAGTCCCCTCCCCTCGACGTTATCATGAGGATGGGTCACACGCTCTGTACTTCTCACATCAATATCAGTTATGGAGCCGGCTTGCACAGATTTTGTGGTATTCTCAAATTTTCACACACCCTTACGGATGCTTAATGTTTGTCATCCGATACATGTTGTGTAGGTGACGCCTCACATGCACATCGTGTATCATTATTGACTCCTCCCTTGCCTCTGGGTCGATTAACGTGCAGATAGTTTGTGTGTGGTTTGATTGCCACGTTTGCCATTTGAACTTCTGCACTGGTTGGCTGGAAAAACTTTTTATAAAGGTACATGTCAAATATCTTTAACTCCGGTGAAACCAGGGAGAATACAACTTGGCGGAAACCTTTCAAAATTCAGGGCCAGTGAAAACTGTCCAACTGAGACCATGATGTACATTGCCAGGAGCATTTTACATTTTCCGGCCAAACATTTTCGAGTCCTCTAAAACTGTCCACCAGGGACAATGATATACATTTTGCCAGGAATGTTTTAAATTTTACGGCCAAACATTCCCAGGTTCGCTAAAACTGTCTACCGGGGACCGATATGTATTTTGATGGTGTAATCTCTTGGCCGATTGTGTTCAAGTCCGATGAAAAGTATCTAACGGGGGCCGTAATGTATTTTGACGGTGTATTCTCTAGGTCAATTGTGTCCAAATCCTATGAAGATTGTCTACTGGGGACCGTGGTGTATTTCTATGGTGTGATATCTCGGTCAACTGTGTCCAAGTCCGATGAAAGGTGTCTACCGGGGACCGTGGTGTATTTTGACGGTGTAATATCTCGGTCAATTGTGTCCAAGTCCACTTAAATATAGTTTTTAGAGATCCTAGTGCACTTTGACAACACTTGAAGATTTGTTGCTTTTTAGTATGTAAATTAAGACGTAGTGATTAAAGGAATACTTGCAATTTATGCTTATGATAGCAGGATTACTTTGGGAGCTTTATATGCATTTAATTGTTTACAAACCTCTATTAACTTAAGGTAGAGAAAAGGCTTGTAAACCCAGCAGAAATATATAGACAAGAAAGCTATACTCTTACCCCTTTGATAACATACACTTGAAGATGGTCTACATGGTGGGTCATGTGGTTGGAGGTATGGGGAGCGAAACGTTCCCCTTCATAAGGATTCTAAGTGTTAGACTCTGCTACACTCTGGGTCACTGGTTTTGAATTAAAACTAATATGTAATACAGAGACAGGTGACTGCAGTTTACATTCACAAGTCAAATATTGTAACCAATACCAGAACAACTAAAATTATCGAGGAGACACAACATGGACAAGAGTACATATCAACAGACAATTAAAGCATAAAATGCATTATTTATAAAGGCAATAATTATGCAGATAATCTAAGAAACTTGATCAGCCATGTCTCATCGTTAGGTTATGTTATGCTCTGTTAAGTTAGGTTTGTGCATGGAAATATGAAACATCGTCAGTCGTAGTTAGGTTTATTGATGCAGGTTTAAGTTAGGTTTGTCGATGCCAATTTTTGGACATCAACATCGCGCGCGTTGTTGATGTCCAAAAATTGGCATCGACAAACCTAACTTAAACCTGCATCAATAAACCTAACTACGACTGACGATGTTTCATATTTCCATGCACAAACCTAACTTAACAGAGCATAACATAACCTAACGATGAGACATGGCTGATCAAGTTTCTTAGATTATCTGCATAATTATTGCCTTTATAAATAATGCATTTTATGCTTTAATTGTCTGTTGATATGTACTCTTGTCCATGTTGTGTCTCCTCGATAATTTTAGTTGTTCTGGTATTGGTTACAATATTTGACTTGTGAATGTAAACTGCAGTCACCTGTCTCTGTATTACATATTAGTTTTAATTCAAAACCAGTGACCCAGAGTGTAGCAGAGTCTAACACTTAGAATCCTTATGAAGGGGAACGTTTCGCTCCCCATACCTCCAACCACATGACCCACCATGTAGACCATCTTCAAGTGTATGTTATCAAAGGGGTAAGAGTATAGCTTTCTTGTCTATATATTTCTGCTGGGTTTACAAGCCTTTTCTCTACCTTAAGTTAATAGAGGTTTGTAAACAATTAAATGCATATAAAGCTCCCAAAGTAATCCTGCTATCATAAGCATAAATTGCAAGTATTCCTTTAATCACTACGTCTTAATTTACATACTAAAAAGCAACAAATCTTCAAGTGTTGTCAAAGTGCACTAGGATCTCTAAAAACTATATTTAAGTGGACTTGGACACAATTGACCGAGATATTACACCGTCAAAATACACCACGGTCCCCGGTAGACACCTTTCATCGGACTTGGACACAGTTGACCGAGATATCACACCATAGAAATACACCACGGTCCCCAGTAGACAATCTTCATAGGATTTGGACACAATTGACCTAGAGAATACACCGTCAAAATACATTACGGCCCCCGTTAGATACTTTTCATCGGACTTGAACACAATCGGCCAAGAGATTACACCATCAAAATACATATCGGTCCCCGGTAGACAGTTTTAGCGAACCTGGGAATGTTTGGCCGTAAAATTTAAAACATTCCTGGCAAAATGTATATCATTGTCCCTGGTGGACAGTTTTAGAGGACTCGAAAATGTTTGGCCGGAAAATGTAAAATGCTCCTGGCAATGTACATCATGGTCTCAGTTGGACAGTTTTCACTGGCCCTGAATTTTGAAAGGTTTCCGCCAAGTTGTATTCTCCCTGGTTTCACCGGAGTTAAAGATATTTGACATGTACCTTTATAAAAAGTTTTTCCAGCCAACCAGTGCAGAAGTTCAAATGGCAAACGTGGCAATCAAACCACACACAAACTATCTGCACGTTAATCGACCCAGAGGCAAGGGAGGAGTCAATAATGATACACGATGTGCATGTGAGGCGTCACCTACACAACATGTATCGGATGACAAACATTAAGCATCCGTAAGGGTGTGTGAAAATTTGAGAATACCACAAAATCTGTGCAAGCCGGCTCCATAACTGATATTGATGTGAGAAGTACAGAGCGTGTGACCCATCCTCATGATAACGTCGAGGGGAGGGGACTTGGAAACGTTTGACCGTGGGATTTAAAATATTTAGGCAAAGTTAAATGTTTCCTTAGTGGACAGTTTTAGCGGACTCGGTGACAGACGTTTGGCAAAGAAATTTAAGAAGTTAGGTCAATTTAAATGTAACCCCCGATAAAAGTAACTTCAGTGGACTCGGAAACGTTCGACCAAGAAATTACACCGTCAAAATACATCACGGTCCCCAGTAAACAGATTTTAGCGGACTCGGAAATGTTTGACCGGGAAATTTAAAATATTTAGGCACAGTTAAATGTTTCCCTGGTGTTTTAACAGATCCGGCGACAAACGTTTGGCAAGGAAATTTAAGAAGTTACTGTCAAGTTAAATTTAACCCTGTTAGACACTTTTCATCGAACTTGAACACAATCGACCAAGAGATTACACCGTCAAAATACATCTCGGTCCCTGGTAGACCCTTTTCACCGGACTTGAACACAATTGACCGAGAGATTACACCGTAAAACCGCAGGACGACCACGTCGTTTCACCGGACTTGGATACAAATGACCAAGAAATAACATCGTCAAAGGGAGATGCTGCTCTGGTTTCAGGGGAAACAAAAATAAAACTACCGAGGAGAAAACACTGCATAATTGCTGTCCTTATAAAGAACGAATGTCACTGCTTGTTGTCTTCTTAGATTTACTCTTGTTCATGTTTTTTATGTGGTCAACTCCTCGTTAAGTTTAGTTTTGGTGTTGATCATTAAATTCTTTTTACTTGTGAATGCAGACTGCAGGTATTTAAGACAGGGTATATATTCTGATTGTTGGTATATCGAAGAAGCCGACACTGGAATAGAGCATGAGAACAGAGTTTTACAAGCAACTAACTACAACAAAAAGTCACATCTGAAATCTAAAGTGTGTAATCTCTGTACCTTTTTAACTTTACAAAAATACCCTACTGTCTCTTTCTCAGAACGTTAATTTAATTCAAACACGTTGGACCCGACGTTTAGCTGTGTCTAACACTTAGAATCAGTTCAAAGTGGGTCCAGATTGGACCTACAACTTCCGGTGTAATGTTATCAAAAGGGAGCGTTTCGCTTCCCTTGGAATAGGGGTATGGCTTTTTTTGTCTGTGTTTATAAGCCTCTTCTCTCCTTTAAGTTACTGTAATTAGTATATTGAGGTCTCTAAACAATTAAATGCATAGAAAGTTTCCCAAAGTAATCGAAATTGAAAGAATCCTGCTTTTATAAGCATGGTATTACAAGTATTCTTCAACGTCTTAAATTACATACACTAACCATAATAAAAAGCAAAAAGTATTCAAAAACGAGCGGTGTTTAGTAGCCCATCAAGGGTAAGTTTGTAAAACTATAAAGTTCTGCCGCGACTGTAACAAAATGATTTATCCAAAAAAACGTAAGACAGTTCACGCATGCGGAGAAGTTTACTGTAAACCCTGCGAAGCGTTCAAAGACCCCGCGCATCAGTGTTTCATGAGGGTAGATAGGAGAACACCGAAAGAGTTTAATTTTTTTGTTTATTTTCTTTGACTTGGAGACTCGCCAAGACGAGTCACTTCCCACGGGCCCTCAACAGAAAGTTCATAAAGTAAACTTGTGCGTTTCTCAACTGTACTGCTTTAAATGTATTAATGGGGGTGAGTGTGAAACTTGCTCGGAACGGCAAAGGGTATTTGAAAAAGAACCGGTAAAACAGTTTATGGACTATGTAATGGAAATTCTAAAGAAATTTAAGGATGTTTGTGTAATTGCCCACAACGGGCAGGGTTTTGATTTCCAATTCATTCTACATCATAGAAGATACTAAATTTACCCCAAAAATAACGCCTCGGGGAACTAAAGCTATTTTGATTGAAGTAGCAAACGTAAGGTTTGTGGACTCAATTAGCTACTTTCCCATGGCCCTCTCTGCACTCCCTAAAGCCTTCGACCTGTCTCCCGAGAAAAAGAAGGGCTACTTCCCGCATATTTTCAACACTCTGGCAAACCAAAATTATATTGGTCCTATGCCCGACAAAAAATACTATTGCCCCGAGTCTATGTTTGAAAATAAACACGATGATTTTGATGTATGGTATGACGAACGAGTCGCTGAAGACTACGTGTTTGATTTTCAAAAATAAATCTTGGAGTACTGTATTTTAGACGTAGAAATCCTAGCTCAAGCGTGTATTAAATTTAGAGCCATGCTTCTTCAAGAGTGTAACGTAGATCCGTTTCCTGAGGCTATAACAATAGCCAGCGCATGTAACGTGGCCTTCCGCCGTAACTTCTTAAAAGAAAATACTATTGGACTTATACCAAAATCAGGGTACCGACTTGCAGACAATCAGTCAGCCGTTGCTTTACAGTGGCTAACATGGGAGGAGGAGAAACGTGGAGTAAAGATTCAACATGCGGGCCGGGGTAAAGAAGTGAAAATTAAAGGAATGAAAGTAGATGGGTTTGACGGTGAGCGAATTTATGAGTTTCACGGGTGTTATTGGCACGGCTGCCCGAAATGTTATCAATACAGCAGAGAAGAACCTCTGCCGGAGGATCCTTCAAACAGTTTGCATCTCCGTTACGAGAGAACCAAGTCCAAAAAGGCAAAATTTAATAGCTATGAAGTTGTAGTAATGTGGGAGTGTGAGTTTAGAGCTTTGAAGAAGGACAATAAATTAAATCACGTGATCCAACTGTCCATTCTAAACACACTTCCACTTAATCCTAGGTAGGATGGGTAATACTAAAACGTATTGTAAATGTGAAGAGGGAGAAACAATCCAGTATGTTGATGTCTGATCCCTCTACCCATATGTAAATAAATATTTTAAGTATCCCGTGGGTCATCCTACTGTTTACGTTGGAAATGAGTGCCGAGAGAGAGGTCTTGAAGTAGAGGGCTTGTTAAAATGTAAAATTCTACCTCCTTACAACTTGTATCATCCCGTACTCCCCGCTAAAATGAATAATAAATTGTTTTGTGCAGAACTTGCGGGGAGACTTTAAACCAGGGGGAATGTTTTGATGATAGTGAGGAAAGGGCAATGGTAGGAACATGGACCATGGGTGAAATTAGAAAAGCTGTAGAGAAAGGTTATGTGATTTTGGACATGTATGAGTAGTGGGAGTATGAAGTCGCCACATACGAGAAAGGTGGACTTTTTACCGATTTTATTAATAAATTCTTGAAAGTAAAGCAGGAAGCTTCAGGGTATCCCGCTTGGTGTAAAACACAGGAGGATAAAGACAAGTATGTTTCTGATTTATTTGAGCGTGAGGGTATTCAACTGGACAAGGACAAAATTGCTAAAAATGGAGGACTCAGGTCAGTAGCTAAATTAATGTTAAATTCATTTTGGGGCATGTTTGGTCAACGCGAAAACATGACAAAACTTCAATTGTGAGAGACTCTAAGGAATTTTTCAAATCGTTAACTCAACCAGGAATAAAAGTAAAGTTTGTTGAAATAACTAACCAAGAGGTTTTATTAGTTAATTGGCAGAATGTTGATGACGCCAATGAGGCTCTAAGAACTGGAAATGTTGTAATTGCGGCCTACACCACTGCCCAGGCGAGACTTAAACTTTATGAACACTTGGATGCCCTTGGAGGGCAGGTCTTGTATTATGGCATGGACTCATGTATTTATTTATACAGTGGAGGGCTGTACAGGGTCCCTACGGGAGATTACCTCGGGGAAATGACAGATGAATTGGCAAGCGAGTACGGGCCCGGCTCTTATATCGTAGAGTTTATTTCTGGGGGGCCTAAAACTTACGCATACCTTGTTTGGTCAACCAAAAAGCAAAAACTAGAATCTGTGTGTAAAATCAAGGGCCTCGCCCTCAACCTAAAAACCTCCGAAACATTAAATTTTGAACAGTTAAAAAAGATTGTCCTTAGTGAAACTGCTGAAATTTTAGAAATTGAAGAGAATAGAATCAGGAGGACTAAAGACAGAGATATTGTAACAGTAAGCGAAGTTAAAAAGTTTAAAATCACAGGACCAAAGAGGAGGCTCGAGGGTGAGTACGACACCTTACCATTTGGCTTTAAAAAACAAAGACTTGAGTAAAACAACACCGGAAGTGCAAGGGGGACGAAACACCCCCCTAACCCATAATGAGTCATACTTTCCCCTCCCGCGAATCGCTCTGCCTCGGTCACTTTTGCCGCCGCTCCTGCCGAGGTAAGACGTGTCCTTACGTAGCTCTGATCTGTACTATTGCACATTACTTGATATAAAATGTCTCACTTAACTTCTTATATATTTAATAACCAGGCCGTTGCTGTCCTGTTTGACAGAGAAAATAATCCTTGGTTCAATGGAAAAGAAGTGGCTCAAATCCTGGGCTACTCTAACCCTAAAAAAGCTCTTCTAGCACATATCAGTGAAATATACAAATCAACTCAACCGGAAGTAGTTGGGACCCAAAATGGGTCCCAACTCAATTATCATGATTCTAAAGTAGTTTTTATATCAGAACCGGGTTTATACGAGTTGATTTTTTCCTCTAAACTACCAGTTGCTAAAACATTTAAATACTGGGTTTTTGAAGAAGTCCTGCCTTCCATTAGAAAGTATGGAGTGTATAAAATCAAACATGAAAATAATCAGTTAAAAAATCAAAACTCTCAACTCTTGGCTGAAATTACATGGTCTCTAGAAAACAACCAAAAGCTAGCTCAAATTAACTCAGAATTTAAAACTACAAACGATATAATGTGTGAAGAAAACCAGTCACTGAATGAGTTGCTGACTAAACAGGCACCGAAGGTTGCTGTGATGTCAGACGACGATGGACTTAAACATGTTTTATGTGTCCTTATTAAAGAAACTCTTCTGGAGCTGTACGGAGTCTGTGAGTACAAATGTATTCGCATACAAAAAAGAAAATTTAACGAAGCTCTCATTAAAGCCAAAAATGAAGGTTTCGTACCTTGTTTCATCAAGTCTCCTGTTCCTAACGGGATTAATGTACTTAACAAAGCTAAAGAAGTAATGAAGGGTTATGGTATGCACTTTGACTCTGCATATAACAATATCCTAACTTCTCACAATTTTGTAAATATAGTTGAGCATGTCTTGAATAATGCATAAGTTCCCACTGTATGTGTGTGTGTGTGTGTGTGTGTGAATGAAGGTCACTGGCGCGGGTGACGAAAAGCCCCGTAAACCTGAATGAAGGTCCCTGGCGCGGGTGACGAAAAGCCCCGTAAACCTAAATTTGGGATGAAGGGTTTAGTAGATTGAGGGCCTGGCTTAGACCCAGGTTACTTCTTGGAACAGTCCGCACGGTGGGACTTGTAAAAAATAAAATAAAATAAACAATAAAAGGAGGTAGCATTTTGTTATGGAGTGGCTAACACTGTGAGAGGCGATGGTTGGGGCCTCTCACCCCAGAGGTTAGGCCTCCAGGGGAAGCTCTGGGTAACCAAAAAGAACGCGCCGACGCTCCTACGGCCTAGCCTAAAGGCTTACCGTGGTGTGGAAACGTGAGCGTTCAAAATTATTTCACCGGGGTTAGGAGTGTTTAGCCGATAAATTTAAAAAGATCCCCGTTAAGGTGAAATGTAACACATTATAATGTAGCTTCAGCGGAGGCAGGAGTAAATGGCCGAGAAATTTAAGAAGTTTCGGTCAATTTAAATGTAACCCCCGATAAAGGTAACTTCAGCGGACTCGGAAACGTTCGACCAAGAAATTACATGAACAAAGTACCACACGGTCCCCGGCAAGTAGGTTAATAAACCCGTGGAGTGGGGTTATCAGTTTCTTGCCTGTAGTTTTCTGCTGGTTTTTACAAGCCTCTTCTCTCCTTTAAGTTACTGTAATTAGTATATTGAGGTTTCTAAACAGTATAACTGTCTGACTTGGCTAGATTAGTGTTGTGTTTGTATTCAATTGTTTGATTTGGTAGTTTACAGTAAAGGAATTAAACAAACCCTGACTTCCGTGTGTCAGGCGTAGTGTTGTATTTGTATGTGCTGGGTAACAGTAATCTTACTTTCTATTCTTGATCTTTAATGCGGTTTTGGTTAGAGTAGTGTTTTCTCCCTTCCTTAGAGTTAACTTTTGGTAACTTGTAGTTCTGATTTGACTTGCGTAGTTTGTGTGTTAGTGTTTTTCTGACTTGCGTAGTGATAGAGGTACCGTGTCACGGAGTGCCCGGGGTCCTAGACGGTGGAGACTCGATGGATCTAGGCTGAAACACTGGCCGCAGGGAAACGTTTGACTTGGAAGTATCTGACCGAAGGATTTAAAAGGTTGCAGGCCAAGTACATCAAGGCCCCCGGGGCAGTTTTTAGCGGTATTGGGTACGATTGGTCAAGTTATTACGCCGTCAAAATACACCACGGCCCTGGCAAACAATTAAACGGACTTTGAAATATTTTGACCGGGAAATTTAAATGATGGGAAAATAAAATGTACTCACACAAGTGCAGCTGTTCAACAATCCTCCAGCCAGAGGCCTCTGGCAGTTGCAATATATGAGTGGTTGAATCGGTCGGCTGGTAGAATACCCGAGCGGGACTTTAAACTGTTACCGCACGTTTGCCTCGAGAGCTTGAGGTTGCCATCTCTGTCAAACAAGAACAGAATTGTAAACAATCCGTGGTTTAAAGCAAAATATATTGCTGGGATTTTAGAATATAAAAATATGGAAACGCTAATAATAGCAGTTTTAGTTACAATGAAAAAAAGAACAATATTTATTAATGAATAATGTATCCGTCTTTTATAATCTCATTTACTTATCGTAATGCATTATTCGCAATACCTCCTTCCTTCCCAACGGTATTATGGACTGTAGTGCTGAATTGTAGTTTTTTCTGTGCTAAAATATAATATTGTGTTGAATAAGGTAGGGGGCATTTATTTTTACAATGTTGTCAAGTAATTTATTGTCAGAACAGATTTGTTTAAGAAAAAGTTTAGTTAGGCTAAGCGGAGTGTTCATCATGAAGTGAGCTTGACTGGTTCAGGATGAGCAGAGTTTGTGTGTTGAAGGGAGTTGGTGATTGACCAATCGTCACTCCACAGTAATTCTAACTCTAAAAATCCACCGTCTTCAGGTTTTTGGCATTATAAAACTTTCCTTATTATGTTTACTTTCAGTTTATTTGGTGAGGTATGTTGTCTTACCTCCCAAGCGATACTGTCCAGCGGAAGCTTAACACTTTTAGAAGTCTCCGACAAAGGTAAATGATTCCCCAGGGGAGGTAGAAACCTCTAACTAATAATATAGATAAATATCTTACCTTAACAGCGACAATCTCTCCAAGATGGTGTTGTGATGACCCCGCAAGCATCACAGTGTAAAACCAGATTAAACGCTTTAGGATCTGAGAGAGTATCTGGCATGGTATATTTTATACAAT
Organism: Allygus modestus; assembly: GCA_963675035.1. Taxonomy (NCBI): domain Eukaryota; kingdom Metazoa; phylum Arthropoda; class Insecta; order Hemiptera; family Cicadellidae; genus Allygus; species Allygus modestus. Next base: position 180,828,850 of record OY776111.1, on the reverse strand, counting down.
GAAACAGTAAACACCCTAAAGTGAAGTAATATAGGCGCTGTGGTCCACTGTAGGTCACCACTGTCTTTCACTGTAGGTTTAGGCTCAATACTTAAAAGCTGATGTTTGTTTAGAAATGCACTACATATATGTTCAAGACACAGAGTGATGGTACCATAGACACTGCCTGGCTATATAATCGCCACCACTCCTCTCGGATTTATTCTGGGTTGTATTTTTCTTTGTTCTATTACAGCTTAGTTTGTAGTTTTAAAAAATTCCCCCTGTGGGAGTTTGCCTTACTTAGCCTAGATCATGCTATGTTCCCTGCAATGTCCTTTGGGAGATTTTTGGGGGCATAATTCAAAGCAACGCTGAATCAATTACCAGCAGTGACACGTTTAGAGTAGATGTAGCACGGATAAACATTCCAGTAGGTAAAGGAAGGGCAAGACCCGACTTTTACAATACCTTTGATGAAGAACCTAAAGAGGGAATCGAACCCGGGACCTCCTGAACCGTAGTCCAAGGCGCTAACCACTAGACCACCGCGTTCCCCCCGATTATGCTGCGAGATTTAAGGTATTTATTAGTACCCCTTCAATTATTTTGATACTTACCCGCAGTGCAGAGGTTAAGTTTTTTGTAAGATGTAAAGGATGTTAACAAGTACATACATACCAAATTTCATTAAAATCGGCCAAGCCGTTCTTGGGATATTGATTTTTAAAATATAGCTCCTTCAATCTTTTGATACTTTCCCGCAGTACAGAGTTTAAGTTTTTTTTTAAATAGTAGCGGAGGTTAACAGGTACCTATATACCAAGTTTCATTAGAATCGGCCAAGCCGTTCTCAATATATTAAATTTTAAAGTTTTACACCCTCCATCATCCCCTAAACAACCCTCTTCTACCCTCAAATAAAATTGAAGGTTAGAGGATGTTAACAAGTATCCACATGTCAAGTTTCAATTATATCGTCTCACCCGTTCTTAAGATATTGATTTTTAAAGTATGACTCCTTCAATTATTTTGATACCTTCCCGCAGTACAGAGTTTAGGTTTTTGTAATATGTAGCGGAGGTTAACAGGTACATACATGCCAAGTTTCGTGAAAATCGGCCAAGCCGTTCTTGAGATATTTAATTTTGAAAATTTGCCCCTTCATTTTTTGAGATGCAACCCGCAATATTTTGGTTAAGACTTTTCATATGGGTAGATGCCCCCCTGGAGTGCCTACACTACGTAGTAGGCAGTTTTCTGGGGTCAAAATGACCCTAGGACTTACCGTTTTCGAGATATAAGCGATTTTTAGTTTTTTGGCAACACTTTCTTGCGATATATACATGTAATAGTTTTATATTTTGAGTTAGCGGTACTTTCTGGTATATATACATGTAATGGTTTTATATAATGGTTTGGCTGTACTTGCTTGCGAAATATACATTGCCATAGGTTGGTAACACATCGTAGCGTGACGTAATATATACATATAATAATTTTGCGTAACTGATTTAGGTTTATAGGTAGCGTTTAGAGTGGCAACACTGGCTAAGTGAGGTTAGATAGCCACTTACCTTTCTGGTGATGGTATATTATACACTATTATGGTACATATATGATTATACTCTGTGGCGTTATATATGGTACATATAATTATATATGGTACATATATATATATATTTATGATTATACACTGTGGCGTTATATATGGTATATTTAATTATGTATGGTACATATAATTAGGTGATGGTATATTATTATGGTACATATATGATTATACACTGTAGTATTATATATGGTACATATAATTATACATATAATTATGTATCGTACATTAGCTCTGCTAAGTTGGTAACACTTTGGAGGGAAAAAAAGTGGCGGGAAGAAAAGTGCCAATTTTTTTTTTGGCGCGCAAATTTGGCGGGAACGCCACCATGGGCGCCGCCATCTTGAATCACGTGACCTAATTAGACCAATCAGAAGCCAGATTTTAAGCCCATAAGCCCCATGTTACGGCCCATCTCTCGCCAATCCTACTAGATTGATCAGTAAATAAGAGAGAAATACTAATTGTTGTATACCCCATAAGAATTACTTTGGTCATCGTACTGCGTTTACCACAAAATGAAAATTTAAATTTTATCCACAACCAGTAATTGTAGGGTAATAATTCAAAATACTAAATTATTTAGTTTTTAAAGATATTTTTATTGGTGACAAGTAATTCTTTTTGATTGGTTGTTTATTGTGAAAACAAAAAAAATTAAATTTTGACGTTTTAAGTCCTGTAATTTCTGAACCAAAATGTTTCCAGAAATGTGGGTGGTGTAATTTTGTTGGAAGCCTAAAGCTCTATAAACCACTAAAGTTTAATTAGAGTTTACTAATTTTATTGTTTTTTGAGCTCTTTTTAATGTTTAAGATTTTAGACACCAAAAAATATTACTTAACCTTTTTAGCGAAATTCCCCTATAGGGAAGAAGCTATAACCGTAGGGCATGGTAAGAATTAAGCCCGAGACCATGTTAACTTTTTATTTTGAGGTCCCCAGATGTAAAAAACGCTATTCGTTCAAATTTATGTATATGTGTCCGTTAACTTAGTTAACTTGAGTAAAAATTGTCTGATTTCGATGAAATTTGGCTCAAATGTGTAAAGTGACATTCATGACTTAAAGTTCGAAAACCAGAAAAATCGGACCATGGGAAGGGGGTTTTAAGGGGGTTTACAATTTTCCAAAAATCAATTGTTTGCATTTTTATCCTAAAATTTTTAAAACATTTAATTTTGGTTTCAACCATTTTATAGAGCTCAAAAAACCAATAATATTGTATTTTGAATCATTAACCTAGGTTAAGTGGTTGCTGAGAAAATACAAAAAACTTGCTCTAAAATCTTACATGTTAATCTTATGGGAAAATGGGTTTTTGCTTTTCCTTAGTTAATTTTAATGTAAACCTCACATTTGCTTTTACCAATCAGTTCAGCTCTACAAAAAATAATTTTGGTGTTTAAATTGTGATTCTACGTCCAACCGTTGCAGAGATATTCAAAGTGATAAACACAGTACGTTGTCCAATGTTATCCTTATGGAGAATAATTAAAATTTGATAATTTGATTATTTATGAATGTATGTTGATAAAACTTGGCATGTGGCTTCACCAAGTACTGGTATGTTGATATTTACACACAAAAAATATTTGTTGACGGTTTTCCCCGCAGCAAACCTGCATACTCAGCCCCATGTTATTCTTATGGAGGATAAGTAAAATGTAAGGTCTACCTTAATTATGAACATAAATTAATAAAACATGGTATGCATATTGATAATTGCATAAAAATCAGAATTTTGTGTTTCTTGTTGCAGCAAACCTTCGTACTCAGCTTTTAATGTTATTCTTATGGAGGATAAATAAAATGCTATATAACTCTTATTTATTCGTGTATTTTTATGAAACTTGGTTAGTGGCTTTATGTGGTAGTGAGAAACATATACATGCATTGGAAATTTGCTGAGTACGGTTTGCTGCTACGGGGGTATTTTTAAATTTTCAGCCTGTTTTTTCCAGAAATACCATTTCAAGTCATTTTGTTTGGGTCCTGAAGCACCATGAAATACCAAATTTTGATCAAAATCGTTAGAGCAGTTTAAATATTTTTTTTATTTCTTGTTATGTGTTAACAGTTTTGGGAGATAAGGAACGTAAAACAAAATAAAAAAAAGAAACTCGGCTATAGATACGTTTGATTAGCCCTTCTGTAACGAATTTCATATAAAACGGGATGAAACACCAAATTTTGATCAAAATCGTTAGAGCAGTTTAAATATTTTTTTATTTTTTGTTATGTGTTAACAGGTTTGGGGGATAAGGAACGGAAAAAAACAACAAAAAAACTCGGCTATAGATACGTTTGCTTAGCCCTTCTGTACCGAATTTCATATAAAACGGGCATTGGAGTGGTCTCTAGGTCCACACATCAGCTGGATCGACAGACAGACAGCCGTTTGATTATGAACACATCGAATGCTAAAATTTGATTCTTTGATAGGTCTCACCTGGTCCCAGAATGAGAAGTTTATTAAGACAATATTCAAAGGGCAAACTGAGTAAATGGTAAAACAATAATGACAAAAAACTGTGGTTATCTGATCAAAATGTAATTTTAAGCAGAACAAATGTTTCAATTACAAAATTTAAACGTTAAAGGGTCATACATCCCTATTCCAAAGTTATCTGCACAAAATATCCCTGCCAATTTACATCAATTTCGTTCTCATAAACACATTAAAAGGAAGCACTCTATTTAACGGTGTGAGTGGATGTGGTTTTATTTGATTGTTATATAAACCCTTCATAATTATTTCGTGGTAGTGTCGTTTATGTCAGGTTTATCACAGTTACAAACCGAATAACAAAATAGATCATTAACCTACAATATTAATCCACAAATCATCCTACCTTTTGCTACGTTACTGCTTTCACATATAAGCTCTGATGTCATTTGTGACGTCAATTTTGTAAATTGGACGTTCGTTGAATTTGTTTCACAAAGCCAACCATAGGGCTCCCCACTCTATTTAAAATTTGCCATGCTATTGTTATGGAGGAAAGATGTTTCTTGGAGTGACTGATGGCTCTCGGTCTAGATAATAATTTATTAAAATAGTTAACTTACTGTTGTACCACCGTCTAAAAATATTTACTCTTAAGTGGCAGTGTGGTATAAAATAAACTGTAATAACGACCTTTCGTCAATGTCATGTTATTTTGTTTCTCACTTGTAATCGCAGTCAACAGGATCACGTACGACGGTCACTTGAGCAGTAGACTTGCGTTATCCTGTAGTGGTCCAATGTAATCAACAGGATCACGCACGACGGTCACTCGAGCAGCAGACTTGCGTTATCCTATAGTGGTCCAATGTAATCAACAGGATCACGTACGGTGGTCACTTGAGCAGCAGACTTGCGTTATCCCTTAATGGTCCAATGTAATCAACAGGATCACGTACGGTGGTCACTCGAGCAGCAGACTTGCGTTATCCTATAGTGGTCCAATGTAATCAACAGGATCACGTACGACGGTCATTCGAGCAGCAGACTTGCGTTATCCTGTAGTGGTCCAATGTAATCAACAGGATCACGTACGACGGTCACTCGAGCAGCAGACTTGCGTTATCCTTTAGTGGTCCAATGTAATCACCAGGATCACGTACGGTGGTCACTCGAGCAGCAGACTTGCGTGATACTATAGTGGTCCAATGTAATCAACAGAATCACTACGGTGGCCACTTGAGCAGCAGACTTGCGTTATCCTATAGTGGTCCAATGTAATCAACAGGATCACGTACGACGGTCACTCGAGCAGCAGACTTGCGTTATCCTGTAGTGGTCCAATGTAATCAACAGGATCACGTACGACGGTCACTTGAGCAGCAGACTTGCGTTATCCTATAGTGGTCCAATGTAATCAACAGGATCACGTACGACGGTCACTCGAGCAGCAGACTTGCGTTATCCTGTAGTGGTCCAATGTAATCAACAGGATCACGTACGGTGGTCACTCGAGCAGCAGACTTGCGTTATCCTGTAGTGGTCCAATGTAATCAACAGGATCACGTACGACGGTCACTCGAGCAGCAGACTTGCGTTATCCTGTAGTGGTCCAATGTAATCAACAGGATCACGTACGACGGTCACTCGAGCAGCAGACTTGCGTTATCCTGTAGTGGTCCAATGTAATCAACAGGATCACGTACGACGGTCACTTGAGCAGCAGACTTGCGTTATCCTGTAGTGGTCCAATGTAATCAACAGGATCACGTACGACGGTCACTCGAGCAGCAGACTTGCGTTATCCTGTAGTGGTCCAATGTAATCAACAGGATCACGTACGACGGTCACTTGAGCAGCAGACTTGCGTTATCCTGTAGTGGTCCAATGTAATCAACAGGATCACGTACGATGGTCACTTGAGCAGCAGACTTGCGTTATCCTGTAGTGGTCCAATGTAATCAACAGGATCACGTACGACGGTCACTCGAGCAGCAGACTTGCGTTATCCTTTAGTGGTCCAATGTAATCAACAGGATCACGTACGACGGTCACTTGAGCAGCAGACTTGCGTTATCCTGTAGTGGTCCAATGTAATCAACAGGATCACGTACGACGGTCACTCGAGCAGCAGACTTGCGTTATCCTGTAGTGGTCCAATCTAATCAACAGGATCACGTACGGTGGTCACTTGAGCAGCAGACTTGCGTTATCCTGTAGTGGTCCAATGTAATCAACAGGATCACGTACGACGGTCACTCGAGCAGCAGACTTGCGTTATCCTGTAGTGGTCCAATGCAATCAACAGGATCACGTACGACGGTCACTTGAGCAGCAGACTTGCGTTATCCTGTAGTGGTCCAATCTAATCAACAGGATCACGTACGGTGGTCACTTGAGCAGCAGACTTGCGTTATCCTTTAGTGGTCCAATGTAATCAAATACTGGGTAGTTGGATCTGGGAAATCTAAGTTTGCAGTAGCCCAATAACATTAGGACCAATGACCGTGTTAGGTTTAATGAAGATTAAAAACGTTCTTACCGACCACCTCCAGCTCTATTGTGTAGTTAATTGAACCTCGTTATCTATGATTTCAGTTTTGTCTATTAGTGGAATTCTTCAGTTTAGGTAATAACGTTCTTGAAACATAAATTGCAGCCATTTTAAGTCTCACTGACAATAATATCATTTCTGATACTTAATTTAACTGGGAAACTGTGTTTTTACGAGAAAATTATTATAACCCTTAGCCACATTGCCCTTTTGGTGCTTTAGACGTCGATTTCAAAGTATAAACTTTAATAACAATAATGTAATTGGTTAGGAGAAGTGTGAAATGAGCTCTTGCTTTGTTTTATTAGCAGCTTACAGTGAGATATAAATTAAAAACGTTCATAAAGTAAAGGGCTTTGATGAAATCGATTGATCATTTCTCTTTTATAAACCAATCAATATTCTTTGTAATCGACGCTCTTTGACTAGCTTAGGTGTGAGTGTTTTGTGGAATATTTTTGAACTCTGGGGAATGTGAGTTATGTTGTTAGGCAATTTAACAAAGTAATTGTGTTTAGAGTTTACTAATACATAATTTAAATCTGTAAACATAATATATTATATTTCTTACTGAAACTAAAATCCAATAAAAACGAATCACAAAGCAATATTAGAGCTATTATTACAAGTAATGCACACTATTGTTTTGGAGTGAGGCAAGATAAGGAGACAGACATAAATATTTAATCATATTAATCATCATTTCTGATAAACTAAGTGGCATCGTGAGGGCGTGATAATAATATGTTATTTCAGTTTTACTTTTTGTAAATGTATTTTAAAACAGCATTTATCAAACCTGGTTCGTTTACTGACTTTGTTATTATTTATATATTTAAAAGACCATATGTAGATACTATCCACTTTTGCTATATATCCGATATTTGAGTTATTCACTGACATAATTTAGAGTTTTATTTATGTAGCGAGGACTGTCAAACAAATTAAGACAAGCTGTATTACGTTAGATGGGTTGAATTATTGTTTTTATGTCAAATGTTTATCGTCACAAAACAGTCACGAAATACTTTACGGTTTTACCTGCTCCTCTCGTAAGGCTAATGTTTACTTTTATATCCCGTTCCTTCTCAACGGATTATCCAGAATTGTAAAATACCTAGTAATTTTAGAGAGCCAAATGTCATATCACAAATAGTATAAAATTATCATAAAAACGTACTTTCAGACCACGGATACTGTAAGCCAAGGTGTCCTCTCTTCTAAGCAACGTACCGAGATTCTATAACAGCACGGTGTTGGATCAGGGAAGTCCAAAATCTTCCTGTTTCCAGTTCGAACTGCGGGCACTCCAGGATGTAAATTTACCACCAAGAAAGACTTAAAGACCGTAGAGAATCATGAAATGAAGGCAACTAAAAGTAACCAATTTTCCTACTATGTAAGGAATCGAGTGAGTTTAGCAAATTTACCGTACACAAATTTGGGTGACGGTGGTTACAATGCAATTATCACGTGCAAGTAACTAATTAAGAGTTACATGGTTTAAAACTATATTAATCAAAATTCATTTCATCAAAATCTAAGTTTGTGACTGTGGTCATTAGAAAAGTTAGTTCCAGCTTCCATAGATAAAGAACGTTATGTTCTATAATACCGTGATTACGGGAGCACTTTGTAATCAACAGGTCAGCGAGAGTTGGTATCATTGTATAGTAACTTTAGTCCTGTAGTCTTACTTTTGCCTCATTGAGACTCAATTATCTGAATATTTCTTGAGGATGCAAAATACAGTGTCGCCCACAATGTATCTCCCAGTTAACGTCCTCTCGTTAATTAGGACGTACACTCGTAAATATTACGTCCACTCGTAAATATAACGCCCACTCGTTATATTTATATATTTTTTTGTATCCCTAACATTTTTCTCGTCCAAATTTCAGAATCTGAGTTATTGGTGGAAACATACGTTTTGATAATCCCTGAACCCAAAAATTGTTTTTGAGGTGGGTTTGGTCAGTCTATGTGTCTGTTTATCTGCATGTGTTATGCAAAATCGAAATCGGATTTGGTCCGATTGACTAGTATGTTCTCTACTCTAGGTCTGTCCGCAGAAACCACAACACTCCGATTTCGAATGAGCTTACTAGGCAGATTCATTTCATCATATTTCCAGACATTAATAATACTCAAAGTCCGTAACATAATTATACCACCGTATTATTGAGAAAATCTGAATCAGATTTTTTTTAATGCTTAAAGTTTTGTAATTTTTTCTTTCTCCCCCTATACTTAGTATATGGAGAAAGTATTGTTTTCGTCAAAATTTTCGAATTTGAGTTGTTAGTGGAAATTTTCGTTTTGGTGCTCCCTGAACCCAACAAAGTGGTTTTTACGTGATGTCTGTGTGTGTGTGTGTGTGTGTGTGTGTGTGTGTGTGTGTGTGTGTGTGTGTGTGTGTGTGTGTGTGTGTGTGTGTGTGTGTGTGTGGATGTGTACAGAGCTAGAGCCCTAACCAATGGGCCGATTTTTATGAAATTTGGTATGTAGATACTAATCCACGATATCTCTAGGTTTTTTTTTCATTTTTTGAATTTTTTATTTTTAAGGGTAATTATCCCTCAAAGACCGCCAAAAAACATGAAAAATCAAAATTTCTCGAAAACGGCTCTAACGATTTTGATTAAAATTTAGTCGTTTGTAGAACTTTAGTTTTTCAACAAAATGACACCACCCGCAGTCTGTAAAATTCGGGTTCAGAAATTACAGGACTAAAAACATCAAAAATTCAGTTTTTTTTATTTTTCATAAAAAAACATAAACATAAAAAATATTACTATTCACCATTAAAAAGAGTTCAAAAAACTAAATAATTTAGTATTTCGAATTACTATTCTACGATTGCTGGTTGCGGAGAAAATTTGAATTTACATTTTGCGGTAAACGCAGTACGTTGTCCATTGTTATTCTTATGGGGAATACAAAAATCACTATTTCTCTCTTATTTACGGATAAATTTCATTCAAACTTGATATGCTTGTCAAGTTAGCATATCAACAGAGGAAATTCGAAATATGTTGCCCCTTAACAACCCTGGTGGGGGGAAATAGGGGGCATTTCCCCTCTTAAAACCACAAGTGTAGCAATGGATTCTGTAGTGCCTCCAAAGCAGGGATTTGGGTGGATGTTTTTTAAAACAACTTGTATACAAGATTTTCTGTACATTCGACCGTGCTTTGTATTCTATATGTAGTAAATAAAAAGTAATTTATTCATTAAAGTTGGGCTAAAAGGGAGAAAGTATGTGTAAGTTTCCTGATACCGTTTATTCTTTAGTAAATTAGGTTGAATTTATGTGATAGTTTCAATTTATAGTGTATTAATTAAATTATAGATGTAAAAAAGTAACATGATTACCCTAAAGAAATCATTTTAATTAACACTTACATGTCTCGACTTACAAAAACTATGGTCACAGTGGTCTAGGGTCTGGCTTTTATAAGCCGAAACATGTAAATGTTATTTAAAATGATTTCTTCAGGTTACTCATTTTATTTGTTTTACATCTATCTTATAGAAGCCCTTCTACGTGAATTTGATTTAATTTAGCAATATGTTTCAGAAATGAGAATTAAGTGGCATGTACTAAATAAAGTAATGTTTGGATGTGTCAACAAAGTGTGCACAGTAGACCAGCTGAAGTATAAATCTGTTGTAATCCCTAGTATTTAAATAAACTTAAATTTCATGACAAATTTGAATCTGTACGGTAAACATTTAATCAGCTACATCCTATTCTAACACTATTTAGGTGCATATTTAAGAAATATTGGTTATTTCACGGTACCCAAAATATTTTACTTCTCAGCGATGTTTCATAGGTTGAAATAATAATCAAAAGCTAAATTAAATGAACTTTACACAATAAGGAACTTGATCACTTTAAATACTTACGATTTTTTATAAGGTATTTTTTAAAACGACACGGTAATCAAATTGGTTTTAGTAGTCTGAAATACGTTTGTAGTTTATAATAATTCAATGTTTTTAGTTAATAACTCATTGGTTTCCTAAAGAGTTTAATTATGCATCACAAAAGATATTTTTGTTATTCAGACGCAGTTGATTGCAATATATTTAGTAATGCCACTTCAACACTTGTAAATTGCATAGCAAATTATTTCTTAATATCAGAGATTTATCCAGGTATAGTGTATGTATCCTGTCGTTCATACAAAGATTGCTTTAAAGATAAGATCACAAAAGTGTATTAATTACTACTAGTAGCCTGTCGTGGCTTCGCTCGCGATCACAACGTAATATTATACTGACATTCCTGTATAAATATTGTGTTACCGTTCCAAAAACAACATGGCCTACTGATTAACTGTGTTTACTCTATCCAGCTGATTGCTTAAAACTTATAGTTATTTCCCAATGTTAAGCTCATGGAAAAAACTCAACTTTAAGGGGCCCCAGGGCCTCACTCACAAATTATTTCTCTATAAAAAAAGTTTCCTGAACAACTTCACGTTAGGCTCTTTCCAATGGCACCAAAAACATGAAAATCGGTTCAGTAGTTTAGGAGGAGTGATTGTCACAAAAAACCTGCTTGCCTATTAAATAAGTATAGATTCAACCAGTAAAACATATGTCATCTTATCGTTAAATTTATTTTTAAATTTTGAATAATTTTAGAAAAGCCAACATACGAAATTAATAGATTTAATATTTGTCATACATAATATAATCAAGTGTTTGGTGCATGAATTGAAATTATTTATCGTTATAATCTTTGTATAGATAATTAAAGTAATATTGTAGAGTACTGAAAAATAAAGTTCGACGTGATAATATCATACATAAAGCAGTGAACGACGTTGTTGCTTTAATATGTAATACAAATAATAGAAGGGTTTACTTATAATTATGATGCTAGTAGTAAAACAACTTCTGGGATTAAAGTCTATTGAAATGACGATAGATGTTCCTAGTATTGCAGTATTCACTGACCTGGATGTGTCCCGCCACTAAAAACGTACTGGATCTCTACAAATATATTATGAAAACCACTCTTTTTATACGTTTTTTTATTAAATTATATACCAAGAGGAATGTTATGTACATTTTGCATTTTGTATTTAAATACCTAATTTTCATTGTGTTGTTAAGAGTAAAATGTTTCACTTAAAACGGAAAGCACGCACGACACGAACAAACTACAAGTGGTGAACTAGCTCGTAGACCTCGAGCAAGAACTTCCTCTATGACTAAGAACAGGCGACCGATTATCGAATCCTATCACTGGAGCTACGACGGGTCTTGCTGGACAACTGATACTGATGTTTTATCAGTGTGCAAACCTACCCACTGCACATGGAACTCGAGCACAGCTTCAATTTATTTTTTTCATAACAAATCGGATTTGCTGTTGAATTTATTTGGGTGTTGATGACTAAATTAGGCTCTTTTACTGCACCATTGTAAATGTGGAAATTTACAATGCAATTTAGTTTGCATCCTTTGTTGCCAATGTAAAGAATTTCTAACGTCTTTATTTTAGAATAATCATGGCCTTACCGTTGTTACATTGTTTTAGCTTTATTACGGAACAAAGTATTATACAATATGTATACTTATCATTTTGATATTAGTGAAGATAAGGTAATAAGCCAGTCCATCAGATGACGGCAGCCAGTATAAATGTGCAGTGTACACTGACCTGGTTCTGTCATGCCTCTATACACGTACTGAATCTCAGATAATGACATGTCAACGTTACTGGCTTTCATACAGTAGTTATGGTCACGAAGAATAATATATTGAAGTATAACTTTAAAATATGAATTATATCGCAAAATCCATTGTACATCATAGTTTTTAAATCACACATTTTAAAACAGTTTACGGTTTTACTGTCTAACTTATACTGCAAAAACCTGTTTGATACCAAACCAGGAGCAATACTGTTTGTTACAAAATACATTAAAATATACTCTTATGTTTCAAGGATGGCCGAACATGGAACCTTAAATAAAACTATAATTTATAACTATCAGCCATAAAGATATACCTCAGGGAATTATTTTAATTTCTTTTTAAAGTTAATTATGTTACCTAAAGTGCACATAATATATTGCACATGCTAAATTATATATTTTAAGAAAATTGTTTTTGTTTCAAAGTGATGTTACAAAGTGCTATACGACAAAATTTAATTTTGTTGTAGATTTATAATAAACTAATTATTTATTAATAACTTATATGTGTAATACTTACATTTACCAATAAGTAAACTTATTTAATTGTTGAAATCCATGACGTGGGCATTAAAAAAAACGGCATTTTACTAAAATATCGAAATGTATAATGAAGAGAATTCTCAAGAGGAAATTTCCATTGACAGTTACACTCTTATGCATTAGAGGGATATTTTTATATTTTAGGGTTTGTTTTATCAATCATGTAGGCCGACAATACCGATGAAAACCATTTTGGAATGATACGTAACATTCTGCAGTGCATGTCTGTACATCAACTGTTTCAATGCCTGCTGTTTAATATAATACGATAGCCATATCACGTATTTCAGGTCCTTGTTTTAAAAGTCACTGTACGACTTAAAATCTTAACCCTCTTGCTTGTCCTCTTCCCAAAATTATAATATTAAATAATAATATAATAATTAAATAATATATAATTAAATTATATATTTTTCTAATTCTAAACATTTCTCAAACAACTGTTCCTCATTGCCTCTTCCCCTCTTCCCACCCCCCAGGTACAAAAACACTTGACTACATGTTTCCAAAACTTTCACACGTCAACACATTCAGGCTTTCAAAAACCTATTAAGTATACACTTGCTCTAGATATAAAAGTGTTTGCAAGTTAATACCTGAAACTGCAAACGTACTACCTGAAACGGTAAAAGTAAATCGTAACGGATTAAATGAACCCCAAAGCATCTTTATTATTCAAAACATTTGTATCTAGTTTTAATATTTTTAAAGTTGCATATACAAATGCTGAGTAATTTAATTTAAATGGTTGTAAAAAACAATTTTTTGCATCCTATAAAAAACTTCACTTTGATTTTCCATTAAAATGGAATAGTTTACTGGCTATGCTGCAGAAACTTGTAGGCGTTAATAGAAATCACAGTAAATGGTGCCTGAAACGTCGGTTTAACTTAACAGTTAAATAGTAATTTTATTATTTAAATTTAGTATTATATCATCTTATTTTGTTAGGTAAACCCGTAAAAGAGCATTAAATACTTCATCGGAATACACCATAGTATGTCCTGAATGTTAAAATTCAAGTTGTATTGTATACATATACTCATGCACTTTTCTTGAACCTCATCACCATGAAATCACTAACCGGTCGATAAAACCTTTGAACCTCGTTGTGTGGTCATTTAACTGTGTATATTTATAATTACTACTTCTCAATGTAGTCAGCTTGCCATTCAAACAAATTCTACGTATTAGGGTGGTGCGAAACAATTAAAGTTTTTGAATCAGAGTTGCTATAGTGCGGAAAAGTTGCGATTGGTACATCCGAGAAAAAAAAAATATTTTTGAAATCGGACTTCATCTTCCGATCGCGCAATCGGTGAAAGTTTTATAAAACAAGTAGAAATCTGAATTTTTTCAAACCATTATTTTATTTTTATTTTTAGTTCCTTTATCAATATTTTTTTACTTTACGCTTTGAAAAACAGTAAAATAAATATTTTTTCCTCTAGGAGTATATTTTCCGATCGGGCAAGTCCATAGAAATTTAACGAAATTCGCCATTTTTGGACACATTTAATATGTTTGGGAAAAAAGTCAAGTTTTGAATATAGAGTTAAAAAAAAAATTGAAATCGCACATTATCTTCCGATCGCACAATCGGCCAAAAGATTCATAACATTTGTGAAAATCTCAGCTGTAAGCAACACTGTTCCACATAAAGTAATTGTTATTTACCAGAAAGCGTCAATCTCTACTGTTACTTGTTATAGGATTATTAAGGTAATTAAATCTTACTATGATAAGTATCTTAATCTTATGAAATCGGACAATTGGGATAAGCGAAAACCAAAGTTCATAGAAAAACTTGACGGATTGAAAAGCCAAGCATCTCAAATGTTTGATATCCGCAGCGTGTTCTTCGGTTGTGTGAGTTTAGAAAATCCATCTGATGCTCTAAAGGAGTTAGTGACATACATTTTAAGATCGTACATGCCAGTTTGGTTTGAGATAAAACGAAGCAAGGACATAACAGATGGACCACTTCACATTTACAAAGCAATATAAACATCTCGCTACTTGTTGTCTGGCGACTTGAAGACAGTAGTGTATCCGGTAATAGAAAGGAACGCGTTCTTCGCTCACCCCGAAAACATCTTGATAGCAATGATATTTGATGAGAGGAAGCATATAAGAGAGTTGGGACTCATTAGAGTTTTAAAAGCAAGACAGGCACGTACAAAGGGTAAAACCGTTAGAAACTTTATCACCCCTACATTGAACTTCAATGCTTCGGACTACACAGAGTTGATTGATTGGAGTAACTCAAAGGTGTTTTCTCCTCCTCCTCTTCGGAGTGTACCCGATGACGAAATATCATTGTTGATTCAGTGTGGTGATATTCCAGATTGGGATATCAAAAAATTCCCCTGTCACACACAAGCCGTTGAAAGGTGCGTGAAGCTGATCAAGGTGTGTGGGCCCCAATCTAGAGACGGTTACATCAGAGCCACACTAGAATCTAGATCACTTATGTCAAATTTTGAAATCAAATCAAAATACAGAGTGGCTTCTAAACCAAGTACAAGTACAGAGTAAAACAGGAACAACAAAATAAATCTACGCAGAAAGACTAAACCAAAGTAAGTAACACACATACAGTGTGTAACTAATGTAAACAGCAAACACACCCTTGTTGGTTGGATGTGGTGAGTTTTGGGTTCTTTAGATATTACCATAGAAAAATAAACCAGGTACCTGGTTTATTTTTCTATGATATTACTAATATAGAATAGACTATAAAAAGATAAATAACATTTTACTATATCTGGAACATTAACTTCAGGAGGTAATTATTGTAAAACGCATTGTGAGGTTGCAAGTAGCCAACGCTCTCTCAGATAGGCTATATCTGACGTTTTCACTTATACTACTGAAAATTAAATTAAATTATTAATTCCCGTCAACGAAACCAGGCAGTTTTAATAAATTTCCCTAAACACCGTCAATCCCTCCCGTTTAAATAAGCTATAAAATCCTCGTAGTCAATTGTTAATTTTCCAAAATATAAAATTCTTAAATCTTTAAACACCGGGCACTTTGCCACGAAGGGAAAAACTGTCTCGTTATCCTGAAATTTGCACCATGAGCAAAAATAGTTTTTAGCGAATTTCCCCTATAAAGAAGAAGCTATTCCCGTAGTCGTCATGGTAAGACCTAGGCCCGGGACCATGATAACTTTTCGTTTTGAGGTCCCCAGACCCCAAAAACACCATTCGTTCAAACTGTATATATATATGTGTCCGTGAGCACGATAACTCTCGTAAAAATGATCCGATTTTGATGAAATTTGGTATAAACGTGTAAAGCAACATTTATGACTTTAAGTTCGAAAACCAGCCAGATCGCTTTACCCGAAGGGGTATTTTGGGGGGATTTCGTACCCCCAAAAATGTTTTTTATTTTTTTATTTTTCACATATAATTTTTGAAATATTCAAATTTTAGTTTTGACCATTGGATTCAGCTTAAAAAACACACAATTCTTATGGAGGAAAAGAAAAATTTTATATCTCACTTATTTATGAACGTATACTGACGAAACTTGGTATATGGCTTCATCTGGTTGTGGTCTATTGATATTTGCTCAAAAAATAATTTTTTGCTAAAGGATCCCGCAACAGCAAACCTGCGTACTCATCCCCATGTTATTCTTATGGATAATAATTAAATGCTATATCTCCCTTAATTATGAACATAAATTAATAAAATCTGGTATATGACTTAAAATCTGGTATATATCTGGTATCTACTTCAGTTATATTGATATTAGTATAAAAACCCATTTTTTTGTGTTCCTTGTTGCAGGAAACCTGCGTACTCAGCCCTTATGTTATTCTTATGGAGAATAATTAAAATTGTATACATCGCTTATTTGTGAATATATTTTTATGAAACTTGGTAAGTGGCTTGATGTAGTATTAAGACATCTATATCTCTATTGGAAATTCGCTGAGTATGCAGGTTTGCTGCGACGGGGGTATTATTAATAACCCCTGGTTTGTAATTTAGATTCAATAATTCCCCCCTACATTTCATTATCCAAGAAATTGTAGTGATGTCCACATCATCAGTGAGAAAGCTTCTATTGCCAAGGTCAAAGTCAACTGCGACGTATTGTGAGTGGAATACAGATGTGCGCGCCCTGCCTAAACACTCTGCCCTCCAGCCATCTCGCAACGCGTTCACCACGCTTATCAGCTCAGCCTCGACTCGATCCCCTACTCCTCCAAAATCCTCCAAAATTAAAATCAACCGTCAAACCAAATTTGACGCCCAACAGTTTCCACTCCCGACACCAATTCCTAATTCCTAATTACTTCTTCTGCTAAAAACTTTGGCAAACACTCTGAGTCTAAACAAAGGACCTTTGATAAATATTTCAAATTCATTAAAAGAGTGTAAATTTGTAGCTTATCCAAGCCAGTTTCCAAGTACAAAGAATAATTAGGCGTATTAATCGGTAAACAGAGTAATTTATTAACAAATAAGGTCTGTACTGATTCGACTTTATCGCTGTTTAAATTCCCCCAGACCTGGCCACTGTAACATTATATTTATTTAATAATTGCATTAAAACATTATAATTTTTAAGCCAAAGGACCATAAGAGTTACTTATTAAATTACTCCACGCAACGTTGATGGCTAATTTTGCAGCTGTAGACTTAATCTGAACATGTAGATCCCAACTTAACGTAGGCGTCAATAAGACCCCTAAATATTTGTAAGAGTTTTCTATTTAAATCAGCTTACCTTTATACCACCATTTATCGTTTTTCGCCAGTTTTCTCCCTTCCCGAAAAATCATAGTTTTTGATTTATTAACATTTACTTGAAGATTCCAAATATCACAATAACTCTCTAACTTCGAAATCGTTTGTTGTAGCACAGTAGCGGTTGGGGCTAACAAAACTACATCGTCCGCATACATTAAAATATTTACTTCTTTCCCCCAAAAATACAACTGCCCTCTAAATAATCTGGAAAATCATCAATAAATAATGAAAAAGCTTTTTAATCATCACGCAGCCCTGTTTTAGGCCTATTTTGGATTAAAAGCTATTTGTAATCCCACTTTCACACCATTCAGATACGTTAGTCCCGTTATAAAAATTTTGTAATAATTTAGAGAATGTAGATGAAACCTCTAATTCCAATAACTTATAAACTGATGAATTTCTGTCCATAGTATCAAAAGATGCTGTAAAATCGACCAAAAAACAATAAAATTTCTCCTTCTTTACATATAATCTCAAATTCACCATATAAAATAGATTAAATATGTTATCAACAGTGTTATCCTTTTCTGAAGCCAGCTTGAAGTTCCGAAACTATACTATTTTACGTTAACCATTTATTTAGTCTACAGTTTCATAAGCTTTTGCAAATTTCGCCCTCACAATCAATAAAAGAAAGACCCCTGTAGTTTTCAACTGCATTCACGTCCCCCTTTTTATGCAGCGGAAATGCAATAGAATTTTTTAAATTTCAGCTACCCTTCTTTTTTTGTACACACTGTTAAAAACATCAAGTAATTTAAAAATAAGTGACTCAGGTGCATTTTTTTAAAACTCATAGGGCACTACTTCTCTACTACTCACTACTTCATAGAGCTCATCTTTCAGGCACGCGAGAACTGATTTAAACTCCGACAATGCGAAATCCGCGTCTAGTATCTCGTCCGTTATCAGTGGTTCTACATAGGTAATACTAGCTGATAGTAAAGGTGGGTTCAATAATTAAAAAAAATGTCCAACCCATTCATGCCCTGAAGTAGTCATGTGGGACTCTGTAGCGATATTGCTAACAACTCTAACACTTCCGCGTTTAAAACTATTTAAAGCTAGCCAAAACGTTTTTGCATCCGCACCATTACTTAAATCAACAATTGTTCTTCCTAAAAAATTTTTTGTTTATTCCTGCACAGTATTTTGAAATTTATCCTGAGCTCAATATAAACTGTTTGGTTTCCTCGGAGTTTGTCTTACGAAATTTATTTAACAATTTGAATCAACGCATTCTCATTGCTAAACATTCATAGTCACAGCACTTTTATTTATTTTTAAAATTTGAGATAAGCTTTGTAGATTGTTTTGGGTGGGCCGAATCAGTGATAATTTGAATGATGTTATTTATATTCTCTTGATTATCCACAGACAGTTCCAAACAGCAGACATTCTGACTAACTTTAGCACGATAAAAAGATTTGTAGGTATTGGACCATTTTAATTTCGGAAGTAAAGGCAAAACTTTTTTCTCATTTCCCCTCCTCGGAACTTTCACCTATAATCTGTAAACAAACTTATATGGGCAAATTATCCGATTCTGTGTGATTGACAACTCTAAACCCTTGGAAAAATTAAAACAAAAACTAAAAGATACTGCAGCTAAATCAATAACGGAACAACCCATAGCTCCAATAAAAGAATATTCTCCACATTCATCGTCTACCGATCTACCATTTAAAATAATCAAACCTAATATCTCACACAAATGTAAAATTTTCCTACCTTTACTGTTCACCACTACATCTTTAGAATTACGTGAATCATTAACATTGCATTGACCTCGCACAGATAAAACTCTGTAAAACTGTTCCAATCCTACCCTTCCATTTAAATCCCCAATTAAAATTAAACTAACAAGTATGTGACCGACTAAATAGTTTGAAAGAAGCAAAATGTCGTTTTCCCATAAATTTAAATATATTGGCAACAATATATTTAAAACAATATATATATCAATATAACAATATATATATATATAAAACAATATATTTATTTGGATATATTTACTTGTTATCGATTTTTGTCCCAATTTGAATCATACTAACTCATCACTTTCAATATTTGATCAGTATCAATATTTGATTTTTTCAGTATTTGATCAGCGTAGGGCGAATTAAAATAACTGACTCCCCCCAAGTGCCTTCCGTGGCACCATAAAACAGGCATTTCTTTCTGAGGCTGTAATGTTTAGTATATTATTAATATCTAAACAAGCGAGGAGCTGCACAATTGGTATGCAACTCAAAATCAACAATTTTTTTGCCTCACATGATTATTTCCCAAACATATTAAATGTGTCCAAAAATGGCGAATTTCCTTAAATTTCTATGGACTTGCACGATCGGAAAATATTCTCATAGAGGAAAACGTTTTTTTTAATGCTTTTCAAAGCTTAAAATAAAAAAGATATTGTTATAGGAACTAAAAATAACAAATAAAATAATTGTTTTGAAAAAAATAAGATTTCCACTAATTTTATAAAACTTTGGGCCGATTGCACGATCGGAAGATAAAGTCCGATTTCAAAAATGTATTTTTGTTTTTCTCGCATGTACCAATCGCAACTTTTCCGCACTATATCAACTCTGATTTCAAAATTTGAATTTTTTTCGCACCACCCTAGTAGGTAGACTTTGTTTGAACGATAATCTGACTACATTGATTAAGTCGTCATTATAAATATACACAGTTAAATGATCACACAACGAGGTTCTAAGGTTTTATCGACCGGTTAGTTATTTCATGGTGATGAGGCTCAAGAAAAGTGCATGAGTATATGTATACCATACAACTTGAATTTTAACATTCAGGACATACTATGGTGTATTCCGATGAAGTATTTAATGCTCTTTTACGGGTTTACCTATGAAAATAAGATGATATAATACTAAATTTAAATAATAAAATTACTATTTAACTGTTAAGTTAAACCGACGTTTCAGGCACCATTTACTGTGATTCCTATTAACGCCTACAAGTTTCTGCACCATAGCCAGTAAACTATTACATTTATTAATCGAAGATCAAAGTGAAGTTTTTTATAGGATGCAAAATATTGTTTTTTTACAACCGGTCATTTAAATTAAGTTATCCAGCATTTGTAGATGTAACTTTAAAAATATTAAAACTAGATACAAATGTTTTGAATAATAAAGATGCTTCGGGGTTCATTTAATCCGTTACGATTTACTTTTACCGTTTCAGGTAGTACGTTTGCAGTTTCAGGTAGTAATTTGCAAAAACTTTTATATCTAGAGCAAGTGTATACTTAATAGGTTTTTGAAAGCCTGAATGTGTTGACGTGAGAAAGTTTTGGAAACATGTAGGGAAGAGGCAATGAGGAACAGTTGTTTGAGAAATGTTTGCTTTTAAAATATATAAATGTTTAGAATTAGAAAAAATATATAATTTTGGGAAGAGGACAAGCAAGAGGGTTAAGAATTTAAGTTGTACAGTTATTTTTAAAACATGGACCTGAAATACGTGATATGGCTATCGTATTATATTAAACAGCAGGCATTGAAACAATTGATGAACAGAAATGCACTGCAGAATGTTACGTATCATTCCAAAATGGTTTTCATCGGTATTGTCGGCCTACATGATTGATAAAACAAACCCTAAAATATAAAATAATGGGATCTGAGCAATGTTAAGAAAAAAATAAAGATCGTTGATATATCGTTCAAACCTCCTCCGAAAGTGAAGTAAATCTAAACTCATATTTTTAGTTCAATAGTTAATTGTGGTCAATATATGTATGATAACATTATTACAATTGGCACTTTAACTGTAAACATGACAAAAGACTCCTCATTATGATTTAATGACCGTAAGGGTTTATAAATGTAAACGATTGTGCAAAGGATTTTCCTTGAAATATTATACACCCGTAAAAGCATCACGTTATTATTTAGTCAGCAAAACTAGTTATTCTACCATGAAAAAGAAACGTTTTTATAACAACGAAAATTGTAAAAATGCAATTCAATTCAACTTTGCAATAGTAAAAGATTGCTCAGTTATTAACTCAAATGTCACCTTATAATATTTTTCATTGCCCTATTCCCCCTCCCCGGATTAAAAAGAAAGTGTTTGGCTCGGTTTGCGTGCAACCATGTGCGATAATACGTAATAAAACTTTCTTTAAGTTGTAAAACTTTCTGTTTGCCCCAAAACTTTGTTAGCTAAACATTTACTTATTTAATTCAACCTGTTGTATTTTCGCAGTCAGAAAGATTTTACTAGAATTCATATATTTGAAAGTTAATTAAAACTTTAAATTTATTGGTAAGTTTCTTGAACTCAATTAAGTTAAAAAATTTCTAATGTAACATACAAAAGTTGAAAATATTTTTAATTTTTCACAATATTTAACAAGAAACCAGTTATACACCAATTATACAAAAATGTGTTTAAACTATGCAATTTTATGTAAATATTTGTTATACATTTCAAAATTGTAAAATCTTTGAAAAAGTTATCAGTTAAAAAATATACATTAAGGGGGAAGTTTGTAGGTTTAAAGCGCAGAAAAGATTACATTGACAGAAAAAGTTCAAGAGAATTCTTGCGTTTGGAGCTTTTAGTCATGTGGGACTCTTAAAAATAGCAAAACAGTTTAGAAAATTTGTATTGTTTATTTATTGTGAAATAGTTGATAAAACTAATGATATTCACGAAAAAAGCTCTGCAAATGTAAAAACTGAGTTAAAAAATAAAACTAACTGAACGAATTTTGATATTTTGTCCAATGTTCTTGGGACAATACGTTTGAATATCTGGAACGACAAACTCAAAATATAAATCAATATTGCCAGACCTTTTCCGCGAAATATGATAGTGGCTGTCGCTCCAGATAGTAACTAAAGCGACGACATTTTCCTTTAATTATTTCATTTTATTTTTTTTTACTCTGATGCACCATTTTGATGTTGAACTTTAAAGGAGAAGGGGGCCTTGAAAAACCTCTCATAGAAACGGAATCAGCCTTACTACTTATAGCATTTACACTACATGTGGGAGTATATGCTATATAAAGTAGTAATAGGTATGTGTAGTTGCTTGATACTCTGTAGGTTGAGAGGTAGTTGAATTAAAAGTAATACTATGTCAACTAGATTCACATCTTGATTCGTATTCCCTTAACAAACCCTCATACAACCAAAATGAAAATATAAATAAATAATTATATAAATAATCAACTATGTCAAGCTAAATATTACGTCTTAGAACCATTCAATTGGTGCGTTCTCGAGCGGTGGTTCAACGATATTTCATGACAATTGCGTTGTTTTAATTCCGTAGTAATAAGATAACTTTTTATCCGATCCAGATTAGTTGTAAATACCTTCAAATGTACCAAAAATATGTACGTAGTTAATTACGTATCTGAATCATACACATACAAATTACACAGTAAATAAATAAATGGTAAAGTAATAAATAATCAAACAGTAAAAACAGAATGCCAGATTTCTTAAACTCGTACTGAGATTGTTTTTGGAATCTACTACTGTACCGCAAACTGTAATATTTTAAGAAGTAATATTTTTTTCTTAATAACAAGTACTGTGCAGAAGTGCTTCCTGGTATCGATTACTTCTTATATATTTTGTAGTATATAGGATGATAATGTCAGAATTAATTGGATCCTTAGTATTATTTTACACTAAACAGATTCTTTATATAACTAAAATATTTTGACATAACATTTCCGAACAAAAATTTAAATTTAATGTACAGAAATAATTAAGAAGGTAGGATACATTAACACATTTTTAATGCCTGTTCCATTTTCAGTAATGAACAGTTCCATTTTCAAATCGCAATTGCAATATTTAACGAGTTCGCACGCACACGCTGACGTGAGGGAAGTGAATTTCCACATAAAAAACTATAAAAACTCAAAATCAGTTAAAAACATACAATTATTCAAATTTTTATTCAAATCTGAAAATATTGATTTTTTGGCTGTTCTGATACTCCTGGTTCTATTTACCTGCAATGCTGGGAATACAATTTTGCGCATTATAAGGTTAGGAGAAGGTCCAGTCAGGCTTTAAAGTAAGCGTGAGGTTGTTGGGGATGATAAAAGTACACCAACAAATGATTAACAGGCTTTTCTAATGTAAAACCCCCATAAGACAACGTACTGTGTTTGGTTAATACACATTTCCTTTAATAACTCGGTAAATATATATGCTAGAATAACGAGAGAGGGCTTAAAAGTTTCGCCACACTAATTCCCATCTTTTTACTTTCGTTAATTTCACATCAGGGGCTTTTCTGACCCTTTTTTGACCCAAAAACTCAAAATTTGAAAGATTAATCCCCAAAAAAGGGGTTTAGAGTTTTCCGATTGTTTTGCCCAACGAACTTGTCCAAATGATTATGATTATAGAAATGATTTGGTAGGGGACGTCCCTACCAAATTTGAAGTAAATCGGACAAAAAATGCTAGAGTGCCTGCATATATATATATATATATATATATATATATATATAATATATATATACATTTTATATATATATACATATACAATTTTGAACGAACCCCCAAAACGTGTTCAGGGGGTCACGTTAGGAACTTCTATGGTGGTCCCGGGCTTCAGTTTCACCGTGCGGGTCATGCTAATATTTCACTTTCCATAGGAAATTCACTAATAACACGAATCTGGGCCTGATAAACATGAAACTGGGCCTCACATGAACTAGCAGGGTCCATGTTCTCTTCTCATTCACCTAGTTTAAGTTTGTGAAGAAATAAAACAACTGACTTGCTGTGCCTGCTGACATAATTAAACAAAACGTTTTTATATTTTTCATAAAAAAGAGAAAACTATATCATGTAAATACTAATAACTGTCTTCGGTTTATTATTAAAAATGTTCGTTTAAGTATATCACAAATTTTAGTTATTAGCGAATTTACCCTATAGGGAAGAAGCTATTACCGTAAGTGGCATGGTAAGACTAAAGCCCGAGACCATGATGACTTTTCGTTTTGAGGACCCCAGATGCCAAAACACTTTTCATTCAAATTTATATATATATTTCGCGTTATTTGGCTGCCACCACTGTTGCCAATTCGTCTTGACGATCTTCCTTGAACAGTTATTTAGATAGTGGTCATAATTAGCTCTCCTCTCACTGCTTTAACTGGTATCAATGTATTAACCATGGATGATGCGTAAAATGATGTTAAAGTATGTAATTATAAAGAAATAAAAAATAAGGCATAATTTAAAGAATGAATGGTATGACCAACACACAATTTTATTTGATTATTGACAAGGTATAAAATGAAAAACATCTGTAGTAAATATACCATTTGATATTGTCCGTTTAATTCACACTTGTGGATTAATTTGTACGTAGTATTCACCAATTAATGTTAATGTATTATTTCATTTCTTAAATCTCCGAACTGTTAGCTTTCTATAATGCTCTGGAATTGCAGCACAAAACGTCTGTCGTTATCGAAGTAGTAAGGCACTGACACATTTCATTGCATCATGAACAATCACAGGTCCAATGATAATACAAAACATTTTATTTGTCATTTTATATTGATGTGTTTTAAATTTTGAATTATATACATCATAACAACAAAGTGAGTTGCGTGAGTGGCTTGTTTACGTCAAACACCGATAACGGCACGGTCAGTAAGCGAGGAGTCGGACCATCCAAAGTTGGATTAGTGTAGTTCTACTATAATTATATTCTCTTTTTATAAAACCAATCTAGGTACAAATAATGTATAACGGTAAAAAACATGTTTTTAACTGATCAAAATCACAATTTCTCAGTTATTTATAATTCTATAGCTAATATCTTCATATCATTGTTTTTAGGACAACATGACACAGCTTTTTTATCCTTAAAGTTGTTTCCTAAATGTTGCCATTTTAAAGATATAGCTTTGAAAAAAAAAACAAAAATGGCCACCATTTTGAAATGGTACTTAGTAGGAAATATTGCATACAAAAATGGGTCGTATTAGATGTAATAAATGTATACCAAGTTTGAATTTGATATCTTCAGGAGATAGTTTTCGCATATTTGTAATAATGGGAAAAGTTTTCAGAAATAACCTAATTTATGCAAATTTTTCATCTTGGTTTATCATGGTCTGATTCGCCCAGGGATTCACATTTGTATACACTTGTTAAAAATTTGCATATACAAAATAGTCGATATTCGCGCCAAAAATGTGAAAAAATTGTAGTTTTAACGTTCGACATTTAATATAGAACACAAATTGTAATCATATTTAATGATGTATGTACTTTAATGTAAATGTAACTTACTCGTTCTACAATTTATCAGTGATCCATCTACTGGTCTACTTAATTTATCACAAGCAGGGTAGTATAGGAAAAATACAGTTATTTCATTTTTTATCCGGATGTAGTTTTTCCTCTAATGTTTGAATTTAAATCACTCAGTGTTTTAAAAATCTGTAATGTTCTTGTATGTATAACAATAATTTAATAAGAAATCAAAATAAATCTACCAGGTTTTACGAATATTTACCGAACGTTACCTAATTACCAAATCCGCCAGTTAATTATCTAATTGTAGTAACAACATTTCAGTTCAGACCTCTAATATCTGTAAATCATTATAATCAATATCTTAGATTTAGTACAAGTGAATCATTGCACTATGTTCTCCCATTATTTATATATTAAATTTCCTCGTGAGTTTTTCATTGCTATATGCCAATTTGTGTGCATTAAACAATTTAAAAAAAAATTAACGGTTAAGCATGGCCTGGATCTTGGTTCCCTCAGCTCGCCTACCCTCTGCCACACCCCCACTCGTTTGCTCCATCACTGTTAACTGATGCGGTCACACACTCCATGACGACTCGCTGCTTGACCCCTGCCCCCTACTCATCACTACTACCATTCAACATCAAACACTCTTTTCCCTCCTCCCCCGTTGTAGCCCAGTCAATGAAGGTAAACAAATATGCTTTCTCGCAACTAATTAGGGTAAAGCTGAATTTTTGCAGGATATTAGTAAACAAAATATAATATAAAAATACACAAAGTCCCGACCCCCACCCTTCTTAATCAACCCCCCCTCCCCCACCTCAACCTTACTGAAAATACACAAAGTCCCGACCCCCACCCTTCTTAATCAACCCCCCCTCCCCCACCTCAACCTTACTAGAGCAGTACTCTGCATTAAATTCTTACAGCTCAAAAACTAATGAAGTTATGGACGTGTTTTTTTATCATTATTTTACGCTTAACAATATTCTAAGCAAATTATGTTACATACAATTTTTATGTAGACAGCTTAATTTCACCATAATCTATCTATAATATTATAAAGAAGAGGTGGTTTCTGTCTGACTGTCTGTCTGTCTGTCTGATAAACGCAAAAACTACTGAACCGACTGGGCTGAAATTTTACACAAAGGTAGATCATGAACCCATGTACACACAGGCTTATTCACTTCCTTAAAATCCCCTCGGGCTACGCCCCGTGAACGTCCTAAGTTTCAATGTTTACATTTCAGAAGAAAGTAAACATTCAGAAACTCTAATGCGAACAGCTGAGGTCACTTACATTTGACGGCTTAAAGAGCAGGAGCAAGAACAGCTGTTTCAAGCTAACTTACCTTTCTAACCCGTGTGAAGAACGGGTACATTCTACTAGGACTCAATATATACCAAAAAAACTGCCACTGCTAAGACAAAATGTAATAACTTTAACTAATTTTACATTTTTATTTTTGCGTCATGCAATGAAAAAAAAAAACTTATAGATAATTTAATTAGCTTTAAAATTATAGGTATAGTAAGGATATTTGTTAACATGATGGCTTCTTAGAGAGCGGACACCGCGCCACCGCGCCGGGCCTAGCATCGCCGCGTATTGCGTGGTGACCATAGAACTCTATTACTAAAGTGTATTAATAGAGTACTATGGTAGTGACTCAGGCGCTTGTTTGTCTGCATGACTGCATGAGTCGGACTGCACATTTCTATTTGTTTGTCTAACGCCTCTCTACGTTGTTTGTTTAATACTGTCTATGTTTATTAATAATATGTATCATCTTATAAGGTTTGTATTCATCGTTAATCGTGGGCCTTGTCAATTTAGTGTTCAGTTGGCATTGATCAGTTCGTTGGCATTTTGTGTTTCGTTATAAAGTTTTATTTTTTGCACATCAATTCGGCTGTGTTGTGCCAAGTGCAGATAAATGCTGATAGTTGTGCTATTGTCATGGATTGTTGAATGACGGGAAGTAGAAATTCTTCAGCCTGTTTCCCACGATAAAGAGTAAACATAGACAGACACAGGTTGTATTATCAGTAAGGAGCCAACACATTGAGATTTCCTTAAACAAGTCTATACTAGGTTACGTGCGGAATACTGTGCAAAGACACTGTGTCTCGAGTGTAACGTGTGTACCCCGTGTTTTTTTTTTCGCTGGAACACTGCGCGGACACTTTCTAAAGACAACCTCCACACCTCGCAATTAATCAGTCTTCATATGAAAATCTGGTTTTTAAACTTATTTACCAGTATATATAAATAAAGATAGTTTATTCATAATATAAATAAATTATCAATCTTCCTACCAATGTAGGTTGCGCTAGCACAAAGAATACCAACCAAATCATTTTAACTATTGCTGTAAAGATGATTTCTTAGTATTATTAGGGAGTGTTTCATAGCCGTTATTGCAACAACTTATAATTTTGATTGATCTAGTTTTAATTTTTTCCAAAAATCGTTAACAAAACTTGGGATTTTTCCTCTTGAACCGATGAGCAATCAAGTTACTTCAAAGTTTTCAAACTAGGCATTATCTGTTAAAGTTTGTAGCACCTAATCTAAACAGTCTTATCGACAATCTATATAAATAAAGCAGAGTTCTTGTCTTTGTGTGGATCGCCGTACCACTAAACTATAATGAGTTAAGGCATGACATTTTCAGGGTAGATTCCTTTAGGTTACAGCTATTGTACCTGACTCTAAGTTTCCTCTAAATCCTCTAGGGCTACTCACCGTGGGACATCCAATATTCCAATGTTAATCAAATGAGACCATACGGTTATAGTTTTCTTAATCTATCCTTTCCTTCTTATATCTAAGACCTTAGTACTTAATCTTCTAAGGAGTATGTTTAATCTATGGTGGAATGTAGGCGAAAACGTCTGTCAGGTCCCAGGTCTCAGTAGCACATGCAACCTCAGTGGCACATGCCCCCTCCGTTTACAAACGGGCAACTACTTGAGAGGGGTCGGCCGCGTTTGTCACACCTCAGTGGTTTCTTTTAAGACCATAAACTTCTCTCTCATCGTTTATACTCACGGGTGGTTTATGGTGGTGGTGATGGCGACTACATCTCTGTCATTTGCCTTTTCCGGGAATTCACCTTTTCTCACTGCAATGGCTAACAATTTGCAGCAGTGATATGTAAATACAAAACGTACTGATTAGTATATAATTAATTCGAATGAAAACTATCACAATCATTGTTTAGTTAGTGGAATGTAAACAAACATTAGGAGAAAATAAAATAAAATACATCGTAGTTGCAGTACTTGATGCTCAAGCATAACATGAATAGCGGTTGCAGAAAATATTGAAAATATCAGTCTCCATTACTAGTTATACAACTTTGTAAGCCCTGTAGGGAAACAAAGCATAATAGGTAAAATAAGAAAAAACTAAAAAACATTATTTTAGAGTCATGAGTACAACCATACTAAATATGTATGTACTATAAATTTATTTTGAAGTTTTACCCTTAAGTTTAAGTCATTTAACAGATTGTTCAATAACTGTTTACTCTTGGGTCTTGGGTCCTATATAATTAGTATGTTTTGATAAATAACGCTACAAAAATTGCAGATACGGATTTAGACGTTTCAACCATTATTGTTTACCATATTATTACAATTACAACGACGTTCCATCCGGTGGTATATCTCATACAGTTACCGAGATAGTGAGGGTTTTCCTACACGGCGCCGTCCGATCCTGACGCTGCGGTTAACTTGAGCGGACGGATATTCAAAGACTTGGTTGACATATCTTGATAAACCATTCATATATTAACACTCTAAAATGTACTAACTAACTCGTGTTCTAAGTTATTTTCATTAAAACGGGAAAAAACTCACATACTGATTACATTTTCCATAAAAATGTGTACCTTAAAGATTTATTTTATGACGTTTTATTGTGTATCTGTTTATTAATCGAGATACGGGTTCAGACTTAATAATAAGTATTGTTGTACATATTGTTGTGAGTATAACAATGCTTAAACCAATGTTATATCTCATACTGTACCCAAGATATCGTCATATTTACGAGTAGCGCCCGCCGACATCTTTACACCCCCATGTTGTCGACCACATAGGAAACTGACGACATGCATTTTCGCTATCACCTAGATCCATATAACATATAACAGTAATCAGCAAAAATTTTGCGTTACCCTTTTATGCATACTCAAACCCCCCTAGGTCCTGTACTATTAAACTTATAACTTAGACGTTTACATATTTCAACAGGCCATAGTCAAGGAAAATAATCAAACTGCTCGAGTTGTTTTAAGTCCCACTATGTGAGCAATCATACATGCAAATGTATGATTTA
This sequence comes from Allygus modestus, assembly GCA_963675035.1. NCBI lineage: Eukaryota > Metazoa > Arthropoda > Insecta > Hemiptera > Cicadellidae > Allygus > Allygus modestus. The sequence continues at coordinate 180,798,577 of OY776111.1, read as the reverse complement.
CTCCCAAATCATCGAGTGGTCTAACCTCTAGGTTTGAAATACAGTGAAGCGGGCGCAATACGTTAAACTTATAACGTAGACGTTAATATACTGCAACAGGCCATAGTCAAGGAAAATAATCAAACTGCTCGAATTGTTTTGAGTCCAACTATGTGAGAAATAGGAATATGCAAATGTATGATTTATTCCGGAAGCGTCGAGTAGGCCTAGTCTAACCGACCTCCTGGTGTTATGTCGCAGTGAAGCGGGCGGGAAAGTATTCAGGCTCGGAAATATCGCGGGCCTCGAGTGAGTACAGGAAATGATGATGGAAGATAACAATCTTTGAACATCTGAAGGTGAGTCAGGCCAGATGTGTTTTGGCTGTCACATCCGCGGCAAACATTTATAATCGGAATGCATATTCAACTTGACAGTGTTGCCACTTATGGGCAGCAGAGTCCACGGCATTTATTTACAGGAACATACTTCTAGTGTATATTTTAAAAACAGCAGCGTTCCATGTGGTAGAATGGCGAACTACATTTTATCATACACCTATCAAAAATACGTTATTTGGCTGCCACTTCAAATGCTCAAAATGTGTTCCTGCCGGCTTCCTCAGTTGATATAACATGTGATGTGCAATTGGCGGCTGGATACGGCAGTCAAGTGCACCGGCCGCCAAATTCAATGCGGTTTTCACCATGAAAGGCAGCCGAATGCCGGACGAGATTTATATATATATATATATATATATATATATAATATATATATATATATATATATATATATATATATATATATATATATATATATATATATATATATATATATATGAATTGGAAATTCGCTAAGTACGCAGGTTTGCTGTGACGGGGTATTTTAAAAATTAGATACTGGTCATGCTATTTTTATGAGGATTAGATAATCTATTTTTTCATGTAAAATTGTTTCAATTGTAATTTTTGATAGGATTTTATTAAACGGACTATCTGATTGTTCATATCATCATACAACCTTTTGCTGAAACCAAACTTACTATTTGAAACCAGATCATTGAGTTACCATTTTAGAGTAAAACACGCTTTTACATATTTTCCACTTCCATAAGAAAAATTTAAGTTCAGTGAAAGTGAAAGTGATGATGGATTCATCATTACGATGCGTTGAAAGAAAATATATTTTGAATACAAGGTTATATTCACGGAGAGAAAATGTTAATTTTTTAATATTTGTTAGGTTTAAATAAACTAAGTGATAAAGTTTTATTCTTCGGATAGAACATTGTTTGTATGTCCGCTCACGTTTGGTTCCTTTCATGGATGGATGAACTAGGCAATAAAACTGTCGGTGAGCGGGTGTGGATTGCATATTCTTTAATTATGTATTTCTTATATGTCTAATTTACTTTAATATAACTAATATCATAACGATGTAAAAAGTAAACAACTTCGATCATTGGTTTTAAAGATAAAACAACACATTTAAAACAAGGAATTAAACTTGCAGAAAACGATTACCAGACTTGTCCAAGCTGTCAAAAATCAAAAGTAAACGAATGATGATTGTAAACGCTAAGCACCTGCGTCCAGAGTGATGGCGGGCGTCGAATCATTAGAGTCGGCCGATAGGGAAGGTGACTGATTAATGGTTACTGGAGTAAAACAAATACCTGACACGGATCATTCGTTGTCAAACCTGACTGATACCGAGTGTGATATGTTGTTTAGTACGGTTTCATACGGTATACCTCTGCGGGTAACCTTTATATATGATTATATTTCAGCAATTCAACGCCGAAACAATGAATCTCGTTCAAATAGTTTAGGTCTTTAAAAGTGTATTTGTTGGTTTAAATTTACATTTAGTCTATGTTGTCAATATATTAAATTCCTTTTATTGACATTTTATATTTACCAGTTTGGAACTCAGACAACTTTTGTGTATGTTATAATTTAAATATGTATGATCCAAACTATCCCTCTATAAAAAAACTCAATTTCAAAATGTATTTAGCTGTTAGCTGTTACCCGCAGGCTACGCCCCGAAAATGATTTATAAAACTATAAGAGTTATGTATGCTGCATTCTGTGATTAGCCCGTGGAACTACTACGAATCGATATCAGCGGTTTGCATTTTCATCAGCTACAACAAAAATGAATGTCTACAAGGGATAAATGGCAACTTTGTCGGGGTCTCAGATAAGGATGAAAACCATTTAGTTTTCCTATTTTATGCCTAATGAATCAGTGTACAACAATTCTCTGGGTAAATTGGAAGTAGGATAATTCGTAATGAGTGAGTGGGTGATTGAGTAAGTCAGTCGGTCAGTCAGTGAGAGAGGGCTTTGCCTTTTATATCTTAAAATGATAAACGTAAGAATTTACTCTAGCATTTTTAATGTTGGGCACTAAATCATAACGGGGATAACACTCTAACAATTAGTTTAATTAATGTACTTACACTTTAATTTAGATTGTTTAGAAGAATTTCATATTAAAGGAAGCTTAGTTATGTATTGTAGTCAAATTTGTTATTTTTGTTTTCTTTATTGCTGTTTTTTGGAAGATAAGTTTTTAATTCATTTATTTTATAAAACACTTAGTTTATTATATTTGTTATGCTTGTGACGATTAAAGTTAGAAATAGTTAGTTATAGCTGCCATTTAAATATGTAATGCATTGTTAAGTTTTGATAAAGCCTCCAAACAGGCTAAGCCTTGGAGGAATTTGGTATTTTTCTGTTATACACAAAAAAGGTCTGCTTGGTATCTTTTAGTAAAACGTGACAATCGTTGTTATATACCTTTTGTAAATTTTTGTATGTATATGCTAATTTGTAATATGAGTAATTTGGGAAATGAATTCTTTCTTTCTTTCTTATATTTAGGCTCTGTAACAACAGTTAAGAGGTTTGCAAACGCATCATATCACTTAGTATAATATATACTCATCAGTAGTAATATGTAACGAACAATAAATAGTTAAATTGATTCAAATAAAGGTGAGCGGGTGTGGATAGCACCGTGGTGTGAGTAGGCATAAGGGTGTAGGTAGCTTAAGGCCTAAAATATAGATTTCCATGCCATTTACTTACACAGATAAATGTTTTACAGCTGATCTAAATAACAAATTAAATCAATTTAATAAAGATACAATACGGCTAAAATAATACCTATTTGCAGGGCGGATTAGTAACAGTTGAAACTGTTACAAAAAAAAAATAGCAAGTTAGTCATCACTAAGCTCCTTAGAAACCGTTGCGTTTGGTATGAACAGTGGATAGGGTAACAATTCACCCCACCCATCTCGTCCCTCGAGGGAGATATGGTGGGAGGAGGATATTTCCTCCCCTACATGAGCGAAATTTGTTCACGCAAGACACTGTCTAAATAGTTTACATATGTCTTAATATCGATTGCAGTATGTCGTAAACAGTAGTTAATAACTAGGACCAAAGGTAGTTTTTCGATCGTGTTATTTTCCAAACTTGAGCTTGAATAGAAACTCTTCACCGTTTATCTTGGTAATTAAATTTACTATTATTTTTCAAAATATGATTTTAACAATACAAATATGAGATTTTTTTTAACCCAGAGAGCTATTAGCGACTGTCGAACCGAGAGTGTACCTTCAAGGGTAGCTCGGTCATTTGCCAATTGACACGTCCGGTGGCGATGGCAGGTTCACAGCTCTAGGTTGTGGAAGTGCGCCAACTGTCACACAGAGGGTGTAGCTAATAGGGTAGCTCGGTCATTTACCAATTGACACGTCCGGTGGCGATGGCAGGTTCACAGCTCTAGGTTGTGGAAGTGCGCCAACTGTCACACAGAGGGTGTAGCTAATAGGGTAGCTCGGTCATTTACCAATTGACACGTCCGGTGGCGATGGCAGGTTCACAGCTCTAGGTTGTGGAAGTGCGCCAACTGTCACACAGAGGGTGTAGCTGATAGGGTAGCTCGGTCATTTACCAATTGACACGTCCGGTGGCGATGGCAGGTTCACAGCTGTCGGTTGTGGAAGTGCGCCAACTGTCACACAGAGGGTGTAGCTAAAAGGGTAGCTTGGTCATTTGCCAATTGACACGTCCGCTGGCGATGGCAGATTCACAGCTGTAGGTTGTGGAAGAGTCCCGACTGTCAAACAGAGGGTGTAGCTAAAAGGGTAGCTCGGTCATTTGCCAATTGACACGTCCGGTGGCGATGGCAGATTCACAACTGTTGGTTGTGGAAGTATACCGACTGTCACACAGAGGGTGTAGCTAATAGGGTAGCTCGGTCTTTTGCCAATTGACACGTCCGGTGGCGATCGCAGGTTCAGAGCTGTAAGTTGTGAAAGTGTACCGACTGTCACACAGAGAGTGTAGCTAAAAGGGTAGCTCGGTCATTTGCCAATTGACACGTTCGGTGGCGATTGCAGATTCACAACTGTAGGTTGTGGAAGTATACCGACTGTCACACAGAGGGTGTAGCTAATAGGGTAGCTCGGGTCATTTGCCAATTTACGAGTCCGGTGGCAATGGCAGGTTCAGAGCTGTAAGTTGTGAAAGTGTAGCGACTGTCACACAGACGGTGTAGCTAAAAGGGTAGCTCAGTCATTTGCCAATTGACACGTCCGGTGGCGATGGCAGTTTCAGAGCTGTAAGTTGTGAAAGTGTACCGATTGTCACAGAGTGAGTGTAGCTAAAAGGGTAGCCCGGTCATTTGCCAATTGACACGTCCGGTGGCGATGGCAGGTTCACAGCTGTAGGTTGTGGAAGTGTGCCGACTGTCATACAGAAAGTGTAGCTACAATGGTAAACGGTCAGAATACAATTGACACGTCCAGTTCCGATGGCTTGGTTTACAGCTTTAGGTTGTGGAAGTGCGCTCACTATTATACAGAGAGAGTAGCTACAAGTTTACGTCGGTCAGATGTCTAGTGAAAAATGTGCTGGTGATGACAGGATTCACAGGTGTATGTGGATGTGGGCCGACTGTCACACAGAGAGTGTAGCTACAAGTGTAGCTGGGTAATTTGCCAATTGACACATCCGGTTGCGATTGCAGATTTACAGCTCTAGGTTGAGGAAGTGCGCCGACTGTCAAACAGAGAGTGTAGTTACGAGGATAGCTCAGTCATTTGCCAATTAACACATCCGGTTACGATGGCAGGTTCACTGCTCTAGGTTGTGGAAGTGCGCTCATAAGTACACAGAGCGAGTAACTATAAGGTTAGGTCGGTCAGAATGCAATTACACGTCCGGTGGTGATGGCATGGCTTACAGCTGTAGGTTTTAGGAGTGCGCCGATTGTTACACAGTGAGTGTAGCTACAAGGGTAGGTAAGTCAGAATTCAATTACACGTCCAGTGGTGATCGCAGGTTCACAGCTGTAGGTTGTGGAAGTGCACCGACGTCACACAGAGAGTGTAGCTACAAGAGTAGCTCGGTCATTTGCCAATTGACACATCCGGTTGCGATGGCAGGTTCATAACTGTAGGTAGTAGAAATTCGCCAACTGTCACACAGAGAGATTAGATTCAAGGGTAGCTTGGTTATTTGCCAATTGACACGTCCGCTGGCGATAGGAGGTTCACAGCTGTAGGTTGTGTAAATGTGCCGACTGTCACACAGAGAGTGTAGATGCAAGGGTAGCTTGGTCATTTGACAAACAACACGTCCGTTGGTGATGGCAGGTTCACAGCTGTAGGTTGTGGAAGTATCCCGACTGTCACACAGAGAGTGTGTAGCTAAAAGGGTTACTCGGTCATTTTCCAATTGACACGTCCTTGGCGATAGCAGTTTCACAGCTGTAGGTTGTGGAAATGTGCCGACTGTCACACAGAGAGTGTAGATGCAAGGGTAGCTTGGTCATTTGACAAACAACACGTCCGTTGGTGATGGCAGGTTCACAGCTGTAGGTTGTGGAAGTATCCCGACTGTCACACAGAGAGTGTGTAGCTAAAAGGGTTACTCGGTCATTTTCCAATTGACACGTCCTTGGCGATAGCAGTTTCACAGCTGTAGGTTGTGGAAATGTGCCGACTGTCACACAGAGAGTGTAGATGCAAGGGTAGCTTGGTAATTTGACAAACAACACGTCCGTTGGTGGTGGCAGGTTCACAGCTGTAGGTTGTGGAAATGTGCCGACTGTCACACAGAGAGTGTAGATGCAAGGGTAGCTTGGTCATTTGACAATCGACACGTCCGTTAGTGGTGGCAAGTTCACAGCTGTAGGTTGTGGAAGTGCGCCAACTTTCTCACAGAGAGTGTAGCAACAAGGGTAAACGGTCAGAATGCAATTAACACGTCCGGTGCTGATGGCTTGGATAAAAGCTGTAGGTTGTGGAAGTGCGCTGACTATTACACAGAGAATGTAGCTACAAGGGTAGCTCGGTCATTAGCCAATTTACACATCCGGTGGCGGTGGCAGGTTCACAGGTGAAGGTTGTGGAATTAAGCCAACTTTGACACAGAGAGTATAGACACAAGGGTAGCTCGTTCATTTGCCAATTAACACGTTCGGTGACGATGTCAGATTTACAGCTGTAGGTTGTGGAAGTGTGCCGACTGTCATACAGTGAGTTGTAGCTACAAGGGTAGGTCGGCCAGAATGCAATTACACGTCCGGTGGCGATGGCAGGTTCAGAGCTGTAAGTTGTGAAAGTGTACCGATTGTCACAGAGAGAGTGTAGCTAAAAGGGTAGCTCGGTCATTTGCCAATTGACACGTCCGGTGGCGATGGCAGGTTCACAGCTGTAGGTTGTGGAAGTGTGCCGACTGTCATACAGAGAGTGTAGCTACAAGGGTAAACCGTCAGAATACAATTGACACGTCCGGTTCCGATGGCTTGGTTTACAGCTTTAGGTTGTGGAAGTGCGCTGACTATTACACAGAGTGTGTAGCTACAAGGGTAGGTTGGTCAGATTCCTAGTGACACGTCTTGTGGTGATGACAGGATTCACAGCTGTATGTGGATGTGGGCCGACTGTTACACAGAGAGTGTAGCTACAAGGGTAGGTCGGTTAGAATGCAATCACACGTCCGGTGGTAATGGCAGGTTCACAGCTGTAGGTTGTGGAAGTGCGCTGACTATTACACAGAGTGTGTAGCTACAAGGGTAGGTTGGTCAGATTCTTAGTGACACGTCTTGTGGTGATGACAGGATTCACAGCTGTATGTGGATGTGGGCCGACTGTCACACAGTGAGTTGTAGCTACAAGGGTAGGTCGGTTAGAATGCAATCACACGTCTAGTGGTAATGGCAGGTTCACAGCTGTAGGTTTTCTTTAAGTGCGCTGACGTCACACAGTGGGTGTAACTACAAGGGTAGTTCGGTCATTTGCCAATTGACACATGCGGTTGCGAAGGCAGGTTCACAGCTGTAGGTTGTGGAAAAGCAACTACCGCCACACAGAGAGTGTAGCTACAAGGGTAAACGGTCAGAATGCAATTAAACGTCCGGTGGTGATGACAGGGTTCATAGTTGTATGTTGTGGACGTGCACCGGTTCTTATACAGAGAGTGTAGCTACACGTGTAGTTTTGTCATATGTCTAGTGACACGTCTGGTGGTGATGACAAAGTTCACAGCTTTATATTGTGGACATGAGTGTTACACAGAGAGTGTAGCTACAAGGGTAGCTTGGTAATTTTACAATTGACACATCCGGTGGCGATGTCAGGTTCACAGCTGTAGATTTTGGAAGTGCGCCAACTGTCACACAGATAGTGTAGTTACATGGGTAGGTCGGTCAGATGCCAATTGACATGTCCGGTGGTGATGGCAGGGTTCACAGCTGTTTTTTGTGGACCCGACTTTCTCGGTTGTAATTGATCTAAACCATTCGAAAACGGCGAGGTTTAATGCCTTTTAAAATAGTAATGTCCAGGACCTGCACTTGGGTCCTGTGGGAATGTTTGAGTAGGGTGAATCTTTCTTCAGGAATGTATAGTAGGTGTCCTAGTGCGTTTTTTGGACTTGGGAGGACATCTGTCACCTGGTAAATTTTCCAGCTATGACGTCATCAAAGATGGTGGTTGCTCGAATTGTGTCATATTTCAGGCAATCCTTGACCGATTTGCATGAAACTTAGTCCAGTTTGTTGTAAATACCATTTGTAAGGTGAATAGCAATATGTTTAAACTGACACTACAAAAAATAAATAACAATTTCGTTAATTGTCTCATATTTGTATTTACAACATAATTATCTTTAATGCACGCAGGGATTGTATTGAAATATGTTTAGATTATTATTGTTTGAATTACACAATATAATGATACCCCCGTCGCAGCAAACCTGTGTACCCAGCGAATTTCCAAAACATACATAAGTAACTCACTATTTATCTGTGTTCGAGCAGCCACCATCTTTGATGTCGTCATAGCTGGAAAATTTACCAGGTGGCAGATGTCCTGAAGAAAAATTCTTCCTACTCAAACTTTCCCACAGGACCCTAGTCCAGGTCCAGGACGAATGACTTTACAACTCCCCATTATTCTAAAACACACGGGTTTCTCAGTTAGCGACAATGTTACTTTAATTTACATTAAGAGGAGGGACGTTTAAATAGACAACAATTAGATAAACAAAAATACGAAAACCTTTTTATTCCACAACTGATTAGTCTAAATGACAGGTGTTTCTATTCTTTATTTCACCTTATGTGAGTTTTCTTGAATCATTTTTTTAACCATCTTATCAAATTCGTTATGTGACCGGTAGAAAACAAGTTTTCCCCGAGTGTATTTTACGTTAGGAGAACGTATTTAATTTAACCCCAAACATTATACTTAAAAAAAAACGTCAAAGTTAAATCAATACAGTGTTTATTTTAACACAAACATTAAAATGTATACAATAGGCTCAAAACCAATTTTAAATTGCGAATCAAACATATGCAAATATGTGATTAAAAGTTTTAGTGTAGAACATTTTAGACACGAGTAATATGATTGCATTTTGTAAAATTCACCCTCTTATGGGAAACTCGAAAAGCTGATCTTCTAATGAACATTTGCCTGGCACAAACTTACGTTCTCCAACTTCCATTTGCCCTGACCACTGTTGATTATGTTGAACCATTCCGTTAATTGACACAACTCCGCCACTTAGGTGCAATTTACCTATGTGGTCGACAAGCTCCGCTACTCACTGAAGTACTCATTTTCCTAATAACATTTAAACTATTGGACAAACTTCCCACTACTCGATAATGCAATCCATAGAAGGGATTATGTCATAAAGGAGATATCTACGTAATAAGAATATACTATCACAACTTTTTAAACAAGATTAGTACACACGATATTTTCCACTAAGTCAAAAAAGTTACGGGCAGCTGTTACCGTGAGAATATACGCTATAGCTTCATTGTGATATAGTAAAACAAGTCACGTAACTTTTCAGTGCATATTTTGTGATAGTGTGGTTCTTTCAATCAAACTAGGATTTAAACGCAATTCTGAGAAAAAGCTTATGCCATACAAATATACATATAGCCTTCAAACAGACAGAAATGTTGTTACACTAGTGTCATTTGACGTGTGTAACTAAATTGTTCACTGAATAACCCTTTGAGATTCACAAAATATACAATAGTAACCTATACAATCCTCCAGTTTTGTGCATTTCAAATTCTGTCTTGTAAAAGGTCATGTTTTACAATAGAATATTTGGACCAGACGGAAAACGAAAACACCTCGGCTGTTAATTAATAGGGTTTTGTTCTCGTTTTAGATTAAATAATAGTATTTCAACTTATTTTTGGGCATCACCAACCTTCGGGTTTACATGTTGTTGTACTCTAGCGGAGACTGATGAAATCCTCTTGTCAATTACAATTAAATTAAAACAACCCAAAAAAACACGTACGCAACACACACAACAAACCCGCCACATTGAATCCCGTTGTTTCGAGAAACAAAAAGGTCTCCGGTTATCAAGGGTCCTTGAACCCAGCTCGAACCCGAATCAAACGCCTGACCTTGACTGAAGAAAGAATTGTTGTAGTACTGATTGTAATGTCGTAACATGTTTTAAATAATTGTACTATAAAAATGACACATAATTTCCCCCCTTCATTATTCATATATTTGTGGCCTATACATTTATTTATGGTAAATAAATATAGAATCGGAAAGATTCGTACATAAATTATTATATATTATATTACTGGAAGTTGTATTATAACAAATAATTTGATTTAAATACGTTAGCATAATAAAAATAACACTAGAAATCTATTTTTTTCCAGAAACGTTTAACCAAATCTGTTTTAGGGGCCCTATCACACTTGAATATTCTCTAATGGCCAATGCTAAATTAATGCAAATACTAAAAATCAAGTTATAATAAGATTGATAAGTAAATAATATTGAAATAATAATTTTTTCCCCCATAAGAATAAAATTGGACAAAGTTCTGAGTTTACCGCTGGATGAAAATTTAAAATTTAATTTAAAAATTATGGTTTAAAAAAAAGAATAAAAGACTTGAATACTTTACGTTCTATAGTTTCTGAACCGTAATTTTCCTATAAATGCGGGTGGTATTATTTTTTTAACCCTAAAGCACAATAAACCACTAAATGTTGATACAAATCGTTAAATACTTATTTGAGAAATTTAGACATTCACATTTTATAGCGGTTTTGGTGGTATTTTACCCTTAAAATCTAAAGTTTTAAATTTAAAAAATCACCTTGAGTTACCAAAGAGTAGTACCTATACATGCCTAATTTGGCCAAAATTATAGAAAGTCAAAATAGTTTACAGTTACGCTTAGGAAGCAACATTTCACTCATTTTATAAATTTCACTTCAGATATTTAAATTTTCTGGTTAGGGTAGTAATATTCAATATTAATAGTGTATAAATTTAAGTGAGGGGTTTAGCATTACGGAATTTTTACCTTTTTATATGTAAGATATATGGACATGTGGGTTGAGTCAATACGTGTCAACAATCGATTGGGACTCTTCTAAATATTTAAGAAACCCTTTCACAAAATGGGGGAGCGAAAATAGGGCAACATTTTAATAGCAATTCACATTAAGTAACCCCTCACTTTAATGGGCTCGTTGAGCTTAGAATAAACACACAAAGAGCATTTAAATCTAATTTATCAAAAATTGGTGGTTTCCCCTTTCTAACTTGAATAGTTTTGTAGATATCAGAACCCAAATTTTGACAGTATTCATCACCCGTCTCTTGTTTAATTTCGCGGCAGTATAATCCGTTAAGAGGAGCAGCTTTAAATCAAAGATTAAGACTTATCCTACATTTGGGAGCTTAAAGGTGGATGTTAAACACATTTTAAAATACCATGACAGTCTTGTGATACCTAATTTGTTTAGTAAAACTAATTATGCTCTTAAATTCTTATCATTATTTTAGGATATTTAAATCACACCTCGTAGTGGTAAGTTTCGTTACATGTAAATCCTTTGATTAATGAAATACGTTCGTAACGGTTGTAGAAATCAGAGAGTGGCAGAATATCATTGAATGTTTGATTTAACTCTTAACTGAAAATTATATAACAAGATTAGGTCGTGTTTGGTTATTGAAACTTCAAAACCAGCTATACAAAAAATTTCCAATACTCATACCACAAGTACAACTTGAACCGAGGAAATTCATGTTTTAACTGTCAGTTCCTATCAGTAATACTAATAATGATGATAGTGTATAAGTTGAATATATATCAAAAGATAAGGTTTTTAACAATAATTCTTACTTGACAAGTGGCCAATGCAAATTAAATTCAATATGTACAATTACACTCGTAGTTTCAGCCTCATACTCGTATTTACAAGGACCCAGTGAACCTGAAATTACGCTGATTAGATGTGGTTAAATTGTAATCTTTATATATAATTTTGTAAGTGAAATTTTTGAGTTAAAACTGTGGAAGTTTGGAAAATTGCAGGATGATGGGAGACGGCTCAAATTAAAGGTCTTGATCCCAGGGATTCGGCAAAAATAGCAGTATACCTAAAAAGTACCAGTGAACAAGAAATATCGTAAAACATCCTCCATAAGAAAAGCATGGGGATTTAAAACGTATGCTTTGTTTACAATAAAACATGTGATTAACTGTCTATATTTTGTATACGAAGTGACATGTATTCCTTCTTATGTTATTTTATTTTTTGTAAAAACAAATATACAGAGTATTTAGGAAGGTTAGGGGCTATGGCCCTTCAAGCCTTTAGTAAATATAGATATCTTCATAAAGATCTGTATTGACGTGTGTGCAAACAACGAATTAATCGGAATTTTTGAAGGACATGACGAAATATTTTAACTTTATGCTCACAATAAATAATCGGTACGTCATTTTCTCCCACAAATAGGATCATCTCACTAATGCAGTCATATTCATCGAAGCAACAGGGACTGGAACTCTCATGATAGTGACTACTCTGATCACGTTGATTATACAACACCGCTGCGGGACGGTAGGCCTCCAGAAAATCGAGTGACATACACGTGTTTGGTTTACACGCCCTGCCGAATATCGAGGACATGATGTGGGGCAGATGTGACGTTCTGAGGTAAATTATTAAATATAATTACCAACTCTCTGGTTAAGTGGCCGACACTACTAAGGCATTTTTAACGCGAAAATAAATTAATTTTGAGAGTTAATGGGATGACTGGTTACTGACTTGAACAGACTGATTCTCCAGGAAGTCACTTCTTAATTATTAGCCCCATAGCCAGTGGAAGCTAGATCCAGTTCGAACCTAGCTCACAGCAATCTTTGAGTCATTGTAACATTCAGTAATTTAAGAATTTGAGAAAGATTTCTCACATGGTCACTTTGAACCAACACATAAAAATTGAAGCTGCAACTAGACTACAGCTGTAATTAGGTCACTGCCCGATACTGGAATACAGCAACTAAACTAAAATAGTGATTAGCTAACTGGCTGACTCTGGAATTCACTAACTAAACTACGATTGTGATTACCACACTGGCTTTTACTGGAATGTACCAACCAGACTAAAATAGTGATTATCTCACTGGATGATACAGTACTGGAATTCACAACTAAACTACGATTGTGATTACCACACTGGCTTTTACTGGAATGTACCAACCAGACTAAAGTAGTGATTATCTCACTGGATGATACAGTACTGGAATTAACTAACTAAACTACGATTGTGATTACTACACTGGCTTTTACTGGAATGTACCAACCAGACTAAAATAGTGATTATCTCACTGGATGATACAGTACTGGAATTCACAACTAAACTACGATTGTGATTACCACACTGGCTTTTACTGGAATGTACCAACCAGACTAAAATAGTGATTATCTCACTGGATGATACAGTACTGGAATTCACTAACTAAACTACGATTGTGATTACCACACTGGCTTTTACTGGAATGTACCAGACTAAAATAGTGATTATCTCACTGGATGATACAGTACTGGAATTCACAACTAAACTACGATTGTGATTACCACACTGGCTTTTACTGGAATGTACCAACCAGACTAAAATAGTGATTATCTCACTGGATGATACAGTACTGGAATTCACAACTAAACTACGATTGTGGTTACCACACTGGCTTTTAATGGAACGTACCAACCAGACTAAAATAGTGATTATCTCACTGGATGATACAGTACTGGAATTCACAACTAAACTACGATTGTGATTACCACACTGGCTTTTACTGGAATGTACCAACCAGACTAAAATAGTGATTATCTCACTGGATGATACAGTACTGGAATTCACAACTAAACTACGATTGTGATTACCACACTGGCTTTTACTGGAATGTACCAACCAGACTAAAATAGTGATTATCTCACTGGATGATACAGTACTGGAATTCACTAACTAAACTACGATTGTGATTACCACACTGGCTTTTAATGGAACGTACCAACCAGACTAAAATAGTGATTATCTCACTGGTTGATACAGTACTGGGATTCACTAACTAAACTACGATTGTGATTACCACACTGGCTTTTACTGGAATGTACCAACCAGACTAAAATAGTGATTATCTCACTGGATGATACAGTACTGGAATTCACAACTAAACTACGATTGTGATTACCACACTGGCTTTTACTGGAATGTACCAACCAGACTAAAATAGTGATTATCTCACTGGATGATACAGTACTGGAATTCACAACTAAACTACGATTTTGATTAGCTCACTGGCTGATTCTGGACTTTATTGGTTGATTGTATCAATATATGCATCTTAATATATGCAATTGCATAGGGGAATAATAAAAAACAAAGGTAATTTTCGGTCTTTTCGTAGTCTATGAAGTTGTCGTACAACCTAGAAGGCTGAAACTGGGCACATTCATAGACAATAAAATTGGGAAGTTTTCCAATGAACTCAATTCAGTGTTTTCCCCTTATTTTTCTTTGCGTATGATCTTAAACTAAAAATACAATAAAAAAATTTTAAATGAACTTATATTTAGCTGTGATTATATACAATGTGATTAAGCTTCAGCTTTGTTTAACTATTAACATGTGATCATGCTTTCATATACTAGGCTTACTTTTCTTAGCATTAAAACAGGACAGAAGACTATAATTGATTGGTTTCTGTGGAAACAGTAACCATTTGTGTCCGTTGACACAATAAATATAAAAACATGATTTTGACCAAATTTAATACAAATTTGAAAACGAGCATTTTTTATTTAGTTCAAAAACAAGGCAGATCATACCATCCTATAGCGAGTGTTGCGTTTTATTTTCCAAAAAATGTGTGAATGGGATTTCTTGCATAGAGGTTTGTTTAAGAAATTTTATTTTGCACCTTTGGATTTAGCTTTAAGAACAAGCTTTTTTATTTAAGAATATATTTTTGTGGCAATTGGTCTGTGATTTCATATAGGTGTGGTTTATAAGCATTGCATTAAATCCCTGGCTAAAAAATTTCTGTTGCAGCAGTCCTGCGTAAATTTCTAATGTTGTTCCTACGGAGGACAAATAGCATGTTGCATCTCGCTTATTTATGAATATATGTTATCCATGGATATATTTTTGTAGAACTTGGTAAGATGCTTTATGTGGTAGTGAGGTGCATATATTTTTATTTCAAGTTAGCCGGGTACGTACGTTTACTGCCAAGGGCATATCTAAACATTGAAGAATGATTTAACTGTTTAAAATATAAGTACATTAAGGTACTTGGAAACATTTTGTTAGGTTACATCTTAGCATACATCTTGAAACATTATTTTTAAATCATGGACAAACAAACAAGGCTTATTAAGATGTAAAATCAATTCGGTGAACAAGTAATTAATTAGTTACTCACAACTATATCCACTTGTGTTTGCGCATTTATGCTCAAGGCTAAATTGATACGAAAGCGACGTTAATGTATATTAAATGAGCAATATCGTGTTACATTGGAATCTACTTTGCTGTAGAGTAATGATGCAATTTCTCGCATTGTGTAATTACGTAATGGACAGTTGATAAAATTACTGTTGATGCAGGACCTCATTCGATTTAGAGACATTTTATTGGAACTAATTATGAAATGTTGGTTTCCGCTTACATATTAAATTACTCGAACTTTTATCATAGAGTAAGCATACTCCTTCTTAATCTGTGCTTATATTAGGACAAAGTTATGTTTAAATACAATTATAAAAGACCCACTGCAATGTTTATTGACATGTCAATAAATAAACACACGCATATTTATAGCTTATATTAAAGATTACAGAGTACTAATTTCTATGGCTTGTAACTTGTAAGAATTTCACCTGACCAAAAGCACAAATTAAAATTTTATTGGATAAATACATCGTTAAATATGATAACCTAAATATGAGCGCGGGTTGAAAAATTTTAATTACTTTTAAAAGTTATTTTATCTTTGATTTATTACCCTTCTATTCCATTCTGCGCGTTCAGCAGCTAGCCAACGCTTACTTATCGTGGTAGTCATCTCCCGACTTGCCCGAGCCTCGAGAAGTGGGACGAATGCGATGAGCCTAGCAGCAGGTTGCCCTTTTTCACCACTACAAGCAGTTGGATTTTTTAAGAAACAGGGACGTGTTTAAGCCGAAGCACGTCAAAGTCACCGCCTTCATTCTGGGATATTATAAATACACCACGTTAATATGGTTAAATGTTCGATATCTTAATAGGTAACAAAAAGTAAAAGTCTAATACTAAGGTGGAAGGGAAGCTGGTCACACTTCATAGCCAAATTACTTACCATGCTGTTACAACTTATTTTTGTTGCACCCAGTTACAACCTCCAAACTGATATTGCTTATAGATCCAACCGGAAAGCCTTATAGAGACACTAGTGGCTTGAAGGGGCCATAGCCCCTAACCTTGCTCCAATATTCTGCCTCATCTGATTTTTTTATACTTTTTAAATGCTAAGATAAACAAAACAATATTAGTAAAAACATATGTAATTTTGCTAACAAAATAGACACTTACTTAATCACATGTTTTAATGTAAACAAAGCAGAGGTTTTTAAATCCCCATGCTTTTCTTATGGGGGATGTTTTACATTATTTCTCGTTTGCTGGTAACTTTTTAGAAATACTGCTATTTTTCCCGAGTCCCTGGGATCAAGACCTTTAATTTGAGCCGTCTCTCATCATCCTGCAATTCGCCAAACTCCGACAATTTTGACTTACAAATTTCGTTTACAGAATTATATATAATAAAGATAAAGATTAACATGATTAAGATTGGTGTTAAAATTCCGAGCACATCATCAGTAACATGATTCATACTTTAAACACTTCTTATGATGTCCAGCGATGTAATTAAAGTGTCGCATGTCAAAATTTGTCTCCAACTATTACAAGTTACTATTTAATTAACCTTACGTACAATCGACAAATATAATCTATTTACAAATACAATCTATTTGGAAAAAAAACTACAACTTAATCAGTTATTATGAATCAAAAGGCCATACTGCCCCAACCCTCTAAGTGAAAATTTCAATCCACAGAAGCACGCATTAGTGCGCGTCGCGTTTTTCCATATATTTCCAATGATAAACAGGAACGCTTTTGGCTTCTTATTGCCTCGCTCGTCATTTTATCGCCGGTTGTGAGGGGGCGTGGTTTGCCCTAATGTTAAGAGGTTGAGATGTCCTCTTCCATAATAATATATTTAACCTGTCCCGTCTATGTATATTGGAACACAAAAGTATGTTTTTTTAAATTATATAGATTTTGTTAGTAGAATTGTCTTTCTCTAAAGATAATATACAGGGTGTCTCAAAAGTCGACGACCAAACTTCACAGGCTTGTTATATGGACTATTTCCAACAAAAAATGATGAATAAGTTCATATCATATTTGTCATAGTATACGAGCTATTGACGTTTTTAATCTTTTTTTATAATCTGCGTTTTACAATCTTATAAGTTATGTTCAGGCAAGACAATATGCACGTAGGACCATAAAACTTTTACTCTGTATAAAAATGAACAGTGAATATACAAAAATTCAGTTTTAGGAGCTTATTAACATTAAAAACACGGATTAACGCAATTTTAATTTAAATTTTACATTTCAAACTAATTTTTTAACTATTTTACAACTGTGTTTCCCTCTACAGTTTCTGCCTTAGAGAGTGATCTTATATCTTAAAAAATTTCTCATTTAATGCAGATAATAATAATATTAAGACATTAAAATATTTAATTTCATAATTTCAGTATTGGTGTATTTTGTTTAATTAATACACATTTTCTGAAATGAGTTATAATTTAAAATATCAAGCAAAATCAGAGTAATTAATCCTAATTTGACACAAGTAATGTAATAAAATATAAAATAAAAGGCAAGTTGATAAAAAAAAATTTGGTTACATGGTCAAAATCAGCTATAATTTTTGAATCAGCTGTTATTATTGAATCAGCTGTGTCAATTGTTGAGCTACTGTTTATTCAAGCTCATTGACAGTAATTCATTGATAATCATTGTTACAGTTTTAATTGTGTTTCCTGTTTTGAAAAATATTTGTTTTTTGAGTGTTTTTTTGTTTGTAAAACGCGTTTTATCGTAAAAAGGGTTTGTCTGTTTGTTTTTACAATCCGTTTTATGTTGCATTCCCATTATGTATTACTCGGCTAGGGAATATGCTGACATGCATTTTTTGTATGGTTTTAGTGATGGAAATGCACATGCTGCTGCAAGGGAATACAGAGTTCGGTATCCTAACAGACAACAGTTCCCTGATCATAGAGTATTTTTGTATGTTCATAGGTGTTATGAGGAGGGTAAGATTCCTGGTTATACTGAGAGGTTGGGAAGGCCCCGTATTGACAATAATGATGAGATGTTGTTGAATATGGTAGAAGATGACCCAACTACAAGTGTACTACAAGTCTGTCAAGAGAGACTGGAATATCAAGAGCGTCAGTTCATAGGAGCCTTAGAAGGAACCAGTTGTACCCTTATCATGTGCAGCGTGTCCAGGCTCTTCTACCTACAGATCATGCAAAAAGAGTGAGGTTTTGCAGAGAGATGCTAACGAGAATCCGAGCTGATCCTGGATTTTTCAATAAGATATTGTGGACCGACGAAACTTGTTTCAAAAGAACAGGAATTTACAATATTCACAACACTCATTACTGGTCATATGAAAATCCCAAAGTAATAAGAGATAAGTAATAAGAACTTTCAGCACCAGTTTAGAATAAACACATGGGCTGGTATCGTTGAAGGTAAGTTGGTTGGACCATTTGAGTTGCCAGGGAGGCTGAATGGCGAGAATTATTTGAACTTCCTGCAAACAAACTTTGGAGAATTACTTCAGCATATCACACTTAACACCCGCCAAAATATGTGGTTTCAGTATGATGGCACACCAGCTCACTTTTCTGTTGATGTTAGGCAACATCTAAATGCAGTGTTTACAGACAGCTGGATTGGAAGACTAGGGACCATTCTGTGGCCACCGAGATCACCTGATCTGACTCCTATGGATTTCTTCTTGTGGGGGTACTACAAGGAAATAGTTTTTTCAACTGACTGCCAGAGTGAGGATGAACTAAGACAACGAATTCCACAAGCTACCAACATTATTTTAAATAACAGGCATTCCATTCGGTCTCTGAAGAAGAACTTTATTCGTCGTTGTCGGCTATGTATCAGGGAAGAAGATCGCAATTTTGAACATTTATTGTGACACTTAAGCTTTAGGAAAAGAAAACGTGATATCCAGTTGACAATGTGTGATAGTGTCAAGGTATAGTTTTTATAAGTTAATTGGATATTAATTATTTTTAATCAATGAACAAAATGAGTACAATTAATTGCTTTTAATTAACAAATATTCCATTTTTAATAAAATTGTCTTTTATTTACTATTTTAGTACATTACTCGTGTCGAAATAGGATTTACTATATTTTTGCTGCTATTTTAAATTATGGCTAACTCCAGGAAATGTGTATTAATTTTTAAAAAATACGCCAATACCGCAATTACAGAAATAAATGTTTTAATATCTTAATACTATTATTATCTGAATTAAATGAGAAAGTTTTTAAGATATAGGATCACTCTCTAAGGCAGAAACTGTGGAGGGAAACACTGTTTTAAAATAGTTAGAAAATTAGTTTAAAACGTAAAATTTAAATTTAAATTGGGTTAATCCGTGTTTCTAATGCTATTAAACTCCTAAAAAATGAATTTTTGTATTTTTACTGTTTATTTTTATTCAGAGTAAAAGTTTTATGGGCCTACGTGCACATTTTCTTACCTAATAATAATTTATAATATTGAAAAACGTAGATTAAAAAAATTTTAAAACGTCAAAAGCTTGTAAACTATGAAAAATATGATATGAACATATTTAAAATTTTTTGTTGGAAATAGTCCATATAACAAGCCTGTGAAGTTTGGTCGTCGACTTTTGAGACACCCTGTATATTTGCCAAAATAAATATGAATCCAGTCAACTGAGCTGTAACTGTCCCAAATAAATAATCAGAATAATTAGCTTTGTTTCAATACACTGACTTAACTAGCCATTTAGGGGTTAATTTAATTCTTGGCGGATCATGAATATTTTCTCGTGGACAAATATTACGAGTTCCAGTTTCCGATATTCATAGGTGGTTTATATAAAACACGATTATTAAGGAAGATGCCAAGATAATCACAGGTTATGAAACAGATATTGCTGAAATAATTACATTTTCAGGCAAGAAGAATTTCAATATGTTTACTTAAAAGCTTGTTGAATAGTCCTATCCCCAATTTTTCAGTTGTGGTAGTAAAATCATAGCGAAAATTAAGAAACAGCTTATCATTATTTAATTATTATTTGTCCTGGAACAATAAACATGTTATATTTAACAAATGCCCCGTCGCAGCAAACCTGCGTACTCACCAAATTTCCAATCAAAATATATGTGCCTCGTTACTACATAGAGCCACTTAACAAGTTTCACAAACATAAATTCATAAATAAGTGATTTATAGCATTTTATTTATTCTCCATTAGAATAACATTGGGGCTGAGTACGCAGGTTTGCTGCAACGAGGAAGATAAGAATGTGTATTTTTGCAATTATCAATATAACTCGACCAGGTGAAGCTACATACCAAATTTTATTAATTTAGGTTCATACCTAAGGGAGATATAAAACTTTACTTAGTCTGCATATGAATAACATGGGGCCTAGTATGCAGGTTTGCTGCTACGGAGAAAATCAACAAAAAACTCTATTTATGCAAATTCAATACACCACAACTAGTTGAAGCCACATACCAAGTTTCATTAATATACATTCATAAATAATCAAGATATCAAATTTTATTTATCCTCCTTAAGGATTACATTGGACAATGTACTGTGTTTAGAACTTTGAATATCTCCGCAACGGTTAGACGTAGAACAACAATTAAAACACAAAAATGATAGTTTTGTAGAGCTAAAATAATTGGTAAAAAGAAATATGAAGTTTTTAGTCAAATTATCTAAAAAAATCCAAAAACCTTTTTCCCATAAGATTAAAATAAGAAATTTTATGGACACGTTTTTTGACTTTTCTCTACAACCACTTAACCTAGGTTAATGATTCAAAATACCAAATTATTTATTTTTTAAGCTCTATAAAATGGCTCTAACCAAAATTGAGTGTTTTACAAATTTTAGGGGAAGGAATTCAAAAAACTGATTTTTGGAAAATTTAAAACCCCCTTAAAACCCCCTTCCCATAGCCCGATCGATCTGGTTTTCGAACTTAAAGTCATAAATGTTACTCTACACATTTGTGGCAAATTTCATCAAAATCGGGCATTTCTTTCAAAATTTATCGTGGTAACGGACACATATATATATATATATAAATTTGAACGAATAGTGTTTTTGGCATCTGGGGACCTCAAAGCAAAAAGTTATCATGGTCTCAGGCTTAAGTCTTACCATGTCACCTACGGTAATAGCTTCTTCCCTATAGGATAAATTCGCTAAAAGGTAAAGGAAATATATTTGGAAAATGTTAATTTGATCTTTGATCACCCACACTGTATATTTCAAGGAGTATTAACAATTTTTCCAACAAATGCAAATGTTTTAAGATATTCAGGTAATTTAAGAACCTAATAAAGAGCAATGATAATGGTGACACCCTGCTGGTCTGCATCATCCGGTCGCTTCAAGAAGAATTTGGGAGGTACGACTATTGTGTACAAATGTATGTGCAGCTTCGCTAACCTAAAATCACCTTGTGCCACTTTGATATAATTATATATCCAATCATTCAAACCAATAAATGTGCATGGTAGTGAGTCGTTTAAATAGTTGGCTTTTACGTCACTTTCCAGAATATTTTTTTCCGGTGTTTTAATTGTTCAATCATTCTTGTTTAATGTTAGCATTTTCTTCATATTCACCAACCAATACATCAAGGTATATTCTTTTATCTACAGTCTCAAGTTATTGGTGAACAATTCGCTCAACTTGTAAGATTTTACTTCATCTGGTGAATCATTACATGACCGAAGTATATCTACACTGTTTTCTGTTATCTCTTGTTTTTTTCATTAACTCTTACGTTAACTCATCTTTGGTTAGTATTTCATGTTAATGATAACCATTTTTACTAAGTTAGACACATTTTCCGGTTAAATATAGTATTTCACTACAGTAATGGAAGTATGGGGCTTTTACGTTCCTTTCGTCACTTTTTCCCCAAGTTATTCTTATGGGGATCAGTTTTTGCGCCGACACCCGATCCCACCCTATACTAGTATCCGATCCATGCCCATATTAAATGATTTTTTCCCAAAACGCCTGCCCCCATATTTTTTAAAATACATTTTCAAAATCTGGCAAAAGTGGTAAGATTGCTTAAATTAAGTGTTACATAGTCAAAAGTATCATAATCAACAATAATCAATCCCAATATGTCCTTATTTACACTACTATCAGTTTAATGCCAGTAGATAAGATTTACCGGGGAGGGGCCTATTTTACCCCATTTTCCCCATAAGAATAAAATGGGGAGCCGTTTTTGCACCGACGCCGGCTCCCGCCCTATACAAATTTCCTTTTTGATCTATACGAGTGTCCGACCCTTGCCTATAATAAAATCATTTTTCCAATTCCCTTCTGTCCTCTGTATTTTTAAAAATTAATTTTTCAAAATCAAGCTAAAAAACTAACTTTGGTATTTATGGTCCGATTTGTCTGCAATTTGGATATGTGATTGTTCTAGGATAGTGTTTATGTACACGCTACCTACATTTCCCAAATTCAATATTACAAATAAAACAATATTTGCTTCAAAACCATTTCGGAACGTTTTCCAATAAGAATACCTTTGGGATAATTTTTTGGACCGGCAATTTCTGATTTTTATTTTTGATTACATTACATGTTACATAGTCAAAAGTACCATAGTAAACAATAATCAATCACAACATGTCTTTATTACATTAAAATTTTAGTAGTATAAATCTGCAATTTTTATGGATGAGGGGGGTGAGCATCGGCACTTTTGTCCTTTTATATCTTTAGTGTGTATGTGTTTGTAAGGGGGACCAGTCGACTCACACCCTTTAACTTACAAATCCCCCCCCCCCCGACAATAAGGGTGACCAAATCCCTCACCCCTTTCGGCACTTTTTTATACCCTTATATATATTTTGTATGTGTATTTATACCTGAAATGTGTAAGTATGTACAAAAGAAATTATGGCCAAATTGGCACTTTAAAAAACAAAATTTTTAAAATATTTTTAGTAATTAAACTGCAAAACTTTCTTATTTTAGAGCTAAAAATATTTTTTCTTATTTACAAAAGATAAAATTTCAAAAATTTCAACCAAGGTTATATATAGAAGTCCCAAAATCACCACCCTCATTCCGACCAAGAATGTTATCCTGTGCTGTCTGCTCCGTGCCGTGATCCAACAGAAGTAATTTATTACGCCACTATCGAACTATTCACAAAGTTATTCCTAAAATTTGTAAACAATTTCATCAAATATTTGACAGTAACAATAAATTTAAAATGCATATTTTAGAAAATCACAATAGTTGTATGGTTTGTAAGAGAGTTGTCACTCGTGACAAGAAACGCCACTACCGTCGATGTGACAAACGACCCTACAATTTGTTTAGGTTTGAGGGTGAGTCTGTGGGTATATTAAACACCCTTCAATCATGTCCCTTACCAGTCAAATGGATTCTTATTAGGAGAGTGAAATTTATCAAACACATGGTTAACAAGAATGGTGAATTGACTATCGACAAAGAAAGTGTTGCCAGTTTTCGTAGTTTGACAACGCTATCAATCGGGGAAAAATAAACAAGAAGGTCGCACCATATAGTACTGTTTGATTCGAGATTTTGATGAATTAATGTACAATTCAACCAATCACAAAGAGAAAAAACACTACTGTTACAGTTTTTTGCAATATTTTTACACTGAAGATAAACTAGAAAGTCACACAACATATTGTAAAAACTTAATGATCAACGAGTGAAAAATTCTAAAAAAAATACTTTACAGTTTACAAATTAAAAACATCAACTTAAAGCCCCATTTGTGATTTATGCAGATTTTGAATGCTTTATAAACTCTGGCAATCACACTCCTTCTGGATTTGCATTTGTTGTAATAAGAGATGGGATAATAGTTAGTGAAGAGCTGTATAGCGGTGAAGATGTAATGGATGTGTTTTTTGAAAAGTTATTTAAAACTTATGACTTTATTAAAAGTCAAATGGAAGTATATATTCTCCTTGTAATGACTCCAGAGCAAGAGGCATCTTTCCAAAACTCAACACATTGCCACATATGCCACCAGCCGTTACTGTGTGATAAAGTCCTTGACCACTGTAACTTAACAGGTGCCTCCCATTATGAATGTAATTTAAACTATAAAGTAACTAAGAAAATTCCAGTATTTTTCCACAATCTCAAAAGTTATGATGGCCATTTAATAATGCCATATGTACGAAAGTTTAATCGCAAATTGAATTGCATACCTAAAGATATGGAAAAATACAAATCATTCTCTGTTGACGATTTAGTGTTTTAGATTTGTTTAACTTTTTGTCTCTAACATTAAACAAATTAGCTTACAATTTAAATACATTTAGATTTATAAACAATCCACTACAACAACGCAAAGGTGTATTTCCTAATTAATGTATGACAGGACCAGAGAAGTCTTTAGAGCCTCTCCCACCAATAGTCATTTAACAGTAGTCTAACTAAAGAATGTATCCCTCCCACGGATTATGAATATGCCAAAAACGTCTGGACTCATTTTAATACTCGCTATAGTCTACAGCAATGTGTAAGTCGTCGCCCATCGATGGATTTCATTTGACAAATGAGAAAGATTATAAATACAATCAAAATGAAAACTTTGGATTTATTTTGGAAGTTGATTTAAAATACGATAAAAGATTACACGATTAGCATAATGACTACCCGATAACACCAGAAACAATTAACGGAAAATTAATACCAAATTTAAATGGCAAACCTAAATATAATTTACATTATAAAGCACTAAAAATATACGAAGAACTGGGTTTGGTTACAAAATACCACCAAATTTTAAAATTTAGGCAGTCAAAATGGCTTGCACCTTACATTAATTTTAACATTGAAAAGCGAAAACGGGCTAACAACGATCTTGACAAAGATTTACAAACTGTTTAATAACAGTCTCTTTGGTCGAACAATTATGAGCCAACGTAAGTTTAGTGATATAAATCTTGCATATGAGTCTAAGTTAACAAGGTACTTTACAAAGCCAAGGTTTGACTGTAGCAAAAAGTTCGATAACAATTTGCATGCTGTACATTTATATAAATCAATTGTAAAGTTTGATAAACCAATATGACCATTTTGGATATCAGTAAAGTAATAGTGTATGAATTACACTATAATTATAAATCAAAATTTAAGAATAAAAAGTTCCTAATGACAGGCACAGACAGTCTTATGTATTCTATAGTTACAGAGAACCTTTACAAGGAAATACAATGTGACTTGGACTGTTTTGACACCTCTGCATGCAGTGAAGATCATTTCTTATACTCTGGTAAAAATAAAAAGTTACGGGCAAGTTTAGAGGAAATTAAATGGTAAAATTATGTATGAATATTGTGGTTGAAGGCCAAAATTATACTATTTCATTCCTTTACAATGGTTATACGAAAAATAAAAGCAAAATGAGCTAGAGGTTAAAAAGGCAAAAGGGGATGACATTGTCACAGTTTAACATCTCTTTGACATCAACATTGCTTAAACTGTCTTGCAATGGGGGAAGATTACTATGAGAATGTTACAAGAATTAAATCCACAAACCACGATCTTCAAACATTAACGATGAATAAAAAGGTACCCCCTTTTGATGATGACAAGGGATTTATTCTAGATGGTGTTAACACTCTTGCCCTTGGTCATTATGAAATTGGTGAAACATAAATCTGTATTTCCCTTTATTCTTTGGCCTTTCCTTGCCTATAACGAAAAAGCCATATATAGACCTATCCCAGCATTGATGGCAGAGATTTCTAAATTGGTCGAATGAAAAGTCATTCCCGACATGATTGTTACACACGTTTTAAATTTAAATCGTCTTGTTTAAATAATATTAGGAAAATTAATATTATCACGTAAGTGTTTGTGTACTTTGCTTTGAGACTGACACAAATAAAACTATTAAAGTGTTTATGCCGACCCATTGAGAATAAACGGTATCAGGAAATTGACACATACTTTCTCCCTTTTGGCCAAACTTTAATGACAAAAATATTTGTTATTTACTAATATAGAATATGAAGTATAGATAAATGTACAGAAAATTGTCTAAAATAGTTGTTTTCAGAAATATCCACCCAAATCCCTCTTTGGGAGGCACTATAGAGTCCGTTGCTACACACAGTGGTTTTGAGAGGGGAAATGCCCCCTTGCCCCCCCAGGGTTAAATAGCAACACATTTCGAACATCATCTGTTGGTCAATGCTAACTTGACCTACATATCAAATTTTAATGAAATTGATCAGTAAATAAGAGAGAAATAGTTATATTTGTATTCCCCATAAGAATAACATTGGACAACGTACTGTGTTTACCGCTAAATGAAAATTTCAATTTTCTCCGTAACTAGCAATCGTAGAATAGTAATTTAAAATACTAATTTATTTAGTTTTTTGAGCTCTTTTTAATGGTGAATAGTAATCTTTTTTTAACATTAATGATTTTTTATAAAAAATCCAAAAAATTGAATTTTGGATGTTTAAAGTCCTGTAATTTCTGAACCCGAATTTTTCAAGAAATGCGGGTGGTGTCATTTTGTTGCAAACCTAAAGTTCTACAAACCACGAAAGTTTAATCAAAATCGTTAAAGCCGTTTTTGAGAAATTTGGATTTTCATGTTTTTTGGCGGTTTTTGGGGGATAATTACCCTTAAAATAAAAAATCCAAAAAAATGAAAAAAGGGTTGGAGATATCGTGGATTAGTACCTACATACCAAATTTCATAAAAATCGGCCCATAGGTTAGGGCTCTATCTCTGTAAACATCCACACAGACACACACACACACACACACACACACACACACACACACACACACACACACACACGGACACACACACAAACAGACAGACATCACGTAAAAACCATTTTTTTGGGTTCAGGGAGCACCAAAACGAATATTTCCACTAACAACTCAAATTCGAAAATTTTTACAAAAACAATACATTCTCCATATACTATGTATAGGGGGAGAAAGTAAAAATGGTGTGATATTTGGACTATTTATGTCGTCAAATACAACAACTGAGTGTGATTCTACTTCGTTTAGTGTGATTTCACAGTCAGTAAATGTGTGTAATTTAACTTCATCACACAGAATAAATATCTCAGTTATTTGTTTATATTTTTCTTGCTCTAACGAGTTGGATATTATATATAAATTTGTAAACTGTAATCCTTCCTTTTTTAAATTAAATTATAAATTACAACGGTCTTGCCCGAACCACTAGGCCCAATTATAAGACAGCAAATATTATTAGGAAATAGACCCAACTTCTTTGGTGTATTTTCCTTATGCGCTATTTTAAATTTGTTCTTTTGTTGAATAAATGACATTTTTATATATTAAAAATGGTAAAGAGAAAGTTTAATAAGGTCCAAGGTAAGGGATCATTCGTAAAACCAAATAGAGGCCGTGGCTTGTTAAATGCCCTTATAAACAACCTTCCATCCCTACTCCACATACCATCATATTCTTGTTGTGGTCCTGGAACTAAGATACGTGAAAATTTAGCCAGAAATGTACCTCCAAAAAATATACTAGACTCTTATTGTAAAGAGCACGACATATTCTACATGAATCATCCCGATACTATCGCCCAGAACAAGGCAGATATGAGATTAGGGAACCAGGCTTGGTCTAAGTCTTCGGCAAAAGATGCCAAACTTTCCAAAAACGCAGCGGCTTAAGCAGTGAAAAATTTAATGAAAGCTAAAGCAAAAATGGGAATGGGATTAAAATTTAATAAAAAGGATGGACAACTTTCAGCTGTTAGAGGCCGCAACAGACGTGCCCCCCGTTTAAGGGGTGTACCTAAAAAACGAGCTAAAAATCTAAGACCGAAAGTAAAAGAGTGCGGAATAGTTAATCTTGACAGTGACAGGGGCACACATTGGACTACATATCTTAAATTAAAGATATTTTAATCTATTTGACCCATTTTGAATATAACCTCCAAAAGAAGTGATTGAATATTTTGTACCGTCTAAAATCTACCATACAACTGATCAAATACGATAATTATAGTTCCATTTGTGGAATTTTATGTTTATCATTTCAAAAAAATTTAAGTTTATAAAAATGGATTCATTTACTATTAAATTTTCGGGTACAGAGCCAGAGTTAAAATCGGTGTTATTTCCTCCTATAGAATTAAATGGTGATTATGTAATTTGATTAATATATTTTCAAAGTCATAATTCCATATTTCATTTTTTAAAAACCTCTAAATACTTTGAGTTATTACAAAATGCAACAAATTACAACACCACAAGGGGAGGTCACAATTGACGGATTAAACCGGGCATTACATGGCAAAGTTGAAGTTAAAATACAAAATAAACAAGCATTAATTAATACTAAGTCAAACTTATATTTTACAAGGGGCTAGTTCCAAAATTAAGTAAACTTAAAGACACCAAATTAACTATGGTTGAGGGCGAGGATGTGTTTTGTTACGATAACAAAGCTCAAAATTTAATTGAAATTACTGAAGGGTCTTACGAAGTGTTTGAGCTTGCGAAGGAAATTCAAAAGCAACTTCCAGACTTTTTACTTCTAGCCGACAATAAAACTAAGAAAGAATCATTACGTTCTAACCATGTGTTTGATTTTACAAAACCGTGTTTAGGGTCTGTATTATTGGGATTTAAATATTTGTCTACTCCCGATGTTCCTTTTATATCCGTAAATAAAATTAACATAAATAATGTAATTGTGATTACTCTATAGAGTAAAATGTAATATTGCAAATGGGTCTTATTTAAATGGTGACAAATCACACACCATACACAGTTTTTATCCACAAGTCTCTCCCGGCTACAAAATTATTAAGGTCACAAGAAACATTATATACTTCCCTGTAAATAAGAGAAGTTTAGATGTTGTTAGCATTAAATTTGCAGATCAACACGACAAGCCAATTGACTTTAATGGAGAAGAAACTACAATTACTTGTCATATAAAAAAGATATGAGAATTTGTAAGAACGGACAGAGTGTGAAAAATGCCAGGTTTCTGTGATCAATTGGACTGAAGTTAAAATTTTCTATTAATAAAAAAGGTAGATTTTCTAGACGTGTCAGGGAAATTCCAATTCGACGATAGTGTGGTTGATATTAAAAATCACTCCTATGTTTCCCAAAACACTTTGGCAATAAATAATTCCGATGAAATTCGAATTTTATAAATAATCAAGATTTACTAACACTCCCATGTAGGGGTTATGTGAATATTAAAGGAAAAATAGAGAATCACGATAAAGGACATTTTATAAGTAATGTATTTGCATTCTTATTTGACGAAATTAGATATGAAGTTGCTGGTAAAAAAATATACATTGATTGTATGAAATCCAGGAATATCCAGTCTTATGAAAATATTATGCTCTTACAATGTAACATCTAAATTGTCAAATGTAGCATTTGATTCTGACACAAATTTAAAGGAGTTTCATAAAAGTGGCAAGTGTAGTACTTGTGTCCCATTAGAGCTGTTAATGGGTGTGTTTGAGGTTTTTAATAAGGTTTTATTAAATGTTAAACAAGAATTGGTGTTGAAAAGATCCAAAAACGACTTAAATTGCATATTACAACAGCTAAAGCTCCAACTAGTGGGTTCGATCCTATACCCAAAATTACACTTAAATCGATCCAGTGGGTGGTGCCGCATTATATGCCATCTGATGGGGAGAAGCTGCAATTACAAAAGATTTTATTGCAAAATAAAACTTTGCAAGTTGCATTTAGAAGTTTGGAGCTACACGAACTCCCATCATACCCCGAAGCCAAGAGACATACAAGGTCAACTAAGACGTCTTCGAGTTTGGAGAAGCCTAGGTATATTATATTTGGTTTCCAAACAGGTAGGGATAATAGTGCGCGAAAAATAATTGACGAATTTGATCATTTTAAACTGAAAAATCTTAAAGTGTTTTAAACTCTGAGAATTATTATTATAGTGATTTAAATCTGGACTTTGAAAATGAAGATGCCTCTAAGGCTTAGGAAATGTTTGTGAGGTTTAGGGAGAATTACTACAACACTGTCGCCGAACCTATGTTTAACAGAGCTGACTTTATAAATAAATATCCCCTAATTGTAATAAACTGTTCTAGGCAGAATGAATCGGTCAAAGAGGGGCTTGTAGATATTAAATTGTAGATTGAAACTACAGAAAATGTCCCTTCAAAAACATCTGCATATTGCTTAATAATACATGATAAAGTATTTGAGTATAATCCTTTGACAAATGATATAAATAAAATGAAAATAAATATTCAACAGGAATTGGTAGACTCTGCAATCAAATAAGATAAATATATAGGGCATTAAAACGTGGTAAATGTCTAGAGGCTGAAGAGAGGTTCCAAACATTCCAACCATTAATAGGGCCTTTTTCAGTAGTTAACAAATTTAGCCACCAAAACTACAGAGTGGCCAGTTTTCCCAATGAACTTAGAAAATACCCCGTCTAGAATACCAATAATAACCCAGATGACACCACACAAATTATATTTTGGACTTTTAGCATCAGAATATTTAGGAAATTACCTTAGTAGAAGCAATATGACAGACACCACATATATTATTAGGCGAGAAGCAGATAAATGTTTTATTGGGAATCATGAAGTTCAAATTGCCAATGGTTATGTTGCAGTTGAAGATAAAATTTATAAAGGGACAATGGGTCTGTGGGAATTGTTAACTTTAAAAGAACCCGTAAACTATAGTTTAATATGAAAAGATTATGCCTTTGTACAGGGTGATAATAAATATGAATTTTTAGAACGAAAATAAAACAATTGAGACGCGAAAACCCATACAATTTTCAACCTGGGAGAAGGCAACGATAGTGGTGATACTGTAAATGTTTCTCAAAAACCAACAAAAAGTATAGGTTTTTGGGATTTTAAAAATAAAAGACTAGTTCGTGTTAAGCCCCCTGTCGATGATAATGATTGTGTAACAAAACAGCAGACTGTGACTTTAGACGATCTTAAGTTTGATGGTAAAAATGAGCAATTAACAAATATTTTACCGGGAATAATGAGTGGGATGCCGAAGAAAAAATAATAAAGAATGTACCCCAAGGAAAAGATAGGAGTGATATTTGTTTAATGTCACAGGCGTTGAGGTATTACACTAAAAATAAAAAATTTAGACGAGGCAATTATATATTTGATATTTGTTTAACACCACAGGCACTGAGGTTTGACAATAAAAGTAAGAAATTTATGCAAACCAATAATGAAATCGATTTGATGATGTACAATCCTAAATTGTTAGTTGCAGATCCTACATATTTAAGAACTTTTAAGACTTTAGATGAAGAGTCATATTTACCAAAAAACTATGTATATCAAAGAATGTGTGAAGGTGTGTTAGTTGGTAGCAATGGAGGTCTTTTTGGAACGACGGAGACTGGCAGATACGTTAAATTTAAAAATAAAGAATCAAAATGGAAAAATTGCTTACGAATTGCATAAGCCCGGGAGAAAGAATTTTTTTAGAAGGTCTTTTAAAGTATTGGGTATAAACGTAACTGTTCAAATAGGTTTAGTAGATATGCAGAATTATGGTAGAGAGAATCCTGGGAATAAATATATTTAAACTTTAATTGACACATTTTATAAAAAAGCTTATGCTAGTCCACTAAAGAATAAAATTGGACCATTAGTCACAGAAGCTACCCAAAAAATATTCTCCCAAAGGGAGTTAAAAATATTCAATCTGGTAACGGAAAAGAATTTTTTAATGAACATTTTACCAAACTAATAAAAAAGCTAAATATTAATCACTAACACATTTACTCTACAACTAAGGCGGCTATTGTGGAAAGGTTTCAGAGAACTTTACAGAATTGGCTATATAGAGGGTTTAGTGCACAAGGGAGTTACAAATGGTTGGATTTACTTCCAAAGTTAATAAAGATATATGTACATAGGTCCATAATAATGAAGACTAACCAAATAAGTGCTAAGAGCTCTAAAGATGTACACCAAAGGTTGGCATTTAAAGTACAATTTAAAAAGCCACGATATAAGGTGGGGGATAGTGTAATGATTTCCAAGTATAAACATACATTTAGTAAAGGATATACCACTTACTAGTCAGGGGAACTTTTAACAATATCCGAAATTAAGAAAACAAAGCCTGTGACTTATATTTTGAAAGATGGGGACGGCAATATTATCAAAGGAGGATTTTATGAGCAAGAATTGTTAAAGACCAAATATAAATACATTTATTTAGTTGAGAAGGTAATTAGGAGGAAAGGGTGTTTTATTATATGTCAAATGGCTTGGGTTCCCAAGTAGCCAGAACTCGTGGATTTCCAAAAAGGATGTATTAAAATGAATTTAGAACCAATATATATATATATATATATATATATATATATATATAACTTAGTATATATTACTACAGAGGTGGTTGAGATCGCTCCAAATTGAGGCCCACAACAATACAAAGTATTGGAAATGTGGCATTTATACTGCCGGATGGTAAATAAGCTTGCATTTATTTTTTAAAATTTAACCATAATAGTGATATTTTGCAAATGTAGGTGGAATTTATTGAAACATGAGCCTACAACAATAACAAATCCAAATTGCAGACAAATCAGAGCATACACACCAAAGTTAGTGCCGAAAGGGGTGAGGGATTCGGTCACCCCTATTCTCGGGGGGGGGGGGATTTGGAAGATAAAGGGTGGAAGTCGACTGACCTTCTTATATACACATACACACTAAAGATATAATACCCCCGTCGCAGCAAACCTGCGTACTCAGCGAATTTCCAATGAATATATAACATAACACATTAAAACACTTAACAGGATTCATAAGAAATGTATTCACAAAAAAGCGATATTTAAAATATGAATTATTCTCCAAAAGAATAACATTGGGGATGAGTACGCAGGTTTGCTGCAAGAAGCCACACAAAATAATGGGTTTTTATGCAAATATCAATAGAACTCATCTTAGTGAAGTCACATACCAAGTTTCATCCATATACATTCATAAATAAGCGATATATAACATTTTAGGTATTTTCCATAAGAATAACATAGGGACCAAATACCTAGGTTTGCTGCCACAGGAACCATAGGCGAAAAATTGTTTTTGTGTGCAAACAACAATAAACCACAACCAGATCAAGCCATATACAAAATTTTGCCAGTTTATGTTCATAAATAAGCGAGATATACAATTTTTATTTTTCTCCATAGGAATAACATTAGACAACGTACTGTGTTTAGCACTTAAATATCTCAGTAACCAATTGACGTAGAGCAATGACCAAAATACCAAATTGTTTGTTTTTTTAAGCTAAATTCAGTGGTTTAAATTAAAATTTGATTTAAATTAAAATTACATGTGAAAATCACAAAAAACACATTTTTGGGGTACAACCCCCCCAAAACCCCCCTTTGGATGATGCGATTCATCTGATTTTCGAACTCGTTAAAATAAATGGTACTTTACACATTTGTACCAAATTTCATTAAGATCGGACCTTTTTTACGAGAGTTATCGTGCTTACGGAGACATATATATAAATTTATTTATATATATATATATATACATACATATATATATATATATATATATATATATACAGGGTGATCAACTCAAGGAGGCCACCATTGGGATCTCAGAAAGTATTAATTTTACAGCAAACTTTTAATTGGGAACTTTACCTTATTTTTTATGCTCATTAGAATTACGTAGTTAAAATTTTAAAATTTGGTCGCCATTTTCCAATATGGCGGCCAACTTTGAAATTTCTTATGAAAACACCTATTTTTTATGACTGATATGGGTTTTAAATGCAATTTTAAGACCTTTTTATTCTTGTTGTTATTTTGATAAACTTGACCGTTTAGCCGGTAGAAGCGCTGAAAGTTTCATAAACTCTTATTTCAACACTTATTAAATAGGCATGTTTTACTATTTGCAAACAATAAAATTTAACTCAGAGTGCAATATTATTGTACAATGGAATGTAAAAAGCTGTTGCAATTTCACAAATACTTTATTATGCACAAAAACATACTTAAATTACTGTTAGAAGTAATTATCTATGATGACTTAAAGCAGGTGTTCAATGTGTCCTCCATCTTCATAAATGCATGCGTGAGCCCTTCTGTGCAAGTCATTTACGGCTCGTGATAATGTGTTATGGTGAATGTTATGAAAAATGTCCATCACTTTGTTGCGCATTTCTTCCACCGAAGCATACCTATCGGTGTACAGTTCATCCTTCAAGTGTCCCCATAGGAAGAAATCTAGTGGGGTTAGAACCACAGAATCTAGTGGGGTTAGTTAGTGGGGTTATGAACTACATTGAAACAAAAGTAATATTTTTTCTATTCAAAACTACAACAGACGCTGGTTAACAGTAATAATACCAGCAACAAAACAATTACTAGGTTAGACGAGCTAAAAGCAACTGTGAAAATTTGCAACAATGAAACAGCTGATTATTGCCTAGCAACACAATCATGTGTTACTGTTGTTCAATTGTAGCGAGCTGTACTTGGACTTACCCAATACACAGAGGTTGCGTTAGTGATGTTTTTAAATAATTTAAGTACTTTTGTTGAATAAAATAAAGTATTTGTGAAATTGCAACAGCTTTTTACATTCCATTGTACAATAATATTGCACTCTGAGTTAAATTTTATTGTTTGCAAATAGTAAAACATGCCTATTTAATAAGTGTTGAAATAAGAGTTTCTGAAACTTTCAGCGCTCCTAGCAGCTAAACGGTCAAGTTTATCAAAATAACAACAAGAATAAAAAGGTCTTAAAATTGCATTTAAAACCCATATCAGTTATAAAAAATAGGTGTTTTCATAATAAATTTCAAAGTTGGCCGCCATATTGGAAAATGGCGACCACATTTTAAAATTTTAACTACGTAATTCTAATGAGCATAAAAAATAAGGTAAAGTTCCCAATTAAAAGTTTGCTGTAAAATTAATACTTTCTGAGATCCCAATGGTGGCCTCCTTGAGTTGATCACCCTGTATATATATATATACATATATAACAATTTGAACGAATGGTGTTTTTGGCATCTGGGGACCTTAAAATGAAAAGTTATCATGGTATCGGGCTTAAGTCTTACCATGAGACCTACGGTAATAGCTTTTCTTCCCTATAGGGGAAATTCGGTAAAAGAACAAAAGTGCCGATGCTCACCACCCTCGTCCATAAAAATGAAGGATCTACACTACTATACTTCCAATGTAATAATGATATGTTGTGATTGATTATTGTTTACTATGGTACTTTTGACCATGTAACATGTAATATAAGCAAAATAGCAGCAGAAGTCGTCGGTTCAAAAAATTATCCCAATGTTATTCTTATGGGAAAAACGTGCGGAAAGTGGTTTTAAAGCAAATATTGTTTTATTTGTAATATTGAATTTAGGAAATGTAGGTGGTGTGTACATATACACTAGCCTAGAACAATCACATATCCAAATTGCAGACAAATCGGACCATAAACACCAAAGTTTTTTAGGCTGATTATGAAAATTAATTTTAGAAAAATATAGAGGACGGATGGGGAATGGAATAATGGTTTTAATATAGGCAAGGGTCGGAAAGTAGTATAGGCTCAAAAGGAAATTTGTATAGGGCGGGAGCCGGCGTCGGAGCGAAAACGGCTCCCCATGTTATTCTTGTGGGGAAAATGGGGTAAAATAGGCCCCTCCCCGGTAGTTCCTATCTACTTACATTAAACTGATAGTAGTGTAATAAGGACATGTTGGGATTGATTATTGTAGATTATATTACTTTTGACTATGCAACATGTATTTTAAGCAATCTTACCCCTTTTGCTAGATTTTGAAAATGTATTTTAAAAAATATAGGGGCGGGCGTTTTGGGAAAAATTCATTTAATATGGGCATGGATCGGATACTAGTATAGGGTGGGATCGGGTGTCGCCACAAAAACTGATCCCCAAAAGAATAATATGGGGAAAAAACGCCGAAAGTGACAGGAAAGCCCCCTATTTCCACTACTGTAGTGAACTACTATATTTAACCAGAAAACTTGTCTAACGTAGTAAAAATGGTTAACTTTAACATGAACTATTAACCAAAGGTGAGTTAACTTAAGAGTTAATGAAAAGAAAACAAGAGATAACAGTCAACAGTGTAGTTATATTTCGGTCATGTAATGATTAACCAGGTGAAATAAAATCTTACAAGGTGAGCGAATTGTTCACCAATAACTTGAGACTGTAGATAAAAGAATATACCCTGATGTATTGGTTGGTAAATATGAAGAAAATGCTAACATTTAACAAGTAGATGATTGAACAATTATAACACCAGAAATAAATATTCAGACTCGCAATTATTTTTAAAATTAAAATTATATTTTAAACATTTTTGGGACAGTTCAAATAGTTAACTTCTAGATGCTTAAAATTTAAGTAATAACCTTCACAAAGAATTTCTATGGAACAAATTTTGAATATTTTAGTGTTCTATCACGCCTTCAAAAATGTAAGCAATCAGCTAGATAATATTTCTTCAAACATTTATTAACTAGGAGTACGCTCTTATATCACGTATGAGGATTGAGCTTACAGTTAACAATACAAACAAAATGTTTCAATTGACAATATACCTCATGGGCCCCCCATTATAACTGCAACTTGACAATGACATACCAATCCAGAACATGACAAACAATGAGGCCTGCAATCTGTCAATCAGTCAGTCAGACAAAGTGCATATGAAGTAGTTATACTCACCCCTCAGTCTCACAGAGCGCTGTATCATCTAGGTCCTCATAATAATATTAGCTGAAGATTTTGATAAAATATAATACGTTGGCGACAACAAAGGCCCCCAATCAGTGAGAGCACGTGGTTTAAAAGTAGTTATTTACACTTTGGTCCCACTGGAGGACCCATCAGGATTGTTATTTTATTGTAGCTTAATATTGTTGTACAAATATATATACGTATAAATACAGAACTTGGTGAACAATTCGTTTTAAAATCAGTCAATTGGTTTTGAATGCCTAAATATTTTAAACTCCAATCAAGAGGTTTTAATATAACACATTAGCCTTACTGGGGGGGGGGCTATGCCCCCAGGCCTCCGATTGTTATTGTAGCTTGATAATGTTGTTCAAATACAAAGCCTATAAATTCAGAACATAAAAACAATGAGGCTTAAATCAGTCAATTTGTGTTTAAGAAGAATAAATTGCCTTATTTTAAAAAGAAAGGAAAAGTAGTATCTAATGTTAAATATAATTTAGTAATTAAAACTCTTTGACCCACTTCTTAGAACCCACTATTCATTGTTTCAAGGTCCAACATTTTGTTTACATCTTAATATATACAAATGGATCCCTATTTCCCTTGGTCACTTGTCACTTTGTCCCTTGGACAATTAGTGGACCAAATTGAATATTTATTTTTTGACTGCAGAACTGTAGTTGATGGCATGTTGACTACGAAAAAACTTCTTTTCGTAACTTGAAAAACAAAAAATAAGGTTTAAATATTATTAGCTTTTAAAAGTGGTATGTATATTTTATTTTATACTAATTAAAAGATGCATTCTTATTTTTACATACTATTATAATTAATAACTTTATTGGTACCGTACTCTATGTAAAAAAATGCTTGCCGAGCGCTGAACTATGGGACTTTGGCCACTCCAGACTCCAGACGACAAAACTGAAAGGAAGGATGCCAACAAAATAAGTATTAAAGTGATAAACCTCCTTCTTACGCGATTAAAGTGATTAAACGCTAATATATGTAATTATTTGCATTATAATTTCCACTCATTAACAGTAGAAAGTCTTAATTTTTTAACAAATTATTATCTCACTAATAAAACGAACGGCAAGTTACCAAATAAAATTGAATTTTTGGTTACTGTATTTATTTATTTATTGACGGCTTTCAACACTGCAACTTTACAATATGACAATAATAAACATTTGCAAGAACAGAAAAAAGAACAAACTATAGCTACCTATACATCGTGCTTTTAACTATGATCATATGTTATTAAAACTTAATGTGGCACATTGGTTTTCACCATATCCTGGGTCTAGCCTATTTCCTTTTTTCATTTTGAAAACTTAAGATTAATACAAATTAATTTTCCTACAAAAATGAAAATTGCATTACCAGAACTGCCCTAGATAAGTGTTTATTAAAACTCAATAAGGCAAACTCAATAAGTTAGGTCCTTTTTGGAGGTTAATATTTGTAAGGTGTGCCTATCGAATTTAATATTTTAGGCATAATTATTATGCCCATACACCACTGTTTTAATCAATTTTTTTCTAAATTTATTCATTTTCATCTAAAATAAACATTTTCCAATATTGTTCCATAAGGTAAAACTTAAGTCTCTGGATAATTGCGCCTTTTGGCACAAGTTCATCCTAGGCCTACTTTTTGATTGAAAATGATCAATTTCATTGAACTAACCTCATATAAATTTACCTCCAGAGTTTGGAAATCATATTTGTTTTTGCCAGAAACAAGGGTAAAGTTTTAAAAATTTTAAATCCATAATAAGCTATGACTTTTGTTTAACTTGCATTTAATTTACCAGACGAATCCAATAATGGTTTCGATCTTACTCGGCTCGGGTATACTTTCATATATGGAACAAAATAAAGAACCAAATGAAATTGTTTGATAGGCTATGCTATATTAATTAGGTTGATATTTTAACACTGATTAATATTTAATAGCTTTTATGTTTGTAATTACCGTACCTACGTCATGTTTGTTTAGTTTAGTTTGTTATTCAATTAAACCTAAAATAAAAATGAAATAAACAAAGATAACATGATAGTGTTGTTCCTGACAATGCATGTTTAAAAGTAATATTGGAACCAACGTTTGTTATCTGGACAAATTTCAAGACACCTAAACTGAAACATAACATCCCGTATCGTTAAACCGGCTAGACCCGGCCACGGGGTCTTGACCCGGACACGTAAATATTTGTAAACTTAAATATTTCTAAACTTACCTCCAAAGTTTAGCAGTCATTCGTTATAGTTAGGCCTACATTTGTTTTTAAACGAGGCATGCTCTAATCGTTTATAACTGACGAATTTTCGAAAAAATAAAATATTATGTCTAAGATATGTAATATTTGGAAAATGTCTGTGGAAAATATAATGGGCCCCATGTTTCAAACTGTATTTTAGGGTGCGTTACGTTAGTTCCAAGTGGATTTAACTCCAAAATTATATTTCAGTTCTTTAGTTCCAAAATGAATAAAATCACCAGTGTCGTTAGTTCCAAAACGAAATAATGATTTAAAGTAGGGAGTGTATTTAGTTCCAAGCGTCGTAGTGTCCAAAAGTACAGTCGATATAGAAATTAGCAACATTTTGTTTAGTTTTAGGCAGAACGAGACTAGAGAAAACACTAGAAAACTACTTTTCAGAATAGTGGATCTAGTTCCAAAAGCGGCCGAGTGGATTATACTCCAAAAGTACAGCCACCTAGAATTAATGTAGACCTCGCAGTCGTCTAAGTGGGCGACTATATGTTTCACCCCTGCGCATGTATATTGCAGAGTAAATAAAAAAGGCGTGGAAAATAAAATCAAGAAGAAGAGCTGAAGACAAAATAAATTATATCATGTTTGCGAATTTCAGTTTATATAGGCTGACTGGATCAGGCGACGCGAGAAAAATAACTCCCCACCGTCACGCGTCGCCTCTGACCAATACCAGCTCTTGTTGCTGAGATAGCATCAACGCTATATTTTTTTAGCTTTCAACCCCAAAATACGAGAAAATTATAATTTCACAAAAAAATGTGAAAGAGGACATACTTGCGTTTAACTATGACTAAAAGTATCTCTCTCTCCTTCGTGCATGTTTTGTGTGCAAACGACACGACGCGACGCTGATCATTTTAGTAGAAGAGTTCTATGATGTGTGTGTTTGCATTTCCTCCTTATCTGATAGTCTATCTCAGTATTTTCGTGTGGGGCCCAGCCAGGTGGCTGAAACCTACCGACTTATGGACGGCTGTCCTTCACTGTTTATGGCAGTTAAAGACGAAAGAAGTCTTAGTGCTCATGGAGCCACTTGCACGTTTAAAATGGAAACGGTAATCGGGATAATTTCATAACAGTTTTGAACAAAATTAACTCCCATTCATTTGAATAGACTCAAATCCCTATTATATAAAGATAAAGCAATGTTTTTTTTTGGTTGTAAAAAATATCTCTGGCATTTATTTTAATTTGTATATCCATCGTTTAAATGTGAGATAGATTTAAGTTACAAAAACTGCTCTCTGATCCGTTACCTAATAAATATGTTTTAGAGGGTTTTCATTTATAAACTGTTATA
Organism: Allygus modestus; assembly: GCA_963675035.1. Classification (NCBI taxonomy): domain Eukaryota; kingdom Metazoa; phylum Arthropoda; class Insecta; order Hemiptera; family Cicadellidae; genus Allygus; species Allygus modestus. The sequence continues at coordinate 180,757,921 of OY776111.1, read as the reverse complement.
ACTCATCTTATCAACTTAATTTTTAAACAGCGTTTGGTAATCTATACCTATAAAAGGCAAAGCGCTCACTGACTCACTCATCAAGAATTCTCCACCTTCCCATGTAGGTACAGAGCTGAAATTTTGTACACTGGTTCTTTAGGTCTTAAATAGGACAACTAAGCAGTTTACACGCCGGTATCTCCATAGGGCTCCACCCCACAGACCTTCAAAGTTACCATGTTATTCTTATGGAAGAAAGATTTGTTTTGATGATATCAGATGACTAATTTAAAATATTGTAAACAGCTGTTGCTATTCTACACAAACAGTAAAACCACGGTAGAACGTTGATTTATAATTCTTTTGAACTGGAGTAAGCCAACAATGTTAAAAATGGGCGAGTGTCTTGCAAACTCTACATTACCACCTGTTTCTTTAAAATTGTTTACAAACAACTGTTATTATTCTTTGGTTTGTTTATGTTTATGATCTTTATTTTGTGTTGTGGTGTGACAGGTTCAAAGCTAATTTATTGAATTTGTTTATGTTTATGATCTTTATTTTGTGGTGTGACAGGTTAAAAGCTAATTTATTGAATTTTATGATATTTTAGTTTTTTGGTTTTTGTCATGAATACACAATTTTAGTAATATTTTAATTTTTATTGGTTTCTTTTATATATATATATTTTTTGAATTTTTGATATGGATAAAAAATTAACACTATTTGGACAAACAGACTCACCGTTTTGCTAACACAAAATGTTGCTAATTTCTATATTGACTGTACTTTTAGACAAAACGACATTTGGAACTTAATACACTCCCTATTTTAAATAATTATTGCGTTTTGGAACTAACACCACTAGTGATTTTATTCATTTTGGAACTAAAGAACTGAAATATACTTTTGGAGTTCAATCCACTTGGAACTAAATAAACATCCCCGTATTTTAAACGTCTTTTCCCCTTACAGTTCCTTGTTTAGTTTCATTTTAGTTGCAAAGAATAAAATCACCAACCCAAAATATTCTTTTATTTATTTTACTTTTAAGCCTTTGATTGGTTCAAAGGCATCTGCAGACCTCAAAACACCGTCCAACTATGGACAGAGGAGGTTAGTTTATATGTTATAACGTTAGTTAGGTGGGTGTCCAGTTCAAGACTGTTTGTGGAGGTTAATCTGGACACTTTTATTTATTTATTTTTGTTATAATAATATCCAACATAATAATATATAAGTTAGGCTAAAGGTAAATGGATGTAGTGAATAGTACACAAACTTTACAATGGTCTGGTTTTTATTGGTGACATCGTTAATGGGAAGGCCCAGCGTTGGTAGTAGTAAGGCCCAGCGCTTTGGGTCCAACATGGGCTCTTATGGAGAATAGATTAACATGGGGTCTTATGGAGAATAGAATAACATGGACTCTTATGGGAGAATAGAATAACATGGGCTCTTATGAGGGAATGGAATTAGGGTGTAATTACTACCCTCTGTCTTTCTTTTGCTACCCTCTGTGGTTAATTATTTATCTTTTTCATCCCCTGTGGTTAATTATATACCATTTTTGGTAATTGTTTCGCGTCCTTCACTTCCTTCTGTGTATCTAACTACAGATCCTGTCTCTCAGCGTACTGTAGCTGGCGGGTGTAACATTTTAAGTAAACTGATGGGTTGAAATGTTAATTCGTGTCCTTCTGTTGTTAATCATCTAGCCTTCTGTGGTAATTATTTAGCCCTCGTGTCCTTCTGCTGTTAATCATCTAGCATTCTGTGGTAATTATTTGAACTACATTTCCTTCTACATATTTATTTTTTCAACCCCAGTGCCCTTCTATACATCTAACCTCCACATCCTTCTGCGTATCTAATCTCACTTCCTTCTGCGTATCTAACCACAACATCCGCAACAAGTCTTTGTCAGCAAACTAGTTGTGACCAGTTAAAATACTGCTCTGTGATTGGTCGGAATTAGTCGTCCTGCGCTCTGATTGGTCCAGACGTGGCCCCACCACAATACCTGCTCTCTTGCCGCGCATTTTCTCCCTCTCTTTGCTCTCAGCTTTCATTACGATCAGACGTGTCCCTGTGTTGCTCTGTTTGCTGCGTTTGGCGAAGGTAACCTCACTTTTTCTAACCTCAATCTTGAGCGTTTGCCTACCCTATCTTACGTGTAACATAACCTCACTTCCTTGTGTCAAGGGCTGTGTTGTGCTTGTATTTGTTGACTGACAGTAATACCACTTTCTATTCTTGTTCTTTATTAAGTAACCTAGCCAATTATGTTTTACTTGGTAGTCCTGTGTTTATATGTCTTTGATAACATAACAGCAAACCTAGTTTCTTGCGTCAAAAGTAGTTTTGTGCGTTGTATTTGATTGTTTGGCTTGGCTAAAGTAATGTTGTGCTGACTAACATAACCTTATTTCCCAGTAACCTCAGTTTCTTGTGTCGAGAGTAGTGTTTTGCGTTGTATTTAATTGTTTGATTTGTTTAGAGTAGTGTTGTGTTGACTAACATAACCTCACACCCAGTAACCTCAGTTTCTTGTTTGATTTGACTGTAGTAATGTTGTGCGTTGTATGTGCTGAGTAACATAACAGTAATATCACGGTATCATGCACTTGTCTTGTTCATGCCTGACTTATCTATGTTAAGAGTGTTGTATGACTTGCTAGTGTACAGTAACATCAGAGTTAACTACATGTTTCAAGAGTAGTGTCGTGTGATTTTTAGCGTTATCTGAAATGCTAAAGTAACCTCACTTTTTCTGACCTCACTCTTTACACTCCAACTTTACTGTATTATATTCCGTGCATGGTGTACTTAATTTTATTTCTGTGTTGTGTTTATTGTCTTGGCTAGAGTAGTGTTGTTTTGTATTTAATTGTTTGATTTGATAGTTTACAGTAAAGAAAGTAAACAAACCCTCACTTCCTTGTGGCTAAAGTAGTGTTGTGTTGACTGACATAACCTCCAGTAACCTTATTTTTTGCCCTGGTTCTTTTTGAACTGTAAATTCACCTCAGTAACCTCACCTTCTGTTCTTGTTCTTTAAAACAGTTTTGGTTAGAACAGTTTTTGTTTGTGTTGACTAACAGTAACCTCACTTTTCCGACCCGCTGAGCGAGGAAAGAGTAAGAAGAAAATTTTCCCACCAAATTTTCCCACCAAATTTGCGCGCCAAAAGAAAAAATTGGCGCCAAACCTAACCTCACTTTCTTATGTCAAGAGTAGTGTTGTGTTTTATGTGCTGAGTAACAGTAATCTCACTTTCTATTCTCGTTCTTTTGGTTAGAGTAGTGTTTGAAACCTTCCTTAGAGTTAACTTTTGGTAACTTGTAGTTCTGATTTGACTCACGTAGTGTTAGTGTTTTTCTGACTTGCGTAGTACAGGGGTACCGTGCTCTTTTGTAGATCCTCTGTACCTGTTATTTTAGAGAACTTGATCAGTGACTTTAAAGTATCAGTTCTAGACGTAACCGTTCCAATAGTAACAGTTGCCTTCTCTATCTTGTTCATGTTATAGCATTGAAAACTGCTACAAAGTAACGGTTCCAAATGGTTACAGTTCCAACAATGTAACAGTTCCAGCAGTACTCGTTCCAACGGTTCCAACAGTAACCGTTCCAAAAGTAACAGTTCCAGTAGACCAACCAGTGACAAAGTAACAGTTCCGTTCTCTATATAGCTCTTACAACAAGCTCTGGTTCTTCAGTCTGATTTCAGTCGTCACACTGTTCGGACGTTCTTTTGCGCTGCTCTTGCGTAGGTGTTCGTGTTTTAAACCTTCATTGGAGTTAACTTTCGATAACTTGTAGTTCTGGTTTGACTTGCGTAGTGTTAGTGTTTTTCTGACTTGCGTAGTGATACAGGGGTACTGTGCTCCCCTACATACTATATATCTCTTACAACAAGCTCTAGTTCTTCAGTCTGATTTCAGTCGCCACACTGATCAGACGTTCTTTTGCGCTGCTCTTGCGTAGGTGTTCTCTTGCACAGATTATTATTGATTCTGCGTAATTCAGTTGTATCCGTGTGAGTTTGACTCTGGTCGGTGTGTTTTCTCTTTTAAGCGTTAGCACAGTTTAGCTTGTTTTCAGTATTTAATTGTTTGTTGAAAGATGGACGTTTCTAAAAAGAACCCTCAAAATCCGATAAATTTAATTAGTAAAAATCAAACCTATGTTAAAAAATTCAGACTTTACGGGACTAATACTGTTTTTAAATTTACTAACCCTCCCAATGGTATCTCTGAGTTTGATTGGATTCGTAAAGGTCTCAATCAAATTGTTGAAAAAGCTAAAGCCGATGCTGAACCTACCGATTATCTAGGGTTTAAATTACAATCAATAAATTTAAAAAGTGCAGAACCGGGGTACGTAGATTATAGACCGGTCTCTGAAGTTAGCGGTGATGTACTTTGGCAAGTTTTCGGAGGTATTCTTCAATCCAACCCTGAATCTATTAAGTCTACCGACACATTTAAAGTAGACGTGTCACGAGTTAACGTTCCAGTAGGTTCTGGGTGGGTAAGGCCTGGATTTTACAATACGTTTGACGAGGAATCTAAAGCTAGAAAAGGGATTGTAGTAATTAATAACAAAGATAATTTATGTTTGGCTAGAGCGTTGGTAGTAGGCAAAGCGTATGCAAAAAATGATCCTCAGATCTACGCTATTCGAAAAGACAAGGGTAAAAGACAAACTTTCAGAGCTAATAAGCTCATAGCAAAAGCCCGTGTAGAAATGCCGGAGGAAGGCGCCGGTATCCCCGAACTTGAAAAATTCCAATCCCATCTTAAAAAATACAAAATTACCGTCTACAACTACGACAGAAAAGGCCGGGATGTCTATTTTGAAGGAGGTAATGAAGACGCTAAATTTAAAATAAACCTTCTGTTTCACAACGGTCATTATAATGTAATTACAAACTTAACTGCCGCGTTTGTATGCCATTATTTCTGTGAAGCATGTCATATTCCCTACAATAACAAGGGTGAGCACCGATGCTCAAACAGATGCTTGTCCTGCCATACTATCTCCCCACCCTGTAAACTAGAACACGGAGGCATTACATGCCGTTTTTGCTGTCGCTTCTTCAAAAACGAGCGGTGTTTAATAGCCCATCAGGGGCAAGTTTGTAAAACTTTAAAACTCTGCCGTGACTGTAAGAAAATGATTCATCCAAAAAAACGTAAGACAGCTCACGTATGCGGAGAAGTTTATTGTAAACCCTGTGAAGCGTTCAAAGACCCCGCACATCAGTGTTTCATGAGGGTAGATAGGAGAACTCCCAAAGACCGTGATTTTTTGTTTATTTTCTTTGACTTGGAGACTCGCCAAGACGAGTCTCTCTCCTCTGACGAGAATCAAAAAGTACATCAAGTTAACTTGTGTGTCTCACAACAGTACTGTTTTAAATGTATTAATGGGGGTGAGTGTGAAACTTGCTCGGAACGGCAAAGGGTATTTGAAAAGGAACCGGTAAAACAGTTTATGGACTATGTGATGCAAGTTCGAAAAAGATTTAAAGATGTTTGTGTAATTGCCCACAACGGGCAGGGTTTTGATTTCCAATTCATTCTACAGTATATTATGGAAGAAACTAAATTTACCCCAAAAATAACGCCTCGGGGAACTAAAGCTATTTTGATGGAAATGGACAACGTCAGATTCATTGACTCCCTAAGCTATTTCCCCATGGCCCTCTCTGCGCTCCCTAAAGCCTTCGATCTGCCTCCCGAGAAAAAGAAGGGCTACTTCCCGCATATTTTTAATACATTGGCAAACCAAAATTATGTAGGCCCTATGCCCGACAAAAAATACTATTGCCCAGAGTCTATGTTTGAGAAACCACACAAGGCCTTTGAAGAATGGTACGAGGAACGAGTCGCTGAAGACTACGTGTTTGATTTTAAAAAGGAAATCCTGGAGTACTGTATTTCAGACGTAGAAATCCTAGCTCAAGCGTGTATTAAGTTTAGAGCCTTGCTTCTTCAAGAGTGTAACGTAGATCCTTTTCTCGAGTCTATCACAATAGCCAGTGCCTGTAACCTGGCCTTCCGCCGTAACTTCTTAAAAGAAAATACTATTGGACTTATACCAAAATCAGGGTACCGACTTGCAGACAAGCAGTCAGCCGTTGCTTTACAGTGGCTAACATGGGAGGAGGAGAAACGTGGAGTAAAGATTCAACATGCGGGCCGGGGTAAAGAAGTTAAAATTAACGGGCTAAAAGTAGACGGGTTTGATGGTGAGAGAATTTATGAGTTTCACGGGTGTTATTGGCACGGGTGCCCAAAATGTTTTCCTTACAATCGAGAAGAACCTCTGCCGGAGGACCCCTCAGACAGTTTGCATCTCCGTTACGAGAGAACCAAGTCCAAAATGGCAAGATTTAATAGCTATGAGGTTGTAGAGATGTGGGAGTGTGAGTTTAAAGGTTTGAAGAAAGATAAAAAATTAAATCACCTGAACCAACTATCCATTCTAAACACACTTCCGCTTAATCCTAGAGATTCCTTCTTTGGAGGCAGGACGGGCAATACTAAAACGTATTGTAAATGTGAAGAGGGAGAAACAATTCAATACGTTGATGTCTGTTCCCTCTACCCGTATGTAAATAAATATTGTAAGTATCCCGTGGGTCACCCTACTGTTTACGTTGGAAATGAGTGCCGAGAGAGAGGTCTTGAAGTAGAGGGCTTGTTAAAATGTAAGATTCTACCTCCTTACAACTTGTATCATCCCGTACTCCCCGCAAAAATGAATAATAAATTGATGTTTGTTTTGTGTAGAACTTGCGGGGAGACTCAAAACCAAGGGGAATGTTTTCATGATAGTGAGGAAAGGGCGATGGTAGGAACATGGACTATGGATGAAATTAGAAAAGCTGTAGAAAAAGGCTATATGATTTTGGACATGTATGAGTTGTGGGAGTATGAAGTCGCCACATACGAGAAAGGTGGACTTTTTACCGATTTTATTAATAAATTCTTGAAAGTAAAGCAGGAAGCCTCAGGGTATCCCGCTTGGTGTAAAACAGAAGAGGATAAAGACAAGTATGTTTCTGATTTCTTTGAGCGTGAGGGTATTCAATTGGAGAAAGACAAAATTGCTAAAAACGGGGGTTTGAGATCGGTAGCCAAACTCATGCTAAACAGTTTTTGGGGCAAGTTTGGTCAACGCGAAAACATGACAAAAACTGCAATCGTGAGAGACTCTAAAGAATTGTTCAATTCGTTAACTCAACCAGGAACAAAAGTAAAGTTTGTTGAAGTAATTAACCAGGAGGTTTTATTAGTTAATTGGCAGAATGTTGATGAAGCTAGTGAGCCTCTAAAAACTGTAAATGTTGTAATTGCGGCCTACACCACTGCTCATGCGAGACTTAAACTGTATGAACACTTGGAGGCTTTGGGCGGTCAAGTATTGTATTATGATACGGATTCGTGTATTTATTTATACCGGGAAGGACTGTACAGGGTCCCTACGGGAGATTACCTCGGGGAAATGACCGATGAATTGGCAGGTGACTACGGACCCGGCTCTTATATCGTAGAGTTTGTTTCTGGGGGGCCTAAAACTTATGCATACCTTGTTTGGTCAACCAACAAACAAAAACTAGAATCTGTGTGTAAAATCAAAGGCCTCACCCTCAATTTAAAAACCTCCGAAACGCTAAACTTTGAGCAATTAAAAAAGATGGTCCTTAGTGAAGCTGCTGAAATTTTATAAATTGAAGAAAACAGAATCAGGAGAACAAAGAGACGAGAAGTCGTTACTGTAAGTGAAATTAAAAAGTTTAAAATTACAGGACCCAAGAGGAAATTTAATGATGATCACGATACCTTGCCTTTCGGCTTTAAAAAACAAAGAGTTGCTTAACGGAGCTGTCACTCACACGGGTACTAAATGCATATACCTCTAAACATCAGCTCTATCAAATCATTCTGTTCTGAGACGCGGTAGTGAACGGACGTGCCTGTACTGTTACTGTTTGTCTCTCCTTGTAGAATGCCTGTTGAACATATTACACCCGCTAACCAAGAGGTGTTTCTTTTCCTTTTACACAAAAGTAGGTTAAATGAAGATTCAGAAAGTGGCATTATATGCTTGGAGTATGTGTTCTTACTTGACGGTTCAATAAATGCACAGGAATGGCCTTTGATGTTCTCGGAGTATATAGTAGATAAAATAACGGAGGACTCCTCATCAATCACCTACATTGAAGTATCAATAATGCACGGTGATATTTCAAGAGATATTTCGTTCATGTTCTTACCTGATTTAACACCGAAGTTTTTTGATGATTACATTAAAGGAGTATTTTGTAGTAATGCGGAACTGCCTGGTGTTTTACGTTTTGAAGTATTACTTAGCCATCTTCCATAATGTTACCCTCGATAAAGGTAGCACCTTTCGCTACGGAGCAGCGTTACTCTTGTATATACCAAATGTCACTAGTACAGTTACATCATTCTGCTCCAAGTCGCGGTACTGATCAGACGTTCTTTTGCGCTCCTTTTTCCTGTACTATTGAGTAAATTGTGACATGGCTGCTAAATACTATACATTCAATAACAAACCCGTATTGGTTCTGTTTGATAATGAAGGAAAGCCATGGTTTAAAGCTAAAGACGTAGCTACTGCTCTAAAGCATGTTAATTGCTGGAGTGCAGTTCGGAAACATGTAGATGACAGTGATAAATTAACTGTTGGAAGTTTTTCTGACACCCAAAAACAGGGCGTTGGGCCTATTGAGAAAACAACGGTTTTCATAAATGAAGCCGGATTATGTTCTTTGATGTTAAAATCAACTACTCCTGAGGCAAAACTGTTAGTAAGAAGTCTGTTGCCGGAGAATTTTTACCTTACTTACACAAATATGAAGGATGAAAGTTAACTTTAAATGTAAATTTTCTTTAAAATCACAAGTTCCCACTGTATGTGTGTGTGTGTGTGTGTGTGAATGAAGGTCACTGGCGCGGGTGACGAAAAGCCCCGTAAACCTGAATGAAGGTCACTGGCGCGGGTGACAAAAAGCCCCGTAAACCTGAAAGGGGGGTCTAGTAGATTGAGGCGTCGGGCTAACACCCCGGCTACTCCTTCGAACAACCCGGTGTGAATGAAGGATCTTGTACACTGAGGCGCCTGGCTAACAACCAGGCTACTCCTTGGAACGGTCCGTACGGTGGGACTTGTAAGAATAAAAATGAAAACTGCGCCTTGATGTCCGCGAAGTACTACGCTCAAAAAATATTTTCGAGTGGGGTCTAATAAAAAAAAGACCCGGCAGTCGCTCACCCATCAGGCAGGGCTAAACCCTTTGTAAGTCCAGGGGTGTGGGGAGGTTGGCGTAAAAAACCGTGAAACCGTTTGTTGTAATCCTCCGACTGTCAGGGAAAACCGGATGGAAAGGCGCAACAAAAAAAAAGATAAAAATAAAAACCAAATAAAAAAGTATAAAAGCAAAAAAAACAAAAAAAATATAAAAAGGAGGTAGCATTTTGTTATGGAGTGGCTACCACTGTGAGAGGCGATGGTTGGGGCCTCTCACCCCAGAGGTTAGGCCTCCAGGGGAAGCTCTGGGTAACCAAAAAGAACGCACCGACGCTCCTACGGCCTAGCCTAAAGGCTTACCGTGGTGTGGAAACGTGAGCGTTCAAAATTATTTCACTGGGGTTAGAAGTGTTTAACCGATAAATTTTAAAAAGATCCCCGTTAAAGTGAAATGTAACACATTATAATGTAGCTTCAGCGGAGGCAGGAGTAAATGACCGGATAAATTTAAGAAGTTTCGGCCAATTTATGGCACTGCCCCCTTAAAAACACCTTCAAGCTGAATTTGAGGTATTTGACGGAGAAGTTACAGCGTAAAAATACGACAGATCCGCCGTTTTACAGGACTTAAATGCGAATAACCAATCAAGTTTAAAGACTCGGAGCTAAATACTGTATAATTTCTGTCCTTCTAAAGAATGCATTTTATGCTTGTTGTCTTTTAATATGCACCCATGGTGTGTAATTTTTTGCCAACTCTCTGATATTGGTGTTGGTTACAATCCTTTTACTAGTAAATTCAGTAAAATTATATATTGATTCAGTTTGTTACAGAGTTTTACAAGCAATCAACTACAACAAAAAGACAACTCTGTATTTGTTTGACTTTACAAAATACCCTACTGTCACCAGCCTCTTCTGCATTAGTTTTAATTCTTAAACAGTGGGTCCTGAGGGTCCAACACTTAGAATCATGATAATTGAGTTGGGACCCATTTTGGGTCCCAACTACTTCCGGTGTAGGGTTATCAAAGGGATTCGTTCCCCCTTGGAGTGGGGGTATAGTTTTATTGTCTGTTAGTTTTTACAAGCCTCTTCTCTCCTTTTAGTTAATATAACCTTGAGATTTCTAAACAGTTCAATACATGTAAAGTTTCCCAAAGTAATTCTTAAGTAACACTTAATTTACAGGCATACACAACGGCTACAATTATTCAATCATGAAGCTAAAACCCAGTTAATATACTAACAATCTAATAAAAGACAGAGACATGACCCAAAATAACAGCTAAAATACACAAAAAACAGCTAAAATACACCAAAAACAGCTAAAATACACAAAAACAGCTAAAATACACAAAAAACAGCTAAAATACACAAAAAAACAGGTAAAATACACAAGAAACAGCTAAAATACACAAAAAACAGCTAAAATACACAAAAAACAGCTAAAATACACAAGAAACAGCTAAAATACACAAAAAACCACTACAAATAGCCAGAGAGCCATTTTAGCAAGGGGGAAGTATTGACCCCCTTTACCTTCACCTTAAAGTATCAGTCAAAGAATAATTTATTTTGTGTTGGTTTCTCACCAGTTTTCTTGTAGTTTGTGTCAATCACATGTATTTTACATTATCATGATTTAAGAATGGCTGAGGTATATGATGATGTACAGAGAACCATACCGGAAGTGGGGGTGAACGTTTTGTTCACCCCTTTGAACTATCAAACCCAAATAGTTTAAATCAATGAACCATGGCTTTACTATATTTAACATAAAAAAGAAGCAAACACCCTGAAAAAAACTAGTACAACAGAACTTGTAGACTGTCCAATTTTGTGATGTTTTTTCTTTACATAGTTTAAATTGTAGCGTGGGTTAATAAGTAGCGAACTGCATTTCAATTGTCCCAAAAACTCTCAATATATTTAATATTAAAGTATAGCTCCTTCAATTGTTTTGATACTTTCCCACAGTACAGAGTTTAAGTTTTGGTAAATCTTAGCGGAGGTTAACAGGTACCTATATACCGAGTTTCATTAGAATCGGCCAAGCCGTTCTCAATATATTAAATTTTAAAGTTTTACACCCTCCATCATCCCCTAAACAACCCTTTCCTACCCTCAAACAAAATTGAAGGTTAGAGGATGTTAACAAGTATCCACATGTCAAGTTTCAATTATATCGTCTCACCCGTTCTTAAGATATTGATTTTTAAAGTATAGCTCCTTCAATTGTTTTGATACTTTCCCGCAGTACAGAGTTTAAGTTTTTGTAATATATAGCGGAGGGTAACAGGTACATACATGCCAAGTTTCGTGAAAATTGGCCAAGCCGTTCTTGAGATATTTAATTTTGAAAATTTACCCCTTCATTTTTTGAGATGCAACCCGTAACATTTTGGTTAAGACTTTTCATATGGGTAGATACCCCCCTGGAGTGCCTACACCACGTGGTAGGCAGTTTTCCGGGGTCAAACTGACCCTAGGACTTACCGTTTTCGAGATATTAGCAATTTTAAGATAATCAGACTCAAGAGAGAAAAAATAAAAAGAAGAAAAAGGAGGGAAGTAGTGGCGCGGAGTGGTGAGGGTGAGAGGGGAAGGTGAGGGGAGTAACATAGCATGCAGAAGAATATAATATAACACACAATAGAGAGAGAAAAGGAAGAATAAAATCAGAACACACGAGAGAAGAAGAAGAAATAAAACAGAGGATGGGTGAGGGGGAGAGGGGAGGGGAAGGTGAGGGGTGAGAGGAAGAAGAACACGCAAGTGCTAACAGAAGTGATCAGTAGGGTTGGCAGTGAATGGGACCGGAAGTGAAAGTTTAATGTAAGTGTCCATGGTCTTTTATATATGTACATGGTCACGTTAGCGTGACGTGAGTTTGCAACAGTTGCTTTTTTTCTTAAGTTGTCAACATATTTTTTTTTTCAGTCCGTTGTATTGTAAATGTCCGTGACTTTCTTACTTTAGTGTCCGTGAGCGTGACGTAATGGCGCCATAACTCATAAATCAATGACTTTATTTTCTTTGGTCACGCTCTTTGGTTTACCCGACTATGACGTAACGAGAATCTGGCGGGAAGAAAAGTGAGGTTAGTAAATCTGGAGGGAAGAAAAGTGAGGTTAGGTTTGACGGCAATTTTTTTGGCACGCAAATTTGGCGGGAAAATTTTCTTCTTACTCTTTCCGGAATAACGCGCTCTAACCACTATGCCATTTCCGGTTCTAATGGGGTGCCAATCCTACTGATCACTTCTGTTAGCACTTGCGTGTTCTTCTTCCTCTCACCCCTCACCTTCTTCTCCCCTCTCCCCCTCACCCATCCTCTGTTTTATTTCTTCTTCTTCTCTCGTGTGTTCTGATTTTATTCTTCCTTTTCTCTCTCTATTGTGTGTTATATTATATTCTTCTGCATGCTATGTTACTCCCCTCACCTTCCCCTCTCACCCTCACCACTCCGCGCCACTACTTCCATCCTTTTTCTTCTTTTTCTTCTCTCTCTCTTGAGTCTGATTATCTTAAAATTGCTAATATCTCGAAAACGGTAAGTCCTAGGGTCAGTTTGACCCCGGAAAACTGCCTACCACGTAGTGTAGGCACTCCAGGGGGGTATCTACCCATATGAAAAGTCTTAACCAAAATGTTACGGGTTGCATCTCAAAAAATGAAGGGGCAAATTTTCAAAATTAAATATCTCAAGAACGGCTTGGCCAATTTTCACGAAACTTGGCATGTATGTACCTGTTACCCTCCGCTATATATTACAAAAACTTAAACTCTGTACTGCGGGAAAGTATCAAAACAATTGAAGGAGCTATACTTTAAAAATCAATATCTTAAGAACGGGTGAGACGATATAATTGAAACTTGACATGTGGATACTTGTTAACATCCTCTAACCTTCAATTTTGTTTGAGGGTAGGAAAGGGTTGTTTAGGGGATGATGGAGGGTGTAAAACTTTAAAATTTAATATATTGAGAACGGCTTGGCCGATTCTAATGAAACTCGGTATATAGGTACCTGTTAACCTCCGCTAAGATTTACCAAAACTTAAACTCTGTACTGTGGGAAAGTATCAAAACAATCGAAGGAGCTATACTTTAATATTAAATATATTGAGAGTTTTTGGGACAATTGAAATGCAGTTCGCTACTTATTAACCCACGCTAAAATTTAAACTATGTAAAGAAAAAACATCACAAAATTGGACAGTCTACAAGTTCTGTTGTACTAGATTTTTTCAGGGTGTTTGCTTCTTTTTTATGTTAAATATAGTAAAGCCATGGTTCATTGATTTAAACTATTTGGGTTTGATAGTTCAAAGGGGTGAACAAAACGTTCACCCCCACTTCCGGTATGGTTCTCTGTACATCATCATATACCTCAGCCATTCTTAAATCATGATAATGTAAAATACATGTGATTGACACAAACTACAAGAAAACTGGTGAGAAACCAACACAAAATAAATTATTCTTTGACTGATTCTTTAAGGTGAAGGTAAAGGGGGTCAATACTTCCCCCTTGCTAAAATGGCTCTCTGGCTATTTGTAGCGGTTTTTTGTGTATATTAGCTGTTTCTTGTGTATTTTAGCTGTTTTTTGTGTATTTTAGCTGTTTTTTTGTGTATTTTAGCTGTTTCTTGTGTATTTTAGCTGTTTTTTGTGTATTTTAGCTGTTTTTTGTGTATTTTAGCTGTTTTTGTGTATTTTAGCTGTTTTTGGTGTATTTTAGCTGTTTTTTGTGTATTTTAGCTGTTATTTTGGGTCATGTCTCTGTCTTTTATTAGATTGTTAGTATATTAACTGGGTTTTAGCTTCATGATTGAATAATTGTAGCTGTTGTGTATGCCTGTAAATTAAGTGTTACTTAAGAATTACTTTGGGAAACTTTACATGTATTGAAATGTATAGAAATCTCAAGGTTATATTAACTAAAAGGAGAGAAGAGGCTTGTAAAAACTAACAGACAATAAAACTATACCCCCACTCCAAGGGGGAACGAATCCCTTTGATAACCCTACACCGGAAGTAGTTGGGACCCAAAATGGGTCCCAACTCAATTATCATGATTCTAAGTGTTGGACCCTCAGGACCCACTGTTTAAGAATTAAAACTAATGCAGAAGAGGCTGGTGACAGTAGGGTATTTTGTAAAGTCAAACAAATACAGAGTTGTCTTTTTGTTGTAGTTGATTGCTTGTAAAACTCTGTAACAAACTGAATCAATATATAATTTTACTGAATTTACTAGTAAAAGGATTGTAACCAACACCAATATCAGAGAGTTGGCAAAGAATTACACACCATGGGTGCATATTAAAAGACAACAAGCATAAAATGCATTCTTTAGAAGGACAGAAATTATACAGTATTTAGCTCCGAGTCTTTAAACTTGATTGGTTATTCGCATTTAAGTCCTGTAAAACGGCGGATCTGTCGTATTTTTACGCTGTAACTTCTCCGTCAAATACCTCAAATTCAGCTTGAAGGTGTTTTTAAGGGGGCAGTGCCATAAATTGGCCGAAACTTCTTAAATTTATCCGGTCATTTACTCCTGCCTCCGCTGAAGCTACATTATAATGTGTTACATTTCACTTTAACGGGGATCTTTTTAAAATTTATCGGTTAAACACTTCTAACCCCAGTGAAATAATTTTGAACGCTCACGTTTCCACACCACGGTAAGCCTTTAGGCTAGGCCGTAGGAGCGTCGGTGCGTTCTTTTTGGTTACCCAGAGCTTCCCCTGGAGGCCTAACCTCTGGGGTGAGAGGCCCCAACCATCGCCTCTCACAGTGGTAGCCACTCCATAACAAAATGCTACCTCCTTTTTATATTTTTTTTGTTTTTTTGCTTTTATACTTTTTTATTTGGTTTTTATTTTTATCTTTTTTTTTGTTGCGCCTTTCCATCCGGTTTTCCCTGACAGTCGGAGGATTACAACAAACGGTTTCACGGTTTTTTACGCCAACCTCCCCACACCCCTGGACTTACAAAGGGTTTAGCCCTGCCTGATGGGTGAGCGACTGCCGGGTCTTTTTTTTATTAGACCCCACTCGAAAATATTTTTTGAGCGTAGTACTTCGCGGACATCAAGGCGCAGTTTTCATTTTTATTCTTACAAGTCCCACCGTACGGACCGTTCCAAGGAGTAGCCTGGTTGTTAGCCAGGCGCCTCAGTGTACAAGATCCTTCATTCACACCGGGTTGTTCGAAGGAGTAGCCGGGGTGTTAGCCCGACGCCTCAATCTACTAGACCCCCCTTTCAGGTTTACGGGGCTTTTTGTCACCCGCGCCAGTGACCTTCATTCAGGTTTACGGGGCTTTTCGTCACCCGCGCCAGTGACCTTCACACACACACACACACACACACACACACACACACACACACACACACACACACACACACACACACACACACACACATACAGTGGGAACTTGTGATTTTAAAGAAAATTTACATTTAAAGTTAACTTTCATCCTTCATATTTGTGTAAGTAAGGTAAAACTTCTCCGGCAACAGACTTCTTACTAACAGTCTTGCCTCAGGAGTAGTTGATTTTAACATCAAAGAACATAATCCGGCTTCATTTATGAAAACCGTTGTTTTCTCAATAGGCCCAACGCCCTGGTTTTGGGTGTCAGAAAAACTTCCAACAGTTAATTTATCACTGTCATCTACATGTTTCCGAACTGCACTCCAGCAATTAACATGCTTTAGAGCAGTAGCTACGTCTTTAGCTTTAAACCATGGCTTTCCTTCATTATCAAACAGAACCAATACGGGTTTGTTATTGAATGTATAGTATTTAGCAGCCATGTCACAATTTACTCAATAGTACAGGAAAAAGGAGCGCAAAAGAACGTCTGATCAGTACCGCGACTTGGAGCAGAATGATGTAACTGTACTAGTGACATTTGGTATATACAAGAGTAACGCTGCTCTGTAGCGAAAGGTGCTACCTTTATCGAGGGTAGCATTATGGAAGATGGCTAAGTAATACTTCAAAACGTAAAACACCAGGCAGTTCCGCATTACTACAAAATACTCCTTTAATGTAATCATCAAAAAACTTCGGTGTTAAATCAGGTAAGAACATGAACGAAATATCTCTTGAAATATCACCGTGCATTATTGATACTTCAATGTAGGTGATTGATGAGGAGTCCTCCGTTATTTTATCTACTATATACTCCGAGAACATCAAAGGCCATTCCTGTGCATTTATTGAACCGTCAAGTAAGAACACATACTCCAAGCATATAATGCCACTTTCTGAATCTTCATTTAACCTACTTTTGTGTAAAAGGAAAAGAAACACCTCTTGGTTAGCGGGTGTAATATGTTCAACAGGCATTCTACAAGGAGAGACAAACAGTAACAGTACAGGCACGTCCGTTCACTACCGCGTCTCAGAACAGAATGATTTGATAGAGCTGATGTTTAGAGGTATATGCACTTAGTACCCGTGTGAGTGACAGCTCCGTTAAGCAACTCTTTGTTTTTTAAAGCCGAAAGGCAAGGTATCGTGATCATCATTAAATTTCCTCTTGGGTCCTGTAATTTTAAACTTTTTAATTTCACTTACAGTAACGACTTCTCGTCTCTTTGTTCTCCTGATTCTGTTTTCTTCAATTTCTAAAATTTCAGCAGCTTCACTAAGGACCATCTTTTTTAATTGCTCAAAGTTTAGCGTTTCGGAGGTTTTTAAATTGAGGGTGAGGCCTTTGATTTTACACACAGATTCTAGTTTTTGTTTGTTGGTTGACCAAACAAGGTATGCATAAGTTTTAGGCCCCCCAGAAACAAACTCTACGATATAAGAGCCGGGTCCGTAGTCACCTGCCAATTCATCGGTCATTTCCCCGAGGTAATCTCCCGTAGGGACCCTGTACAGTCCTTCCCGGTATAAATAAATACACGAATCCGTATCATAATACAAGACTTGACCGCCCAAAGCCTCCAAGTGTTCATACAGTTTAAGTCTCACATGAGCAGTGGTGTAGGCCGCAATTACAACATTTACAGTTTTTAGAGGCTCACTAGCTTCATCAACATTCTGCCAATTAACTAATAAAACCTCCTGGTTAATTACTTCAACAAACTTTACTTTTGTTCCTGGTTGAGTTAACGAATTGAACAATTCTTTAGAGTCTCTCACGATTGCAGTTTTTGTCATGTTTTCGCGTTGACCAAACTTGCCCCAAAAACTGTTTAGCATGAGTTTGGCTACCGATCTCAAACCCCCGTTTTTAGCAATTTTGTCTTTCTCCAATTGAATACCCTCACGCTCAAAGAAATCAGAAACATACTTGTCTTTATCCTCTTCTGTTTTACACCAAGCGGGATACCCTGAGGCTTCCTGCTTTACTTTCAAGAATTTATTAATAAAATCGGTAAAAAGTCCACCTTTCTCGTATGTGGCGACTTCATACTCCCACAACTCATACATGTCCAAAATCATATAGCCTTTTTCTACAGCTTTTCTAATTTCATCCATAGTCCATGTTCCTACCATCGCCCTTTCCTCACTATCATGAAAACATTCCCCTTGGTTTTGAGTCTCCCCGCAAGTTCTACACAAAACAAACATCAATTTATTATTCATTTTTGCGGGGAGTACGGGATGATACAAGTTGTAAGGAGGTAGAATCTTACATTTTAACAAGCCCTCTACTTCAAGACCTCTCTCTCGGCACTCATTTCCAACGTAAACAGTAGGGTGACCCACGGGATACTTACAATATTTATTTACATACGGGTAGAGGGAACAGACATCAACGTATTGAATTGTTTCTCCCTCTTCACATTTACAATACGTTTTAGTATTGCCCGTCCTGCCTCCAAAGAAGGAATCTCTAGGATTAAGCGGAAGTGTGTTTAGAATGGATAGTTGGTTCAGGTGATTTAATTTTTTATCTTTCTTCAAACCTTTAAACTCACACTCCCACATCTCTACAACCTCATAGCTATTAAATCTTGCCATTTTGGACTTGGTTCTCTCGTAACGGAGATGCAAACTGTCTGAGGGGTCCTCCGGCAGAGGTTCTTCTCGATTGTAAGGAAAACATTTTGGGCACCCGTGCCAATAACACCCGTGAAACTCATAAATTCTCTCACCATCAAACCCGTCTACTTTTAGCCCGTTAATTTTAACTTCTTTACCCCGGCCCGCATGTTGAATCTTTACTCCACGTTTCTCCTCCTCCCATGTTAGCCACTGTAAAGCAACGGCTGACTGCTTGTCTGCAAGTCGGTACCCTGATTTTGGTATAAGTCCAATAGTATTTTCTTTTAAGAAGTTACGGCGGAAGGCCAGGTTACAGGCACTGGCTATTGTGATAGCCTCGAGAAAAGGATCTACGTTACACTCTTGAAGAAGCAAGGCTCTAAACTTAATACACGCTTGAGCTAGGATTTCTACGTCTGAAATACAGTACTCCAGGATTTCCTTTTTAAAATCAAACACGTAGTCTTCAGCGACTCGTTCCTCGTACCATTCTTCAAAGGCCTTGTGTGGTTTCTCAAACATAGACTCTGGGCAATAGTATTTTTTGTCGGGCATAGGGCCTACATAATTTTGGTTTGCCAATGTATTAAAAAGATGCGGGAAGTAGCCCTTCTTTTTCTCGGGAGGCAGATCGAAGGCTTTAGGGAGCGCAGAGAGGGCCATGGGGAAATAGCTTAGGGAGTCAATGAATCTGACGTTGTCCATTTCCATCAAAATAGCTTTAGTTCCCCGAGGCGTTATTTTTGGGGTAAATTTAGTTTCTTCCATAATATACTGTAGAATGAATTGGAAATCAAAACCCTGCCCGTTGTGGGCAATTACACAAACATCTTTAAATCTTTTTCGAACTTGCATCACATAGTCCATAAACTGTTTTACCGGTTCCTTTTCAAATACCCTTTGCCGTTCCGAGCAAGTTTCACACTCACCCCCATTAATACATTTAAAACAGTACTGTTGTGAGACACACAAGTTAACTTGATGTACTTTTTGATTCTCGTCAGAGGAGAGAGACTCGTCTTGGCGAGTCTCCAAGTCAAAGAAAATAAACAAAAAATCACGGTCTTTGGGAGTTCTCCTATCTACCCTCATGAAACACTGATGTGCGGGGTCTTTGAACGCTTCACAGGGTTTACAATAAACTTCTCCGCATACGTCAGCTGTCTTACGTTTTTTTGGATGAATCATTTTCTTACAGTCACGGCAGAGTTTTAAAGTTTTACAAACTTGCCCCTGATGGGCTATTAAACACCGCTCGTTTTTGAAGAAGCGACAGCAAAAACGGCATGTAATGCCTCCGTGTTCTAGTTTACAGGGTGGGGAGATAGTATGGCAGGACAAGCATCTGTTTGAGCATCGGTGCTCACCCTTGTTATTGTAGGGAATATGACATGCTTCACAGAAATAATGGCATACAAACGCGGCAGTTAAGTTTGTAATTACATTATAATGACCGTTGTGAAACAGAAGGTTTATTTTAAATTTAGCGTCTTCATTACCTCCTTCAAAATAGACATCCCGGCCTTTTCTGTCGTAGTTGTAGACGGTAATTTTGTATTTTTTAAGATGGGATTGGAATTTTTCAAGTTCGGGGATACCGGCGCCTTCCTCCGGCATTTCTACACGGGCTTTTGCTATGAGCTTATTAGCTCTGAAAGTTTGTCTTTTACCCTTGTCTTTTCGAATAGCGTAGATCTGAGGATCATTTTTTGCATACACTTTGCCTACTACCAACGCTCTAGCCAAACATAAATTATCTTTGTTATTAATTACTACAATCCCTTTTCTAGCTTTAGATTCCTCGTCAAACGTATTGTAAAATCCAGGCCTTACCCTCCCAGAACCTACTGGAACGTTAACTCATGACACGTCTACTTTAAATGTGTCGGTAGACTTAATAGATTCAGGGTTGGATTGAAGAATACCTCCGAAAACTTGCCAAAGTACATCACCGCTAACTTCAGAGACCGGTCTATAATATACGTACCCCGGTTCTGCACTTTTTAAATTTATTGATTGTAATTTAAACCCTAGATAATCGGTAGGTTCAGCATCGGCTTTAGCTTTTTCAACAATTTGATTGAGACCTTTACGAATCCAATCAAACTCAGAGATACCATTGGGAGGGTTAGTAAATTTAGAAACAGTATTAGTCCCGTAAAGTCTGAATTTTTTAACATAGGTTTGATTTTTACTAATTAAATTTATCGGATTTTGAGGGTTCTTTTTAGAAACGTCCATCTTTCAACAAACAATTAAATACTGAAAACAAGCTAAACTGTGCTAACGCTTAAAAGAGAAAACACACCGACCAGAGTCAAACTCACACGGATACAACTGAATTACGCAGAATCAATAATAATCTGTGCAAGAGAACACCTACGCAAGAGCAGCGCAAAAGAACGTCTGATCAGTGTGGCGACTGAAATCAGACTGAAGAACTAGAGCTTGTTGTAAGAGATATATAGTATGTAGGGGAGCACAGTACCCCTGTATCACTACGCAAGTCAGAAAAACACTAACACTACGCAAGTCAAACCAGAACTACAAGTTATCGAAAGTTAACTCCAATGAAGGTTTAAAACACGAACACCTACGCAAGAGCAGCGCAAAAGAACGTCCGAACAGTGTGACGACTGAAATCAGACTGAAGAACCAGAGCTTGTTGTAAGAGCTATATAGAGAACGGAACTGTTACTTTGTCACTGGTTGGTCTACTGGAACTGTTACTTTTGGAACGGTTACTGTTGGAACCGTTGGAACGAGTACTGCTGGAACTGTTACATTGTTGGAACTGTAACCATTTGGAACCGTTACTTTGTAGCAGTTTTCAATGCTATAACATGAACAAGATAGAGAAGGCAACTGTTACTATTGGAACGGTTACGTCTAGAACTGATACTTTAAAGTCACTGATCAAGTTCTCTAAAATAACAGGTACAGAGGATCTACAAAAGAGCACGGTACCCCTGTACTACGCAAGTCAGAAAAACACTAACACTACGTGAGTCAAATCAGAACTACAAGTTACCAAAAGTTAACTCTAAGGAAGGTTTCAAACACTACTCTAACCAAAAGAACGAGAATAGAAAGTGAGATTACTGTTACTCAGCACATAAAACACAACACTACTCTTGACATAAGAAAGTGAGGTTAGGTTTGGCGCCAATTTTTTCTTTTGGCGCGCAAATTTGGTGGGAAAATTTGGTGGGAAAATTTTCTTCTTACTCTTTCCTCGCTCAGCGGGTCGGAAAAGTGAGGTTACTGTTAGTCAACACAAACAAAAACTGTTCTAACCAAAACTGTTTTAAAGAACAAGAACAGAAGGTGAGGTTACTGAGGTGAATTTACAGTTCAAAAAGAACCAGGGCAAAAAATAAGGTTACTGGAGGTTATGTCAGTCAACACAACACTACTTTAGCCACAAGGAAGTGAGGGTTTGTTTACTTTCTTTACTGTAAACTATCAAATCAAACAATTAAATACAAAACAACACTACTCTAGCCAAGACAATAAACACAACACAGAAATAAAATTAAGTACACCATGCACGGAATATAATACAGTAAAGTTGGAGTGTAAAGAGTGAGGTCAGAAAAAGTGAGGTTACTTTAGCATTTCAGATAACGCTAAAAATCACACGACACTACTCTTGAAACATGTAGTTAACTCTGATGTTACTGTACACTAGCAAGTCATACAACACTCTTAACATAGATAAGTCAGGCATGAACAAGACAAGTGCATGATACCGTGATATTACTGTTATGTTACTCAGCACATACAACGCACAACATTACTACAGTCAAATCAAACAAGAAACTGAGGTTACTGGGTGTGAGGTTATGTTAGTCAACACAACACTACTCTAAACAAATCAAACAATTAAATACAACGCAAAACACTACTCTCGACACAAGAAACTGAGGTTACTGGGAAATAAGGTTATGTTAGTCAGCACAACATTACTTTAGCCAAGCCAAACAATCAAATACAACGCACAAAACTACTTTTGACGCAAGAAACTAGGTTTGCTGTTATGTTATCAAAGACATATAAACACAGGACTACCAAGTAAAACATAATTGGCTAGGTTACTTAATAAAGAACAAGAATAGAAAGTGGTATTACTGTCAGTCAACAAATACAAGCACAACACAGCCCTTGACGCAAGGAAGTGAGGTTATGTTACACGTAAGATAGGGTAGGCAAACGCTCAAGATTGAGGTTAGAAAAAGTGAGGTTACCTTCGCCAAACGCAGCAAACAGAGCAACACAGGGACACGTCTGATCGTAATGAAAGCTGAGAGCAAAGAGAGGGAGAAAATGCGCGGCAAGAGAGCAGGTATTGTGGTGGGGCCACGTCTGGACCAATCAGAGCGCAGGACGACTAATTCCGACCAATCACAGAGCAGTATTTTAACTGGTCACAACTAGTTTGCTGACAAAGACTTGTTGCGGATGTTGTGGTTAGATACGCAGAAGGAAGTGAGATTAGATACGCAGAAGGATGTGGAGGTTAGATGTATAGAAGGGCACTGGGGTTAAAAAAATAAATATGTAGAAGGAAACGTAGTTCAAATAATTACCACAGAATGCTAGATGATTAACAGCAGAAGGACACGAGGGCTAAATAATTACCACAGAAGGCTAGATGATTAACAACAGAAGGACACGAATTAACATTTCAACCCATCAGTTTACTTAAAATGTTACACCCGCCAGCTACAGTACGCTGAGAGACAGGATCTGTAGTTAGATACACAGAAGGAAGTGAAGGACGCGAAACAATTACCAAAAATGGTATATAATTAACCACAGGGGATGAAAAAGATAAATAATTAACCACAGAGGGTAGCAAAAGAAAGACAGAGGGTAGTAATTACACCCTAATTCCATTCCCTCATAAGAGCCCATGTTATTCTATTCTCCCATAAGAGTCCATGTTATTCTATTCTCCATAAGACCCCATGTTAATCTATTCTCCATAAGAGCCCATGTTGGACCCAAAGCGCTGGGCCTTACTACTACTATAACCTAAAAATAGTAAAACAAGTGTCCGGGCCAAGCTTGTTTTACGGTAGGCCTAACTGAAACCTAAATAACCGAAACCTTAATAGGTCTAACCGAAACCATAACCGAATAACCTAAATAATCGTTGTACCCTATCGAACAATTTAATTCGGTTTTTTATATCGTTTCACTTACGAAAGTCTAACCTGGTTTTGGTTATTTAGATTTCAGTTATGTTCGGTCTCAAAAGATACTGTCTTATAATTTGTCCAGATAACAAATGTTGATTCCACTAATATTTAAACATTTATTGCTGGGAACAACCACTGTAAGGAATTTATAGAAATCTCACTAAGCACTGAAAACAATTTCCAGACTTTTAGTCCCCCAACAATATGTTAAGGTCCGGGAGCAAGTTTGAAGAGCTGTTATACCAAAACCTTTTCTCAATAAGAATAACATGGCGGCTTTTAATGCCATTGGGGTAGAGTCCTGAGGTCTGGAGGAAAAGCAAAAAAGTACCTATCTAAAATTAGTTGGTCCTCTACAACATTATGGTCCGGAGCAGTTTTGAGTAGGCGTTTTCAAAATCACCTGGGACACACACGCATATGCACAACCATTATAAATATAGATTTTTCTCAATACAAAATACTTTGAGTTCCCAAAACAGCCCGATTAACATTTTTACAAAATTCTTTATGTAAATCGACTAGCAAACATTACAGTTCCAATTGTAACTGTTTTAGTATTAAATTAAAGGTTTTGGCCTGTAGTTATGTCATAATTACATTTATTTTCTTTTTAGTTGTTTTTAACGCACAATATTTGTGTTTATTACTCCCATAACAAATACTGTTCAACTTTCAATAAATCACTTACATTATTAGCAAAAACTATTAAATAGTTTTTGTATTAAATTGAAGTTTTTGACATGCACTAATGTCATAAATATCTTTGTTTAGTTTAGATGTGTTTTTTCTAATGATAATTTAATTTTAACTTATACGTCTCGTAAGTGCCCATGTTCAATTATCAACAACATTCCTTTTGTAAATCCACTAACAAAAACTAAAGGCAAACTAAAAAACTAAAGGTAATTTAAATACTTTTGATCTGAAATTGAAGCTCCTGTCCTACAGATTTATTTTCAGAAAACTTGTTTTTCTCAGTGAAAAATTAATTTTAATATTTAACAAATAAAAGAGATGCTCCTGTTTAACATTTTGATCGAATTTAGTTTAACTATTTACCAGAAATTGCAATTATATATGTGTTAATGGACTGTACAGGACTTGTCCTTCCAGGGTGATTATGAAATTTTTTACTAAGTTTTTCTCTAACTTTTTGGGTACGTGTGAACTAATACAATAAATTTTAAAAATGGAAGTAAACGTCGTTCCTATCTTGTGTGATAAATTTTGTTTCCCCAACCTACTTGGTAATGTCAAATTTTATTCCTTGTAATGAAGGAGTATAGTGCTGCTTTGTCTCCCGTGGAACAGAATCAGCTGACATTTCGCTGCAATCATTAATGCTGCAGCTAAAAGGGAATCAGATCAGCTGATTAATATTTCGCTCCAGCTGCAATTAACGTTCTGAGTTTAGTTATTACGCATTACGTAACCAAAATGGACAGCGATTGTGAATGTGAATATCAATACTTGTGGCTTTTGGGGTGTGGGAAAAATGTTGTGTGTAAATTTTTCGCCATGGCCTACGGTGTCGGGCACCAACAATTTCCCTCAGGGAACAAAGTTGCACTTTACTCCCTTAATACAGAAACAGATATTATTTCAAGCAGAAGTCCCCGTATTATTTTTTACAGCAAACAAATTTTGCATAAATTAAACTTGAGATAGTCAATAATATAAAACATAAGTGGGTTCATAATACACTGTTACTTAAAAAGAATGTTTTCATAATGTTTTTGGAAATTTAAATGCTACACAGTGCCTATTAAAACTGAACCATACACGTAATCATCAATATATATATACATACAATATATATATATATATTGATGATTACGTGTATGGTATGGTGTATGGTATATATATATATATATATATATATATATATATATATATATATATATATATAGGTATAATTGCGGGCCGATTTTTGATATTTGTATTGAAACTTACCTACTCGTGCTGATATTTGTTTAGATGTTGATATATCAACAAAACAGCCCTAGGTATCATCTTAACAGTTGCATACTCCCTTGGAAATCTACATAAACTACAGTGTTAGGGTTGATACATAACCAACAACTAATATGGCGGCTTTATTGATTAAATACGGTACATCATATTAGAGATGGGAAATACCGTTACTTTGCAATAATATTCAGGAACGTTCCTTAGCTTTGTGGTAATACACTCGTTACACCCGTGATAACTTTATTTAAATATTTCTCGCCGTAATAGTAAGCCAGACAGACTAGTACTATTATTCCGTGATGATCGCTGTTAATAGGAAGACACCAAGACACTCATCTCAACTTCTCAGCTGGATAGTTATTTCACTCGCTCGTTCAAACAGTTCAGAAGACGTTAAACAAATAATAGGGTATTTTCAGTAACCTATTACCAAGGTAATAGGTGACACTTCAGTAATAGTGTTATTTATCCTATTATGTTAAATAACGCCCACCTCTACATCATATTTTGAAATTAAAACACAGTAAGAGTATAGAAGGGCCGATTTTTAATTATTCATATTCATATATATGAATTTGTTTTTGTACTACTGTCAATTCTCCCAGAACATATCTCAAAAAATCTGTGTGCCTTTTACGAAGTGACTGCGTACACGTCCAATATAAGGGCAAATTCACTTCGCTACCGCTTAGGTTATGTTGGGTTAGGTTACGTTACGTTATGTTTCGTTAGGTTGGGATAGGTTAGATTACGTTAGGTTAGGTTAGGAGGTTTTCTGGCTCTCAATTTGTTTTAAAAATCACAGGAAAAGTAACGTACAGTGCATAATTTGGAACGGACGTGAACAGTAGCGGCTCACGTCGGACGTGTACGTAGCCACTGCCTTACTTTTACCTGCCTCCCTGCCTGTGCCGTAGTGATTAACTTCGGAGAAAACTCGGTAAAAACCGATTTGAGAATGATAATTAATTACTGTAATTGTGAATGTGAAGATGTCGAGATGGATGCCGTTGCCGATTGAATGTGTTGTAATAAACTGTTCAATATTACGGTAAGTAGCAAATAACACTTATTAAACGTTCTAACTAATAACAATAGCCTTAGAGATGTCTTTAGGCTTATCGTTAGGAGGCTTGGATCTTTTAACTAACTTACCTGTTAATTTTTAGCCAAACAAAAGTTTGAAGCCTTGCTAGTTCAACATGATACCTATTGATGTGTTAAGGTCTACAAACGTCAAACTAGACGTATATTGTTGAATATCTCATTTAACACAAGAGCAAGTAAGCTTGCCATTTAATAAGTCAAGTAGATAGCAATGTCCAAGTCTTAACCTTAGCGGCAGAAGTAAATATAACCTCTGAGAGCACATATTCATTTCAGTTTTCATTCGTTGTAAAAGCATTTCTGGATTTTAACGTTCCTTCTGAACTTCCGAAGGTTTAATTAATGTTTCCTTTCTTATTCAGAGCCCTTGGGCCATAAAACAAAGTCTCAAATGTTTCAAGATTTGGCTATCAAGACATCTTTGCCGGCAAACAACTTTGGTTTATGACCCCGCAGCTAATTTCTTGTGTTATATTACTGTTGTATACATTCCAAATTACATTTCCCTACCACTAGGAGACCTACCGCTTCTTAGGAGACCGCTAAACATTTAATTAAGTTTTCTGCAATACTCTGAAAGTTATCATTCATTCAGTGTTCTCAATTATGTTTTGTACGGTTTTGTAGGCTAAGTTCAAGTAATAGGGTGGGTTTCAAGCTGGGGTTTTGGTAAATTATGTTTCCTGTCAATGTCCCTCAACTATGGGTAAACTGCCTTACCCCACTTTTAACTTTGATTTTCTTGGCGTAGAACATGTTTTAGGATAGTTTACTTTCTTGCATAGGGGATTCTTGGGCTGAGTCCCAAAGGAGATGATTTAAATGAACTGTGGCTTATTATTTAGTTGCAGGGGCCTAAGCTCCTGTTTTTTCAGAAAGTTTGGACCAATTCTGTCAATAAACTGAGCCCACAGATAATTTTTCACAAAACTTTGGCCAATTTTGGTTTCCGGTTTAGGTGTAGTTGGCCTGCATTTTGGTGAATAATTTTCCTTACGCATATTAAAATTTAAATGTTCTGGTATCTACATTTAGCTCAGATGTGCCCCCTTGTTTTAAAATGCTTCTTATTAATTTTGGATAAAAAATGTTGTAGTAAATGTTGTGAATAACTGAAAGATTCATCCAGCAATACATCTTAATTATTTTATAATTTGTTGTTTAGATGTTTTCCTACCAGGCTGTTTATTTTATCTAGTCTACTTAATTAGTTCACAACCATTTTCATTAAGCTTCAGTCTTAAAAATATAAATATAAATTGTTTCCTGTTATAAATATTTTTTATTATTTTCAGTATTTTAAATTTATGTTAAGCACTGGGCAAATTAACTCTGGATGGGTATATCAGCAAATTAAAGTGAACTTTGGCATAATTAACCCTTTGCGGTCGAATGGCGAGTATAGGTCGCCGCGCGCCATTTTCCCGAACGCTCGAATGGCGACCTATACTCGCCGTGACGTTTAGCCCGTATGAAGTGCGCTAAAACTAAATATAATGTAATGATTTTATGTCTATTTGCTTCTTATATATTCCTTATTACTTGTAACGTTTATTTTATCTACTCCATGGATTATTTTGTTCTGAAATAAATGTTATTACTCCATGAACTATACTGTCTTGTGTCATCTGCAAGGTCTGATTGTTTAGGTTATGTTTACTCTTTTGTTTAGTTATAATTATGACTAATAAAATTAGTGATGACGATATTTTTGAATGTTTTTTGTGTGTGTCATTTTACTTACAAATAAATATAAATGGGTTTTTACTCTCGTAATCTGTCACATATAGTACATATGTACTAAAAATATATGGAAGAAAAAATAAAACAGGTATACATTTTTATTTTTATTTCATCAATATACAGTATGTAATCAAAGTGCCTTAAAAATAAACCCTCATAAATGCATTTTAAAATTAATTTGGGTAATTAAATGTAACAATAGTAAAATCTATACAAAATAACCAAAATTAATTTCGTCTCAGGGGGTCTGGGTGATTTAATTTAATCGACCTCAAAGGGTTAAAGCTTTTCCAAAACAACACATGAACTTAGAGCTTTTGAGCTACTGAGAATAAATCAATGTACATAGAAATTAGGAATTGGTGTTACATTACAGGGTCCATGAATGTGACGCCTTCTTCGTCTTCCGCCTACCCATGCAATCCAGGCCGGCCCTCTACACCGTGCCGCGGCGGACTACAACTCCTGTTGATGATGAACTGTGATTAGCGTAAGTGTTGTGATTCAGCTGCCCGATATTTGTTGTCCATAGACGGTTTAGAGTTTATTTTTGTTATTTATTTTTAAGTTTAAAGATGGACTAAACGATTACTTTCCAGTACCGATTATACCCGATACTAGTACAGACTAGTACCGAGTAGCGACTACTTTGTATTGCTTTCAGCCAGAAATAGGCTATGGGTTCACAGTGTTGCCCTGTGTTTAAAGCAAAGGATTATTCACCTTCTGTGCTTTGGGTTCATGATTGATCACCTTTTTAGTGTTTCAACTCAGTTGGACTCCGAGCGTTTTCTCTGTTTTCAATGGCCTACGGCCGGTTTGGTCAGACCAAATATTTTGTCATTATTTTGTAGTAACGATTGCTGTGTTTAGTTTAAGACCACTCCCGAGGTCCTAGTATAGAAATTACCCAAGATATGAGACTTTGAAAACTGCTGTTTGAGGAGTCTATACAAAATGAATTTTGTCCACTGTTTTTGTAATATTAGGCCTAAGGCCTCCAAATAACTTTATTTTGTGTTCTTGGGTTGGCCTACACCTTGGCGAGGTCAATCATTCATTTTGGTTCAGTGTAAATGTGTTTTTGTGACTTGTTAAGTTAGGCCATTATGACTCAACTGATTATGTTGAATAAGTGGGCTTCTGGGACTTTCCCAGTGCCAAGTTTGGTCACTTTTAGTTGTAATTAATGCTCATACATGTTCCCTGCAAGTTTCATTTAATTTACTTTATAGATAAGAAAATAATGAGGCATTTTAAGTTTTGCTATTTCTGTAATTTAAGTTACCCCAGGGAACTTAAAGTCCAATTGGCCTCAGGCCAATTTTTAAGTGCTGGGTTGGGATTGGATAGCTGGGGGCACCTTTCCCCCAGCTGTTAAGACCTTTCCCAGCAAATTCGGTCAAGAAATGTTTGAGTTTTTTACAAAAATGCATGTGAATGCACCGCCAAGCTAAAATGTTAAAAATCCTTTAAATACGCTTTTTTGTGTGTTTAAATATGTTTTCTGTAATTGTCTCATTGTTTTATTTTAAGTCTGGCCACTCTGGACCAGATAAGTCTGGATTTTTGTCTTATTTTTAATTTTTAATGAAATTGTCACCTGACCTGCGCGATTGCGAGAAGTTAAAACAATCTAAATGTTCCTTCTCGAGAGGTTCCGCTTATCGATTGTTTCGATTGCTTAGCGAGAGGTTTGTATAATCGAGATGTTTACTCTCGATTGTTGCATTCGTTAAGCAAAATCGTCTGCTGCCGGCGCGCGGCGAGAGGATAAACCCGTTATAGATGTGGATCGCATTTTTATCAGGCACTAAAATCATTTTTTGCAAATAAGCCACCCGTAATTAGTTGTTTTTAGATATACCTTTATTATTTCACCCCACGTCAATATAAACGTCTATTCACTAAATATTTTCAGGCCTCACAAATGTACATAAAAATACAAATGAAATGGATTAACAGGGTGTCCGGCGACCGGGAAAACCGGTAGCAGTAGCAATACATTGTTGGATCCTAGCCGGCGTGGCGCGGTCTATTCACTAAATATTTTCAGGCCTCACAAATGTACATAAAAATACAAATGAAATGGATTAACAGGGTGTCCGGCGACCGGGAAAACCGGTAGCAGTAGCAATACATTGTTGGATCCTAGCCGGCGTGGCGCGGCGCAGCGTGACGTGTAAACACGTCTGTCCCTTGCTGTTTCCCCCTCCCGTTTTCACAACTGTTGTTGTTGTTGTTTCGTGAGGTTCCAGTGAGCGGGAAAGTCCCTGGCCCACTATGGCTGCTTTAGGGCACTTGGGCCCTCTTCAGCCGCTAATGCTAACTCCCTAATCTTACGTCGATTTTTGTTTCAAGGATGTCATAAATGAAAAAGACATAAATATAAAAAAATATTACTATTCACCATTAAAAAGAGCTCAAAAAACTAAATAATTTAGTATTTTGAATTACTATTCTACGATTGCTGGTTTCGGAGAAAATTGAAATTTTCATTTAGCAGTAAACGCAGTACGTTGTCCAATGTTATTCTTATGGGGAATACAAAAATTACTATTTCTCTCTTATTTACTGATCAATTTCATTCAAACTTGATATGCTTGTCAATTTAGCATTGACAACAGAGGTAATTCGATATATTTTGCCCCTTAATAACCCTGGGGGGGGCAATAGGGGGCTTTTCCCCTCTTAAAACCACGAGTGTAGCAATGGATTCTGTAGTGCCTCCAAGCAGGGATTTGGGTGGATGTTTTTTAAAACAACTTGTTTACAAGATTTTATGTACATTCGACCGTGCTTTGTATTCTATATTTAGTAAATAAAAAGTAATTTATTCATTAAAGTTGGGCTAAAAGGGAGAAAGTATGTGTCAGTTTCCTGATACCGTTTATTAATTTTGTTCTCATATTTGTTTTTATGTATCATATTATTAAGCTCTATATAGGAGAAAATTACCAAAAAAGTTCTTAATGTTGTAAAATATAGGCTCTTTATACTGGCTTTATTGGGAGTTCAATTTCAATGGGCAATGTTTTCCTTATATCCTATATCGTGTGTAAACAAATTAATTTAATTATTATTAAGTTTAAATTAATTAATGATTCGATCAAATATTTGTTTTTATTTTATTTTAATCGTGTGTTATAATTTTGGCAACGTCTTATATTTTATTTCTACATAATAATTCTAAAAACATCTTTCATTTACAATTTTATAAGTAATAACAAATGTTGAAATGAGAGTACAGTATATAGTATAAAAAGTGGGAAAGTAGCAGAATTATACTGCTGCCTAAAACGTTCACAAATTCTGTGAGCATTAAAAGTATAATTATGCTTGCCTATATTTAATAATGATTAACATTTGTTTCTACTCTCCATTATTAATTTACGTATTAGATTTTATTTATTTTATTTTTTAATTTTCACGTATCTATGCATGATACGTGAAAATGCACGTGCATGATGCAGTGATTTTCATCGTAATCAATGCATTGTTTTATTTAATAACTCCCAAATGTAGCAATTTGTTAAAACATCTCGGTACAGATGTCGATTGCTCAAATATAACAGAATATAGAATGCAAAAATCTCTTTAAAAATAATTATATTGATCGGCGACATATTTAGTTAACAAAACATCACGCTAACAATTTCGATTGCCCAGTACGAGAATAGCTGCCTCGTCTAAACGAAACATTCCGCTAAAAAACATCTCGGTAAGTTCCTCTCGTTGCCGCGTCTAAACGAAATATTTCGCTAACAACATCTCGGTAAGAACATCTCGGCACGGAGCTCTCGTTGTCACGTCTAAACGAAACGTCTCTACTATTTAGCTCTAAAGATTCATCAACAGAGTAAAATGGGGTTGAAAGTAGCCATTCAAATAGTATTTTCTTAAATGAATTAAATGGAATGTCAAGAGCAGATTGTGGTAATTTGTTATACAGTTTAATTCCTATAATGACATGGCTAGACTGAGTTTTGGACATTCTTCGATAAGGTACATCAATTTTTGACTGATTTTGTTTGTAGTAGGAGTGAGTATTATTTCTTGAATTAAAACTACTCAGATTTTTAAAGATTTATAAAATTAAATCAAAAATGTATAAGTTGTAGACAGACAGAATCTTCAGATCTTTAAATAGAGATTTCCAGTGAGCTTTCCATGATGAGTTTGTGAGTATTCTAACAACTTTTTTCTGAATCAAAAGGATATTGTGCGTTTTAGATGAATTTCCACAAAAAATAAGCCCGTATCTGATAATTGATTGAAAAAATGCGTAGTATGAAGTGATGACATATTTTAATGGAACCACATTTAATAATCTCTTCAACAAAAAAGAAACCCGGGAGATTCTTCTTGTTACGAGATAAACGTGAGGGACCCAGTTTAGAGTCAAATCAAGAGTTATCCCCAAGTACTTCACAATTACTGTTTTTTGATGAATACCAGGAGGCAGTTTTTTAACCCTTTGCGATCGGAATGCATATTTTCCGCTATTCCTCAGCGGTCGCGCGGCCAGCTCTACTGGCCGCCGCCATTAGCGCGCGGAAGTCGGATTTTTTTCCACAGCAGTTGTCCTTTGCGATCGGACGGCCAGCGGTGCTGGCCAACATGGAATCCAACGAACGCTCGGGCGTCCAGCAGGACTGGCCGACAACAATGATTTCGTTTGTAATATTCCAACTGTGGTATAATGCCTGTAGAGTGCTGCAACCTAGTGAGGAATTGTTAAACTAAACGATCAGCAGGCTTGCAACATTATATCGTCAGAATTGTGGTGTAAACAACTAAAATAAACACCTGTTTTTCTGGCCCAAGTGCTGTCATAATCATCATTGTTTTGGTTCAGTTTTATTTGATTTTAACTGTGTTTTGGTGATTTTCTCGAGAGAGTTGTGTTTATTTGTATTTTTAATTAAGTTTCAAGTTTTAATGTACATGATTATAAGAACACTTGTACGTTTACGTATAGGCCTACACTTATATTATAATTAGGCCTAAAATAAAATTGTTTTATCCCGTATAAACATTTATTAGTAAGAATGGGGTTATGTTTTCCCCCCCCCCGTATATTTAACTAAGTAATAATGAACAATCGTTAAAGATAAGACGAATTGAGAGACGTTTTATTAAAATTTAAATCCCCTATGCTAACATTGAAGGTTTTCAGTGAAAATAATTCCGAGCTGCGGGGAGCGAGCCGCCATGATAAATGCCGAGGTGACGCGTAGTGGGACGTGGCCAGTACAGCTGGCCGCCCGACCGTCGGAACCAAGTTAGTACGGAAAGAATTCCGACTGGCTGCCGACTGCGTTGTGGCCACTCCTGCTGGCCTTCCGATCGCAAAGGGTTAAAAGTAAAAATGACTGGTTGTGTTTTTGTATCGTTTAAAAATAAATTATTTGCATGGAACCAATTGGCTGCTTCTTCCAGAGTGGATTCAGCTACCTTTTTGAGCTCAAAAACATCTGAATTCCAAGAAAACTGTCATCTGCGTACATATATGTAAAGGCATTTAGGTTTGCAGGTAAATCGTTAATAGAAATAAGAAAAAGTAAGGGACCAAGAATCGACCCCTGAGGGATGCCACACGTAATCTCTGTACAGTAGAAATCCAATTATCCGAACCCCAATTATCCGAATATCCAATTATCCGAATCGATTTTGAGTGAAATAATAGAAATATAAAAATCAAGAAAATAACAGCGGGAGCGCGTGTAGCGATAATGCGCCGTGAGCGCTAAAATAAAAGCCTGCGCTGTTACCTTCCGGACGATTTTCGCAGGGAACAATGAGTCATACCCCCTTCCCGCCCTGCTCATCATCAGTCGCTACTGTTCTTTCACCAAGATTATCGTTCAAAATGAGTACAAAACGTAAACGTGTTGTCCGTTCGCTAAGTGATAAACTCACTTTGCTCGAGATGTTCAAGTGAAATAACCAACATTGAACAGTGAAATACGTACAGTATGTAGGCCTATTGAAAAGAACAACTGTATATACTGTATTCAATTTAACTCGTGTAATTTAATTTTTATGACGTATATTCTTGATACAGTTTGCTCACTTTCTGTTCACTACATTTATAATAACTTTGTCGATAAAATTCTGATTTTTTATGTATGGTGATGTTTTTTGCTTAATTCCCGAGGTATACCTGATTATCCGAATTTCTGCATATCCGAATTGGCCCGATCCCCAATTAATTTGGATAATTGGAGTTCTACTGTAGTTCTGGACCAATCACCATTAACATAAACAGACTGACTTCGGTTTTGAAGATAGCTCACAAACAAATTCAGCTCACTCCCGCCAATCCCGTAAAACTTTAATTTTTCAAGAAGAATTCTATGAGATACACATTCAGATGCCTTGCTTAGGTCACAAAATGTGGCCCAAGCAAAGGAGTTATTTTCAAAACTGGACAAAATTTGATTTACTATTGTATCAACTGCATCTATTGTAGATTTGCCTTTGCTGAACCCAAATTGGAAGTTACTAAACAATTTATTTTTTTCAAAATACTCATATACTTGGTGGAAGATGATGTATTCAAAAATCTTTGCAAGAACAGGGATTAACGAGATTGGGCGATAACTACTAGGATCCGAGCTATCCCCACTCTTATAAACAGGAATGACTTTACTCAGTTTTAGTTCATCAGGAAAGTAGCCCTGCTGCAAACACATTGAAAAACAAAAAGTTAGAGGTTCTAAATAAGCAAAAATAGTTGTCTTTGCAAAGCTATTTGACATGTCATATATATCAAAACTTTTGGAATTTTTCATGTTTTTATAATTGAAACACTTCCTCTGAAGAAATATTTCTCCACACAAAATTCATACATGTTTTGTTTTGATTTTGAATTAACTGAGCTGAATTATTTGAAGGTTTTGGTATACTGGAAAAAGTTTGTTTGATGGAATCCATGAAATAGTTATTTAAACATTGCAGTGAAATAGGACAGGAATTATTTTTTGATTCAATCTGACTTGAGTTTTTAATAAGATTCCATGCTGCCACACATTTATTGGAGGATTGTTCAATTTTTAGTGCATTGTGATTAAGTTTAGCATTTTTTAATTCTTTTTACTTTCTCCCCTTATACATAGTACATGGAGAAAGTATTGTTTTCGTAAAAATTTTCGTATTTGAGTTGTTAGTGGAAATATTCGTTTTGGTGCTCCCTGAACCCAAAAAAGTGGTTTTTACGAGATGTCTGTCTGTGTGTGTGTGTGTGTGTGTGTGTGTGTGTGTGTGTGTGTGTGTGTGTGTGTGTGTGTGTGTGTGTGTCCGTGTGTCCGTGTGTGTGTGTGTCTGTGTGTGTGTGTGTGTGTGTCTGTGTGGATGTGTACAGAGCTAGAGCCCTAACCAATGGGCCGATTTTGATGAAATTTGTTATGTAGGTACTAATCCACGATATCTCCAGGCGTTTTTTTCATTTTTTTTGAATTTTTGATTTTTAAGGGTAATTATCCCCCAAAAACCACCAAAAAACATGAAAAATCAAAGTTTCTCAAAAACGGCTCGAACGATTTTGATTAAACTTTAGTCGTTTGTAGAACTTATGTTTTCAAACAAAATGACACCAACCGCATTCCTGTAAAAATTCAGGTTCAGAAATTACAGGACTTAAAACATCAAAAATTCAGTTTTTTGGATTTTTCATAAAAAGAAATAAATATAAATAAATATTACTATTCACCATTAAAAAGAGCTCAAAAAACCTAATAATTTAGTATTTTGAATTACTATTCTACGATTGCTGGTTTCGGAGAAAATTGAAATTTTCATTTTGCGGTAAACGCAGTACGTTGTCCAATGTTATTCTTATGGGGAATACAAAAATTATTATTTCTCCCTTATTTACTGATAAATTTAATTCAAACTTGATATGCTTGTCAAGTTAGCATTGACCAACAGAGGAAATTCGAAATATGGTGCCCCTTAATAACCCTGGGGGGGAATAGGGGGCATTTCCCCTCTTAAAACCACGAGTGTAGCAATGGATTCTGTCGTGCCTCCAAAGCAGGGATTTGGGTGAATGTTTTTAAAACAACTTGTTAACAAGATTTTCTGTACATTCGACCGTGCTTTGTATTCTATATTTAGTAAATAAAAAGTAATTTATTCATTAAAGTTGGGCTAAAAGGGAGAAAGTATGTGTCAGTTTCCTGATACCGTTTATTTATATTTTGATCGTAAAACAGGTAGTAATTTTTTGGCTGCATCAGACATACATTACTAATAGCTAATACATTCTGCACTTGGCCGGTTTTGGCCAAAAATATTTTTCATTTGGAGTTTCCTCAAACAAATTTATTTGTGAAGGTGGATATGTTTTTTGACTGGTACAATTGTATTTTCATGTATTGATTAACTGCTGTGAACATTAATTTCAATTTTGGAAAGGTGGCAGGGACAGATTGTTTAGTGTGGACTATGACTAGCGGGTTTCTGGGTTGTGTTAATCCAGGGTCCCGGAGGAGAAGGATTATCTTACAATACTGATTTTGGGCGATTCATTTGCCGTCCGATTCAACAATTTTTTCTACTGCAACCCAGGATTATCTGGGAGTTTAAGTAATTAAATATTTCTGACTTGCAGCAGCACATCCCACTATGCAAGCCATACGATACGGCAGTACGTATTTAATCGATACGATATTTAAAGAGAATCGGGATATTCATAGTTCAACTACTATGCAATGCATCGCTCGGATATATCATATGATCGTGCGGCTCCAATCAGTGACGTTACATTGTCTGTTTTTGATTCTACCAACCATCCAATTGAGCCGTCTTTTGCTTGGTTTGTTTAGAAATATTATATAAAAAAATTAAAAACCCTATTACGCGATGCATCACCAGGCATTGTCTGTTAAATGCAAGTCTGCTACGAGCAAAATTATTGGAATAGTATATTTCGTTACTAGTCTGGAAAAGCGCTCTTTGCCAGTGCGAGATCGTGTCAACGTGCGAGACGAAGTCGAGCACGGAATTTAGATCAAGCACTGGCAAAGAGCTTTTTGGACGAGTATTGAACGATACTTTTCGTCATACTACAAAAAAGTCATTTAATTACAAACCAAGAAATAATTTTACTCTAGAATCAAGGTTTATTTTACTCAAAAAACACATAGGCCTGATTATTATTTTACTATAGGCTATTTACATATTTTATGAAACAAAAACTATAAGCCTAGGCTACTTAGCTTTAAAAAGATTTCTTCGAAGCTATTTTTTATCAAAATTCAAATTGATATTTATGGTGCAATTTTCATTGTTACATTATTTTATAAATGACAAAAACACAATGCCATAATGTGCTTCACACGTGTAACATCAATAAGAGGTTAACTGTGGCCAATGATTTGACAACAATGAAAGTCAGCTGTTGCGTCGCGTTTGTAACTTCTAAAACTGATCGGAAAAGAACTGTACGGCAAAACTAGGCTTTCACCATAAGATTAACATGTAGCTAATTTTAGTGATCGGAAAAGAAGTGATTGGAAAAGACAACAAAGGAACATATGTTATTTTAAATGAAAACAGCAAGTTTCCAGCCGCATTTTAGTATCGAAAGTCATGTGTTCCCGCATAGTATGACGAAAAATTATTTCCAATGCAGGGTCCTTGACGAAAATACCTAACATAGATGAAAGTACTTAAGTACTAAATAAATATTAATTATTTGGTTGTATGGGACTCCAAGTTGACTAACTGTGTTTCCAAATATGTTATTAAAAAAATGTTTGTTTTAATACAACAAATTATGCCTACAGACCTTGAATCTCAGTCTATAAATTAATTTAGAAGTAAGTGCGTATTTTAGACATTGGTTGATTATACTGTACTAGCTGATTAATATTATTGTTATTATTATAGATATTAGTTGAATATGTTCAAGCTAATCAGGCTATTGTTGTAATTTTTGCTATTAAATTACTTTTCTTTAGGATTGCCAAAATTTGGAGTTTTCCAATAAGATGATTTATTTAAATAATTTTCGTACTTATTAGTTTTTTACAAGGGGCTTTATAATATGATTCCAATGGTTGCGGTAGGCGCATGAAAAATCGCTTTAGGCTTGCAGAAAGTTTTGGGATTTTACATATTCCGTTACAGAAAGAATGAAAACATTCTGTCTTGGGGCCTGGGGGTCCGCAGACCACCTTTCGGGAAGCACTGCTATTTTAGGCTGGTAATATGTGTCTCGGGGGTGTCCCTTAAAATCGTTTAAAATCGCCGTATCTCGGCCGATCAAATTTGTTTCGATCTTAGTTTAGGTAAAATCTTTGTTTTCAACGATAATATACTTTGAGACTTCCGCTGGCATGTTGGCCTTTAAATTGCGTTTTGGATATAAACTGTTGCGGTTTTTTTGGCCGATAAACTATGTTCACTTGTCGTTTACGGTTTAAAAGTTACAGCGAACATGAAATGTGGTAAAATTGCCATTTTTAATCCGAAAAACAGGTCAAATAGCTGATTTTGGTCCATGAATTCAATACAGTCGTCTTTTTAGGCCGATAACTCACACTTTGGTCTATAAAACGCGTTCGGCTATTTTGTCAGCCGATAAAATTATTGATATGAAGTTTTTAACAAATTTCCGGGGGTGGACTCCCAGACCCCCTACCCCGGGGGGGGATTCCATAACCCCCCTAACCCCTGGCATTCCCCCCCCCACCAGTGTGACTCCCTGGATCCGCCCCTCGTTCTGACAAGTCAGTGGGAACTACGTATAGGGAATATTGAACTCTCGTGCTAAAAGTTTCCTTTAGCTCGACCACACCCCAATGGCAAATGTACTTGCATGAAAATAAAATAGGTAACCAATTCAGTTATTCTTAATGAAATTATGGATAAGTTACTTAGTTATCTGGAATACGACTTCTGAGCATTTAAGAGGTTTCGGAAGCTTTTGGTCACGCCCAGAATACAATGATGCATGAAAATATTTAACTATATATAGATTAATTTAAATATAGGCTAATTCCCATTTCATCCATGCGTGTAGCACGGTTTACCGAATGTACAGTGTGATAGTTATTAACTTGTAAAGAAATAATTGAATTTGAATACTTGCTTACAGATTTGTTAATATGAAGAATTGTTTGCGATGGTGCCTCGTACTAGAGACACATATACCTGTCGCCTAAAGCAAGTGTATTAATTTTGCTTGTTATGTTGCATTAAATCTATTTAACATAAGTTTTAAGATCTGTTTTGGTTTTTGATTTTAGTGGCAGTGCAGAAGAAGTTTCCTGGATGAACTGGAGGGCGCTTTGAAAATAATAAAGTTAGCAATTTATGACATAAAATTTAATCAATTAAAACAACAGTAGAATGCAGTGTTTTTTTATATTACTTTTCTATTCATATAAGGTATTCAATAAAATTTGTAATTTTATCAATAATTTGAGTTTTATTTAAGCTACTTCCTTTGCTAGTAAGTAAAGTAATACAATTTCATTAACTTGCTATACAAAATCACGTGAAAATGTTATAAAGTAGGCCTGATCACTTTAGTATTAATTTTTTATCAGGCAAATGAATTTAAACTTTATTACCTCTAAGAGACTGAATATTTCAATAGCAATTTATATTTCTAAAACAAGTGGGATGATCAGCGTTGGAGGGGAAGTTAACAATACTATCTGTCATAATAATATCCCTGCGGAAAACATTTGGCTACTCGGTATATTAAATATATTTTACTGGGTGAACGTATGGTAATAAGTTTTTATGGTAGTCTTTATAAACACGAGGATGGTATTCTAACCAAAATTGACAATATATCATTTATGTTTTTGAGTATTGTATTTTAAATTATGTCTTAACAAATAGGTACTAAATTATTACATTAGGTTTCTTGGTTTTTTCAAATGGAATGGTCAACACAAGCCATTGAACTGTGTCACTATTGTAAGCAGTATATTTGGAAAATTTGTTCTTGTAGAATTAGCTATTTTTTACTCTTAAAAAAGTTTATTTTCTTTTGCTGATTTAAAATTTATTTGCTGTTATTTAAATATTTGTTTGCCTATAAAACTAATGTTTAAACATATGGGTGCAGCAAACTCGTTAGGTTGAAGGTAAATTAAAATAATTTGTGTTAGGCCTAATCAATAAAGGCTGTCCCACACTTCTCGCAAATATGCTTGATCATTTGGCCTAACTACAAATGTTCGGTAGTCGCAAGAAGTGTGGGAGCTGCACGAAATATTTTGTATCAGTACACTATCGCCGAATGATTCTCTCGATGTTTGGAACGAGTCTTGCACCAAATCAACCAAATGTGTACAACAAACTAATCAAGTACACGCTCGCCCAATACCAATGCAATACCATGCTCGCCCATTCACTTCCGCTCGTCTCCTTTGATTTGTGCCAAAACCCGACAAAAACAGCACAGGTGAACACGAATTATGGTGAGGCGAACTATCCCGAACATTTGAGAACATTTAATCATTTGAGATGATTTAAGTTTTATTTAAGAAACAACAAATTAATGAGTGCTAAACTCTGTTAATTTTTGTTTGACCAAACTATATTTGAAATTAACCTTCGCACTGTAAAAAATAATCGTGTTAATTCGACCCAAATTTAATACCAAGATGTCCCAGTAAGACCTCACACACTCTTTTGTCGAAATAACACTCAGCTGCTTGTGTTGAAGTTCACCCACTTACCTGAGTTGGAAACCATCACAATTCCTTGTGTCACTCGGTAACACATATTTCTTCCGTGTTAAATGTTTAACACATTTTTGTGTGTGAAAAAAATTACTCTATGATTAAGCAACACAGAAATACTGTGTTAAAATACTTACCCAAATTTGTATTAATATAACCATTTTATTGTAAATAACACGCAGCATAATAAGTCAACACATAACATTTGTGTTATATTTGTTACACAAATTTGAGTGAAATATTAACCAAAATACCTGTCAGGTAAGTTTGTATTTTTTCTGTGTAAAGAAAAACAGTGAACAGCTTATTTCTTGTGCAAAATTAAATGTCTGTAATGGTATACATCACTTGAGAAAGGTTAAATCACCGGGAAATATTGCACAGACAAATTCAACTCGACATCACCTGTCCACCAACAATTTTATACACCAAGTTTCAGTAAAAATTTATATATCACATTAAGATGGGTCCAAATTTAAAACTTTATACTAATAAAGGTAACCCACCGTAAAGTTGCTTTTGAAACACTTATACTCTACATAGTTTAAAATTACACCAGATATTCGTCTTCACATTACAGGTTTGATCCTGAGTGACCAAAACAGTAAAAAAATATTTTTAAACTGTTAAACATAATCTTTAAACTGGACAAATTTTGAGGGGTTATTCAAATTTTATAGTTTGTTCATATATTTAATATATAATATTGCAAAAAATATTTCATCTGTAAATAAATTAAGCATTCCTATTAAGTTACGTTAAAAACGGTTAATTGAAAAAATTAACCTGGATTAAAAGTTATCACTTTTCACAACCGTACCAAAAGATACAATGAAATTTTCAAGATTCTAAATCACTGGATCTTCCAACTTTATATGTAAATAGGTATATTCAAAAATACTAAACATTTAAAGATAAAACACTTTATTGCACACATTGTTTAATGCAATGATTTTATCGTGAAGGCTTCAACGGCCCTTTAAATCTAACTCTAACAGGTACGGGGAGACACTTCTTCTGTTGCACAGGTCAAAAGATTTGGCTGGGGATCACTTGAACTCTGTCTTTTGTTGGTCCACGGCTGAAAGATATGGCTGAAGATCACTTGAACTGCTTACTAGCTCTTCCAGAATGGCCATTCTGAAAAATATTTTTCAATACTATATATCTGGTCAGCAATGATATACCAATAGTTATTGGGTACTTCATCAAGAGAAGCCCATAAAACTTTTGAGGGCAGTACATATACAAAGCAAGGACGACTAAAGGCATCCAGTGGCTGTGTCTCTTTTGGTTCAAGAGCCAGTGGCGTAACTGCTGGGCCCGCGAGCCGAGGTAAGCGCTCTGGCAGGCCCGCATTTTGGGATGAAATAGTTCAACTTAATTTTGATAAATGTTAATAACTTTAGCCATTCTGAATTAGTTATGCTGCTTTTCACTGTATAAGTCGTCTAAAAAAAAAAAACAGCAATGTTCATTTTGCCGCCCACACTTTAAACTTTTTTTTAGGTTACCGGTATACTTTTTCAAATATTCCAAAAAACATAATTGTTTTGGTGTAGTTCTTTTAGTCAAAGTATTACAAGGTATGACGTTTTAAGTTAAAATACTTACACTTAAAAATATAAAAAAAGTTGCCCAACACGCTGGTCATCTCGAATTGATTCTTTGAAACTGTGCGATTATGCTACATGGGGGCTAAAAATAAGTTTGCGGGGGGGGCCCAAAAAATCAGTTACGCCACTGTCAAGAGCCAATGAAACTTTATTGCACACCATTAAAATAGCTAACAATTTAGCATTTTGAATAATTGCTATATGTCAATCGGTAACTGACATATTGAAAGTTCTAAATACAGTATGTGAATCTTATGGAGAACTAGCTGATGTACCC
The DNA here is from genome assembly GCA_963675035.1 of Allygus modestus. NCBI lineage: Eukaryota > Metazoa > Arthropoda > Insecta > Hemiptera > Cicadellidae > Allygus > Allygus modestus. Next base: position 180,714,999 of record OY776111.1, on the reverse strand, counting down.
GTTCTTCGCACAGGTGTTTTCTTTACCCAATATATAGTCAATGCAATCTGCAATTAAGTTAGCATGAAACAGCTGTTCTTGCTTCTGCTCTTTAAAGCTGTCAAATGGAAGTATCCACAGCTGTTCGCATTACAGTTTCTGAATGTTTACTTTCTTCTGAAATGTAAACATTGAAACTTAGGACGTTCACGGGGCTTAGCCCCGAGGGGATTTTAAGGAAGTGAATAGGCCTATATGTTGCATGGGTTCAAGATCTACCTTTATGTAAAATTTCAGCCCAGTCAGTTCAGTAGTTTTTGTGTTCACCCAGAACATCAGACAGACAGACAAAAACCATCTCTTCTTTATAATATTATAACAAACTAGCAAATCCAGCTACTCACAAATTCAAGCAAATACGGTTGTGACTTTAAATTGTGCTGCCATTCCAAAAGTTAGCCTGAAGCAGCTGATCTTTCTTCTGTACTGTGTTTTGTTACCTTCAACAGCTATCAAATTCTCAATTTCAATGATTACTGTTCTTCCATAAGATCAGTGTCTCCAGTTGTACGATTATTATCGTTTTGTACGATAATTCAGCCCGTTGTACCATGTACGATAGGTCACGTACGATACGGTAAATTGTATAATAATTTGGGATCAGCCTAAACTATACATGATTATGACCTACTAATTAATTGAATGATTACTAATGATGAACTAATTACTGACTACTTCATGAATTAAATTCTAATAATACATAAATAGGCTCTCAGAACATATTTTAAAAGTACTAAATACAATTTTTTGTTGGATTCTTTGCCATTTATTTTTATAAATACCCTACATAGGCTTTGTAAAATATCGTGAGTTTTGTTAAGAATTTGTTTATTTATTCGAACCTTTATTTCGTTTGGAAATTTACAGCTGTTCTACTTAAAAAAATTGAATGTTTGTCTATTTTAACGTTTGAGTGTAAGTTTTAGGTGTCTTTGCAAACGTGCAATAATTTTACCTACAATACAATAATATTTAACTACTTGTATGGTATTTGTCCCTGGCCGAACTGGAGACACTGCATAAGATTAACATTGCAACTTTGAAGGCCTTTGGGGCCTGAGGGCCGATGTAGATTTTAATGATTTTCTGCAGACCTACGCATTGAGACATTTCCGCATAGATACTTCAATCATAACAATCGGTACAGTGGATCCTGATATCTCAGCGTGACACAAAATCTGCTTGTGTATTAAATATTAGGTTTGCTGCAGCAAGGGTATTTTTGTTTGGCTACTTAGCTTGCCGGCAAACTAAATATCCCCTGACACTGTAATAGGCCTGGAAAAAGGGTTTATAATTTAAATCTTAAGATAGGAGGGAGGCACCTCACTGTCGGTAGCGTATGTTAGATGGGGTTAGATGGGGACTGTAACTTTCTTTTTTTTTATTCGGATTGTTATATTGGATTTTACCTTGTAGAACTGCCACTCCCACTCTCACTCTGTCCAGTTTTCTTTCTACTTGCTGTTGGAGGTAAGTAGGTGAACCGTTGAAATCATTGAATTTCTCGTCTGGTTCCATTCTATAAATAAAAGTTACAAATTACCTTTTCTGAATTAAAATACCTAAACGTTTAAACGGGTGCAGTTCCGGATCTGGGCTACCATACTATCGAATGAAAATATCAAAAGTTTTAACAGTTGATATATCGATTACTCTTATTCTTCAAATTTTCTGTCGATGTAGCTCTCTACAAAACGACATCCAATCAGCGATAGTTTTCCTGCTGGTTTTAGATGTTGATGTGCTTGTTTTTCTTATTAAAAAATCATAATTTACAACATGTATACAAAAAATTAATCTAAAGTTAGAATGTTAATCAATCCAAACTTGGCATTTTCGAAAAAAGTGTTTTCTAAAGCGTTCTTTCTTACATCGTGTTCGTCATTGACCTTTTTTTTGCATCAAAATTTGACCGAATTTTCACCACGTATTAGTGTTTTTTGTTTTGCCTCCACACACATCACAATTTGGATTATTAGGTACCTATTAGTTCTTTGTCTTGAAGAAAACTAACACATTTTTCTATTGGATTAAACACATGTTTACAGAAACATGTAAAGTTCACAAACTCACAATCACTTTCTACTTCTATTTTTATTTACTTTATTTTAAAATGTAAATAAACAATTTTAATTAAAAATGTTTAAAAACATCTGATTATTAAAAATAGAATACAGTTTAATTATTCGATATATATATCGATTGTTAAAACTTCGATATTTTCATGCGATATTTGAATGTCACAAAATTAATGTTCTCCTGTAAGTTAATTTGAAAGTTTCCACCACCCTACGTATGTAAAAGAATTCTCCCACCTTTATGCTGTGTGTATTCCGTAATGGGTAATGTTAACAGTTTGACTAACATCAATATTTTCTCTATCTTATGTTAAGCAAATATTCGTTTGCTAGCGATATCGCAATATGGCGATAAGTCTTGCCATCAACAATTTTACTCACTGTCATTGTGTATTGCGAGTTGCAAGTTGCGTATCAGCAAGTATACTTTCTGGCATGGTTGGTTGGTCAGGTTGACAAGGGGCTTAATAGGTTAAGGAGCTACGGAGGTACGGTAGGCCTACTCAGAACAGTACAGTCGGCACGACTCTTATTCGATAAATTGAGGTTAGGTGAGATGTAAACTACTCTCAAAGCGAGGTGTTAATATGACAGAAGTTTAGTTATGTTATGTTATTGTTGATAATAAAAAGTTGGCATCACTCACGTCTTCATATATGTGGAGGCGGACCGGAAACTACTTTATTTAAGCCCTGAATTGTTTACTTGAGCTAACAATAAAATTAAGTAGGTATTTGATTACAGGGTTCTTATGGAGTATACATGACCCCAACTATATTGAGTTAAATTTGCATTTTTCTTAAAGATATTTACCTCTAGAATCCAGAAATAACATTTATTTTGCACGGGAACCATTATTAATTATAGAAAATATTACTTAAAATTATTATTTTCGATGCAAGCAGACAATACTTACAAACCACAGATTAGAACACAACTTTCAATGTTTCTAGTTTCTACAGACTATCAGGAAAACGTCCATAGAGTATATAATATATATAAATGAAATGTCGTAGATAATATGTATCTAATAAAAAGTTATGTTTTGTGCTTTATTTACCCCTTACCCATTATAAGTGACTAAGTGTTGAGAGGTGAGTGAGCAAAGTGAACAAGCTCATTCTGAAAGTAAATGAGCGTAGCGAACTAAGTCACCATGGAGGCAAGTGAGCGCGATGGTTAGTAAAAAACACTACATCTTCGTAGGGTACGTGACAGCAAACGAGGTCACCATGGAGGCAAGTGAGCGCGGAGCGCGTAAGCTCATCCTGTAGGAAGTGAGCTGGCGAAGAAGCTTGATCCGAAAATGAATGGTTAATAAAAAACGCTACATCTTCGTACGGTATGTGACATTAAAGCGTACACTTAGTACTGGCATGGTTTGTTGGTGGGCTTGCCACGGGTGCTTATTAGGTTAACTAGCTTGGGTTAGGTTAAGTGCCACCGTACCTGGATGGCAAAACGAACAAAAACAAACCACACCTAACCTAACAATCCTAACCTAACCCAACGCTAGTTAACCTAATAAGTACCCGTGGCAAGCCCACCAACCAACAATCCGAATATAAGTATACTTTGGTACCTATTATACTCCTAATTAGGTTAGGTTAGGTAATACAGGTGCAGTCGAGCAATATTCAAGGGTTCGAGTTGGCAAACCTGCTCCAAGTAGAAAAATCAGCTCCGAAGCAGAAAAAATAACAAAATGGACGTTACACCGTTTATTTAATTTCGTACTGTTAATTTTCATCTTAAAAGTTGTTATTTACTGACGTATAGTTATTTTAAGAACATATTATGATTATCTCTAGTGGATGATGATTGATCAAACGGTATTTATGTGTTTTCTTTATTAACAAGTTCTTAGATTGGAAATCTCTTGCAGACAGTTCCATGTTGCAATTTGAACGTTCCTCCCCTCAAACCACTAGTCAGCAGAAGAAATTGGAACCGTCCAAGTTTTTTTTACTATTTTCACCATTAAAACGGTCTTTCCGCAGAAAAAGAATACTTTTATCGTGTTTTTCAGGTCAAAATCTATAAGAAAAGTGTAAATTTACCTCGATTTTGTTGGGGTCATGTATACTCCATAATTACCTACAGGTTCTTATCCTCTAATCAATAGATTGCCAAGCATACATAGCGTAATCCATCTTACGTTTAAGAAAGGTTATCTGAATTTCAAAGTAGGTACGCCTAGCTCACAAACTTAACTTGTCTATAGTAGACTCACTAAAGCTGGAGCGGTCAAAATACTAGAGGAGTTATAACATGTTCGTATAAAATTAGCAAATTAAGTTCTCAGACCCCTTCAAAGTTTTAATGTAAGGAGTACAAAAGTGAGATTTAACCTCGAGTCGTACAGGCTTTGGAGAGTAGGCTAGGCCTGTAATCGGTAATTATGGAGTATACATGACCCCAACAAAATCGAGCCAAGTTAAGTTTGTGAGCTAGGCATACCTACTTTGAAATTCAGATAACCTTACTTGAACGTAAGATGGATTACACTATGTATGCATGGCAATCTATTGAGTAGAGGAAAGTAGGCAAAATTGACAAGGCCTAAGTTATTTTGTCAAACAAAATTGTTTTTCCTAGGATGTCCTTCTAACATCAATCACCCTAATAACTCAAGCACGCCGCTTCCTTCACGGAGTTGTAGGGGTTACTTACAGCCTACAATAACACTGATCACTACCTTTACAGCTAAATCTTCACTTACCTTATCACCCATCTTGACGACATGTAGTAACAGTAGTATTTGGCTACTGCATTGCAGTTCCACATTCGCAATTTAAAACTCAAAGAACGTAAACTGACAAACTAACAAAAATAATGCTGCCGGGTGTCGTCTGTCGCTGTCAAGGAGTTCTATTGGTATTACTGGAGGTAACACTGATGAACAAAACTACGAGCCGTTCTTTCCAAATTTTGGTGAGGCAAAGAACTACTCGCTGAAATCGAACTAGTTGGCAAAGTAACTCAAACAAATACCTACTAATGATTTTAACATTAATAAACTTGTATTCGTTTGTTTGCTCATGATTTATCATATTTCACGGCAAGATTAGATGCATAAATAGAGTGAAAAAATGAATTTGCTCCAACTTGTATTACTTTTACTCCAGTGATTTTCACGAGTAGAATCACTTATAGGAGTAAACAACGAATCATGATAGTTCAAAGAACGATAAATTTGCCTCACCAGTGTACCAACAGTAGGATTTATTCATAATTATTCTCAGTAATAAGTTGATAATTTCATTCATCTGCAACTGCAACTACATTAAAAAATGTACTTCTACTTCTACTTTTTAGGTGGAAATATTTGTTCATGGATCCTTTTTGAAAGAGTTTTTCTGCCAATTTAAATACATATCATAGTGTTAAAAACCTAATCTTGAGCTGCTTTATTAGTTTATTACATACCCGAAGCCCTACCCAAACTTAGACTAAATGTAATAGTACTAATAGTGTAATACAGATTTTTATCTTTCACCGTTGATCATTTGTGCTATTTAAATAATTGTTTTGTATTTTTAATAAACAAAATTGTATTCATTTACTATAACTACCGTCAACATATACAAAATTACACTTAATCGCATATTTTTCCTGGCTTTTTGTGAATTACGGCCAATCCCGGGTGTAATGCACATTAATTACCCACAATTCCACACAAAATTACCGTGTTTAAAATATATTTTAGAAGACCAACACGCTTTCGTGTCACAAATGCCAAATTGACACAGCATAGTTTTACCACGAATGCGAATTGGTTACTCAAGCCTCTAGTAAACCAATTTCAGTGTCTATTTTCACACAATCAGTTTAACCAACATCTTTGTGTTTAAAATACCCCAGCATTTTTTTACAGTGCAATATGTTTTGCAAATAACAATGTTCAAAGCAAACAATGAAATTAGTTGTCCATACATAAATTAGATTGTTTAGTTTATTATATTTTTGGTAGTTTCAACAATTATTCATTTTTATCTGTGAACCGTACGTGTCACCTTGACACTGCTCACTGCTCTCTAAATGTTTTAAGCCAAGTACGCAGTTAATATTTGGGTAGTATCAACCCAATGCTGGTTTAAAACTGTATAACTGTGATATACACTGCTGTATCAAGAAAATTTAAGTTTTATAAAGATGGCGGTTTGACAGTTTCCCCAGTATCTACTTGAAGAGAGACATTTAGAAGTATCATCTAAATATGGGATTTCTTAAATGTATTATACGATTAAACATGGCGGATCTCTGGGGTTTTCTATATCAGCTTGATGTGGTAACCTGTAAGAGTATCAGCTTTTCTTTAAAATCTGTTATAAGTGAAAAAATACTAGTGTATACAACTATATATCAATCTGAAATTTTATAAAACACATTAATAAATCATTTTCAGTGACTTAGTCTTTGAACTGAACGAATATATACAGTAACAAGTTGGACCACAAGGGATGGACTACTCATAAAACCAACTGTAAGAGTGATTTTATGTATATATATATATATATATATATATATATATATATATATATATAGTTATATATATATATTTATATAACTAGCTGTCCTAACAGACACTGTCCTGTCCTAATGTCATTGAATTTGTTTTATTTCAGATACTCGTTCATTTTCAAGATGAGGTTGTTCGCTTCGCTCACTCGCCTCCCGGATTAGCTCATTCGCTATGCTCACTTGAATATTCAAAAAAAGAGTTGCCATTCAAGTACTTTTTTTATTTCCCAAATGAGAGTTTCCATTCAAGTAGTTTTTTATTTCCATAATGAACAAATGTTTATGCCTTTCAAGTATGTTTACAGCTGCTTGGTGTAACTAACTGAACTTAGATAAAATCAATGGGAACTACAATTTTGTAGTGAATCTTTGGCACTGTGACTTACGTTACTCTATAGTTGAAACATAGACGTTGGCTAAATATCAACGATTCAAGTAGCACTAAAATGGCTCCCAATGTTAATCTTATGGGATAAAAAAACTATATTTGTTTTAAAGATAATTTTATTATTACTTAACCAAATATTCCCAATAACGAACTCGACCGAGATTTCGAATTATAGAATATATCTCTAAAGTTTGAAGTGGATCTGTAGAGGCGTTTTTGAGTTATTTTGGTCACAGACACGCCAGTTCGAGTTGATTCTCAGTTGATTTACAGTCTAAGCAGTAGTTATGTATAAGGATTTTCCCTCACTTCGTTCACTCAATCCAATTAATTAAATAGATAATTTATTTATACATTATTTAAAATTGTATTAACAATATACGTCAACTAGTTTTTATTTTATATTATTTATAAATGGCTTTGACAGTTTATAAATAAATTTAACAAATGTAAATTATTGTAATAAAAGTTATAAAATTGTTAATATAAATACAACAAACCCATCTATTACTACACTAAATTGTAGGACTACCCTCCCATAAGCAACAGAACAACAATACGCACTTACTACTGGCCACAACATTGTTGACCCTTGACAATTGTCAGTAGTACAGATCGGTCCACGGTGCTTGGAGCCTGGGAAAGGTGAGAAACAACTCAAATTTCTCGTCAATAAAAGCAGACAGTCACGAAAATAACCAAATGTTTTAAATCTAAACAAAGTAATTTTTATATCTGTTGACAAAATTATACTGTAACACGGACGGTACTAAGCCAAATAGAGGCGAAAAGTCACCCCAGAGTATATGCTTACCAGGCGCCAAGCACCGCACACCCTTAACGATTACAACAAAAACCAACTAATAATATCATGATCTCACTCGACCTTGTGAAAAGTACTGGCCTTAACTAAATTACATGGGAATCACATAATGTAATACGTTTATCTTAATAAACTATCTTTGTTTGTTGATTAATTTTAATAAATCATTTTGTAACTTAAATCTCTACGTTGTAGATAAACTTTTAAGAACAACGTACTTTCTAGCATTATGAATGTGATAACTGAACCATGTGAACCATGTTTTTATCTAGTACTGAATAAATATACTAACAATAATTGTTAACTTGTTAGTCTTAAAGCAAATTTCAATAGCAATTTATTTTATCAAGTAGGCAATGCAATTTTCAATCAACGGTTTCATTATTGCTGTATTCAGGATGACGACATTTAGTACGATATTATTACAAGGCTTAATAGAACAGTTTGTCATTGAGACTTGTATATGCGTCCTGAGGAAGATTTTTCCCCTTTTTGGTATTCAGCTCGCAAACAAATGTCCCCGTCGAGTCGCATTCTCACCCTGTTATGAGTGCTTCGGAACACAATGCCACAACAAGTAGTGGAGTCAACACACGTTATTTTTATGCAAGAGCGGTAAACAGTGGCTTCTGAATTGGTTGAAATTTTGTATTTTTTTAGGTTGAAATTTAAATACTAACTCAATGTGTATTAAAATTTCTCACCGAAAATTACTGAAACAACCAATAATTAAATAAAAACTGAGTCTTTATTAGAAGAACCTGACTTTGATACATACAAGAATTGTAACGAAGTATTAATAACCTATTACGGCACAGTTCTGTCACAGTTTGTCACCTTCAAATTTGGCACTGCTTAATTTAAATTCTTTGTACATGAATATTATAACTATTTTTTTAAAATGTATTACTAAAACGATTTCTTGTTTCACAGAATAACTTCTCATATGTATTGTGTTACATGCATATATTGTTAGTAAAACAATCTTTTATTCTAGATGTGTCTTTTTGGGGCTGAAAACTTCAGTACTTAGTTAGGGCTCTTAATAGGCTGTAAAAGGTCCTAAGTATATCTCATGGTGCTGTTTTTTACTTTCTCCCCCTTATACGTAGTATATGGAGAAAGTATTGTTTTCGTCAGAATTTTCGAATTTGAGTTGTTAGTGGAAATATTCGTTTTGGTGCTCCCTGAACCCAAAAAAGTGGTTTTTACGAGATGTCTGTCTGTGTGTGTGTGTGTGTGTGTGTGTGTGTGTGTGTGTGTGTGTGTGTGTGTGTGTCCGTGTGTGTGTGTGTGTGTGTGTGTGTGTGTGTGTGTGTGTGTGTGTGTGTGTGTGTGTGTGTGTCTGTGTGGATGTGTACAGAGCTAGAGCCCTAACCTATGGACCGATTTTTATGAAATTTGGTATGTAGGTACTAATCCACGATATCTCCAGGTTTTTTTTTCATTTTTTGAATTTTTGATTTTTAAGGGTAATTATCCCCCAAAAACCACCAAAAAACATGAAAAATCCAAATTTCTCAAAAACGGCTCTAACGATTTTGATTAAACTTTAGTCGTTTGTAGAACTTTAGCTCTCCAACAAAATGACACCACCCGCATTTCTGTAAAAATTCGGGTTCAGAAATTACAGGACTTAAAACATCCAAAATTCAGTTTTTTGGATTTTTCATAAAAAAACATAAATATTAAAAAATATTACTATTCACCATTAAAAAGAGCTCTAAAAACTAAATAATTTAGTATTTTGAATTATTATTCTACGATTGCTGGTTTCGGAGAAAATTGAAATTTTCATTTAGCGGTAAACGCAGTACGTTGTCCAATGTTATTCTTATGGGGAATACAAAAATTACTATTTCTATCTTATTTACTGATCAATTTCATTCAAACTTGATATGCTTGTAAATTTAGCATTGACCAACAGAGTTAATTCAAAATATGTTGCCCCTTAATAACCCTGGGGGGGAATAGGGGGCATTTCCCCTCTTAAAACCACGAGTGTAGCAATGGATTCTGTAGTGCCTCCAAAGCAGGGATTTGGGTGGATGTTTTTTAAAACAACTTGTTTACAAGATTTTCTGTACATTCGACCATGTTTTGTATTCTATATTTAGTAAATAAAAAGTAATTTATTCATTAAAGTTGGGCTAAAAGGGAGAAAGTATGTGTCAGTTTCATGATACCGTTTATTTATCTCGTGATCCTGAGGTTAGCATATTATGTCGGTAGTTGTTCTTCCTCTCAGTGAAATATTTGCTAGTGTCCATAAATAGCGCATAAAACTTAACAATTTTTAATTTGATTATCCCATGTATTGGGTTTGTCAATATTACAGTGGCGAACGATAAATGTAATATTATAAAGTATTTTTGTGGTAATAAATGTTATTTATTATATTCGCAACAATATTTAGATAGCATACAACTTTTAGTTATATCTTCATAGTTTTATTCCTGGATTAATTATTTAATTTAGTTAGAATGAACAGAGGATATCTGACATTTTATATCCGTAGGTTTTATTAAAATATTTACACTTCAACCAAATTCTTTAATTAATTTCGAATACCTGGTAGAATTGAAAACTATCATGCTCAGACTATTCATACCTAAGATGACTGTTTGCACGAGAGATATATTTATAGTGGTTTACAATTTGTATTCCGAGCATGTTACAATGCAAATATCGAAAAAGACAGTATTAGAATTAATTTAAAAAATATAAAATAATAGTCAAAGGAAACTTCCAGTTCATTAAGTAGTTTAATTAAAACTATCAGACATTAAAAACATAAATATCGTGAAAATGGTCCAATCTTAATGCTCCAATAGCGAGGAAAGGAATTGCGCAAAGTTTAATTTCAGTCTATGAGAATCTTTGGAAGAATATCTTTGACCACATCATAAATCTTTACTCTTGGGTGCTTTCTGGTCTTTCAAATTTATGTTTTTTGAAGTGAAAAATTTAACTCATTATGCCATGTTAGCTATCACAGTTTATTTTAGATAAAATAGTACTCATTAAAATGTACTGTTCACACAGCCTCTTATCAACCTTCGTTTTATTACTTATTTTTATCACCATTATCAATAAATCTTTATTATATATATTTCAAAACGCTTTACCAAATTATTTACACAGGTTTTTAACTAAGATAAAATTTTTTTACTCTTGCATTGAAAACGAGTCATGCCTCGTCTTAAATCAAACTATTTGGTAACCCGTCGAAATTCGACGGATACAATATTAAGAATGAGTTTTTGATGGTACACTTGTATACTAATTCACCTTGGTCCCGTCACGCGCGCTACTGTTACCTTTAAAAAGTCAAAATGTGTATATTTGTTTATAAACAAATTAATAGATAACAGATTCCTGCAAATATATTTTAGCCAGCTGATAGATTTTCCGGTCTGAATAGAGTAAAATTTGCGATTGTTACTCTACGTGTATGGGGGACGGAGTTATCGCTATAAATCGATTTTCCATAAGCGTGTCCCTACTTATTCGGTTATGTACTTAATCATTGCAAATAATTTCCTAAGGTTATCCGCGATTATCCTCACGATTATCCTCATAGATTACAGCATTCCAGCATATGGAATTTTTCATTCTTTGTTAAACAATTTGTTTAAGAAAACTAATAAAAAAATAAGGCGATTTTCGTGAACGGGCTACCGGCGAAAATATTAGGTTTAAAATTATGGCTATTTGAATTATGGTATTTGAATGTCCTTGACATCTATAAATGTGCCTTTTGGGGGGTTGGAAGACATCAACCTTCAGGGCTTTGACCCCTGGGCTTTCAAAGTTCCAATGTTAATCTAATGGAACAATAGAAATAAATGTAATTTAAAATTTAGGAACAGCTGTTGATACTAACAAACAGTACGGAAGCAAGATCATCTGTTTTAAGAAAACTTCTGGAATGGAATCTCAATGTGGACTAAAAAGACGGTATGAGCTACGAGCTGGATATTCCCAAAATTTAAAAACAATTTGCTCGAATTTGAGTAGCTAGATTTTTTGTTCTATATTAAAAAAGCTAATTTTTAAATATTTGTAATAAAAAGGAAAATCCACGTGCCAAACTTGAAGGTGTTTTCTTTGCACACCCCGAACATGACAGAGCCACGACTCGATGTAATCACGCTTATTTTATTGTTTTATAGCGTTTACGGACGTATTACATCCAGTCGCCTGGTCTGAAAACTTTGCCAATTGTTGGATTTGTTTGTCATGTATTGATTACAAAACAAACGTTGTTTTGACATTTGATGGGTCACGGAGAAATAATAGGCTTACAAACATCAGCGCTATTGTTTACTCTCAGTTCAAGGAGGGAAACTAAAAATGAATAAAAAGGGATTCACTACTTAAAGGGTTATGTATATATACATTGTAGATTGTGTCAATTAATACTGTAATAATTGCAACATATGAGAAAAAATATTATCTTCTTCTTTGGTTCAGCCTGAATCGACTTCAGTAATAACAATATATGTATCATTGAAAGATACTGGCCACTAATGATTTTATATAAGCCAGGAGATTCCATTTGATACTTGTCTGTTCTTAGATACACAATATACGTGTTTCAATAATCAGCTGGTTCGAGAAAGTTAAAATAGTGATAAAATAGGTTTTAAAATTTATTTTGATGTATTATAAATGAAAATTATTTCAAAAATGGAAATAGATTGTGCAAATAGTGATCTTTCATTTAAAACAAACCGCGTGTAAAACGGTTCAGTGGAAACCTCAAGTGAACTGACCAAAGGAGTGAAAAGTTAAAATTTTAGCCCATAATAAATTGCCGTAAGAACACATTTCATTTCATTTTTTAAATATTTATTGGCCAGATACCAAAATTTAAGGTAATATGTGCAAAAATAGGGGTTATTCCCTTTTATTTGACACCACCCGCATATCAATCGGTCCAGTGGAAGTCTCACACGTTCTTCCGGAAGATTTTTAATTTCGTGTTTTAATACATAGGATTGTAATATAAATAACGTTCGTGCATCATATATATTAAAAAAATCCAAACTTTGGCCAGTCCGTCAGACTGTTCTACTCGGCCGATTTTCATATTATTTTGTTAACTGATAGGTAATTATGTCTAGATATGTCATCATCCATCCAAACTAACATACCCTCAATGGGCTTTGCCCCAATGGCTCCTAAAGTTTCCATGTTAATCTTATGGAGGAAGTTTGTTTACATTTATTAAAACATATGTGAGAGAGTTCATTTGGTTTGCCAAAGAACATTGCAGCAAAAATACAACTTCTTTCTTTTTCTCCTTTCTACAGGTGTTTATCTATTTCACAATTTACATGTATCCAGTTATTTTGGTAAGAATGAGATAAAGTGAGAAAATTCACGATGATAGATTAAGAAAAAGCTGCTACATAAGAGAAATAGGCAAGATACATGTGTTTGGATGGGAAAGCTTTATTTTTTGAGGCTTTGGTGTTAACTTAGGGCCCTTTCAAAAACCTTTGACCCATTAGAACTTTACGTTTAGAGCTATCAAAGAACTCACGCATGATCAACGAATTCCTAATCGTTTCGTAATGAGCCTATGTTTCGTAATCAGCAAACTCTCCCCGGAAACTTCAAGAATTCTTCCTATGGGTTAAAAAAGTGACATATACCTACAGACTTTCTAGAATAATCTCCCGCATATGTTTGATTGTTCTTTTTTAATTTGCGTTGCATACCTTAGGAATCAGTTGAGGTATTGTTTTAAACTTGACGTAAGAATTGTATATCGTTTAGTCTAAGTTTGTTTAGGATTTAGTTTTCTAGTTTTTAGTGTTCTTAAATGGTGGATTTAGCACTATGGCATTTTTACTCCCGAAGTTAGTATAGTATAATCAAACCTAAGGCTTATTTGACATGACGTCACAAAACGAATGTCAAAGCCAAAAGAAAACGTAGCGACTTAATTGGTTAATTTGAGGTAACTCTTAAAAATTTTGTTTTAGATGTTATAAGTTAAACCCGGTGTGATTAGTATATACTCTTTTACGAGTGTATATTGGTAACGAGATGATGGTACGTCTTTAGTTTACCATTTTACAGGGATTGGGGTCGCTCTAAACAGTAAGTGTAAGCTTACTGTGCCACCAACAACACCCAACCGGTGTTATGACAGTTTAATCCTAGCAGGCGCACGACCCATGCCGTTCGCTTATCAACGATGGATGGTCTTTAGTTTTGAAGCAATTCTCAAATAGTAGTTTTAGCACTATGATATCATTTTTAAAGATTTAATATTTTATCGTGTAATGGGATGAGATTAAAAACGACACTATGAGGAAATATTGGTTTCTTCTTACTATAGGACACAACATTGAAGGTAAAATATATAAGCCCCGGGAAAAAAGGCCTGGGAATATTAGTGTTAATATTTGTTTACACATATAACAAATATGCTACGTACTTTTCCTTAAAACAATCAGGATAATTATATATACTTTATTTTTATATATGCGGTGTTAGGTTAGGTTAGGTTACTATAATTTTGTCGTGAACTGAAGTCTAATTTGTTGTTTTTTTACACGTAAATCCATTTGTAGAACTCCAATTTAACATTGTAACCACAACTTTTTATTTATATCTGATTGACTTTGATTGAGTGAGCACTTTATTTTTTGCTTTTATTCACCTCGAAAGAACCATCGTAGTCGAGAGTTCATTCTATAAAACTAACAAGCAGCCGGTTGGTCAAATGTTCCGATATCGAACCGATATGGGACTGCCTGTGTAGGTTTTCAGTGGTTTATTTGGAACTATGCCTAAATACATTTGTGTAGTAGTACTACGTTCTCTTTTGGCTTAGTCATTTATGTATAACTATTTTGGTTATTATTATAATATAAAAGGCTAAAACATAACTTTTAACACGATATAAATAATAATATATTGTTCTAAACCCGTAAATATATGTATAGGTCTATACATATACATTTGTGTAGTAGTACTAGGTTCTATTTTGGCTTTGACACTCGTTTCGTGACGTCGTGTCAAATAAGCCTTAGGATTGAGTCTACTATACTACTTCGCGAGTAAAAATTATACCATAGTGCTAAAACTACCATTAGAGAACTGTTTAAAACGAAAGAATATCGCTGATAAGCGAACGGCATGGGTCGTGCGCCTGCTAGGATTAAACTGTCATAACACCGGTTGGCTGTTGTTGGTGGCACAGTAAGCTTACACTTGGAAGCTTAGAGCGGCCCCAATCCCTGTAAAATGGTAAACTAAAGACAAACCATAATCTCGTTACCAGTATACACTCGTAAAATTATTGAAAATACTGTGCTCTTTATAAATACTGTTCAATATTTTAAAACAGATGTATAATTATCACGAATTGGAGTCTTTTATGCATAGCTATTTTGTTTATTGTTCTAATATTATAGGCTAAAACATAATTTTTAACACGATATAAATAATAATACCAGTATCTTGTTCGAAACCCGTGAATATTTGTACCGATCTATTATTAACATATATATATATATATATCCCAATGATCCAGTAAACCGGACCAATAATATTAACCAAGCATCCAATGAAGAATAAAGGAAGCGTAAGACGTCTGAGAAACGTACAATTTCTCGGGAGTAACTTAAGGAATTACTAAATCTGATTTGACTAATAAGAATACAATACTATGATTGGAATAATTTGATTATTGCTAGGAAATAAGCTAAAAATACATATCACGTAAAAGCCAATATGTGATTCACAAAATTCCTTCTTGTTACATTTTATAATTTATCGAGCAGTTTTATATAGTTTTTCCAACAAATTATTTCAATTACAAATATCATTAAATAACATAAGTAAATAAACATAGGTTTAGTTTCAGCCAGCCATGCCTTGGAATCCACCTTTTCTAGGCACTCGTTCTGTTAATGTTTTGTTTAAACATATACGAAAATAAATTAAATACCATAGTGAAAACTATCGTTACTACCTCACGATGTTTACTGAACCCATCAGGATGATTGGTAAGCTCAAACCTGAAACAGCTCCGCACTACTAGACAATACAATAGAACCCAAATCACAAACGTGGCACTATCAATGTTCTTTCACATAACACATAATGTATATATAGGTTATATTTATGTAGTAATTCCATTAATTGATTTCCATTACAGTACACCATGAACTAAAAATAATATATCAAATCCGCCTTAGGTATAAATTTAGTCCAGTACGGTTCATGTATGTATTGGAGTTAAAAATGAAAATCACTCTAATTACAATTTAATAAGTTAGATTTTTCTGCACTCACTTTGCTAAACTCGACAATGAAGGTTGCACTTTAAAACCTTTATAAATTCGTTTCACATTTCACAAAGTACCAAACATATTTATCACAACACACACACATTCCTACTCACTTCAAAGAGCGTAGATTATCGACAGTCACGATAAAGCCTTTGAAAGAATTATTATCAATCTATTTCACCACCACCTAACTATCTTTATTCTATCACCGTTTTAATTCAAATCTCGGTTTAAGCTGCTAATAAGTTCATTTTTTTGCTTTCCCTATTAGGAAAAATCAATTCACTTGATGGCCTTAACGCCATGGCCTTAGGCACTCGAAGGACAATTTGGCTAAGCGTTACATTAATATTCTCACAAAGTTTACCTTTTTACATTTAAAAACAAGGATTGTAAATATTATCCAAAACACATATAACAAATATTTAACAAATCGGTTATTTAACTAACTCAATCGATTATTACTTAAAAACAAAGCTATTTGCTACGTCACCTCAGTCAAAAATTCTATTTATTAGTCTTTTTTGTTACCGTCAGTGTATTTTACAAACTTTGCTAGGGGACAACGGCCCAATCCTCTTGGCCAAGTGGGCACCCCTGGGATTGAACACATAGAAGTTCAATAGAGATTACATGTTTTAACATTTGTCAATATTATTCAAGTAGGGTTAGGACCACAGCGCAGATTTAAATAAAAAACGTGTTTACTATTTAAATTTCAAGGAAGTCGTCGGGGCAGATTCATTTATGACATGTTCTGTCTCCCCTCTACCATATAATAATACTATGATTATTCTCTCTAATCATCTCTTTAAAGTGTGTAACTCAACAACTTATGATGTTCAGCTAATTACCTAGGATTGTGAAGCGGTCTTAGGAACGTCATTGTACGCGTTCCAGAAACATTCGTTCTCATAATATCTACCACGTCTTCCGCGTCAATAATCATAGGCGTGCGATTAGTAGAAAGATTTCTGGGTGTTCGCAATTGGTGTCAAGTGACCAAGGAACTCCCTACCACAGGAGCCCCAGAACCAGAGGTGGCAGCAAATCACCAGTTTTCTCCCCCCCTTCCTGAGTGGTTAAAAATAGTTACTATGAACTAATCGTAATTGAATCTGTTCTGTTGCTAAGGTCATAACTATTACTATAACAATAACTCGTAAAGTGCGTCATTTTTGTAAATTTTTGAATACTATTATATTTTATTTCAAAAAATATGGTGTTTGGTACAATAATATTGCAAATGGATAGGGTGTTTCATTAGCTTAGGTTTGCAGATTAAATAGAGACACTCACCTACACGAGCTAATGATGAACGTAATATAGAACAATAAGCCATAATTACATATACTCGTACAAATCATTAGTGCTTCCTTGTAATGTGTTTATCAGAACGAAACTAACGTAGGTTAACATACAATAATTGCGGAGACAACACTAAACCCTATTATGGTAACCTAGTTAGAATTCCATAGTTATAAGTTCATTAATTTGAGATTTTTTTAAATATATGTATTTTCCGTCATTAAGTGAAAATATTTTCTGATGTTACAACTTTAAAAGTTCACCTTGATGAGCCTTACGTTACAGCTCACTTACCAGGGCTTGGAATAAACGTTATTTAAACTTTAATTTAATATATTTACAATCAAACAAATATTTGTTTAATTTATCTTAATGTTATAACCAGCAACATCGATTGTTTTATACGACATAATGTTGTACAGAGCTGTTTATTACACTATCCACTTGAAATTCATATGGTACATTGTAAATAATTTCTAAGCAAAAATCCAAATTTTATCACAACAACTAACTAAAACCATACGTGATAAACGAGAAACACATATGATCACGTATGTGATCAAAGTACAGATTTTGATTAGAAACCATTTTGACCTATGCAAATTATGTAAATTAAAGAGAATATTATTAGTGTTGTATTATAATTTATACATATGTAGTACTATGTTATATGAGAAGGTTAAGGGGCTAATCCACAATAACACTGGAACGAATCAGTTTCCCAACTCAAGTTTACGTGACGCTGCACCTTACCGCGCTCTCCAACTTGGTTCCTTTGACCTCTCACCTGACATTGAAACATTTGTAATGTCTACACTAAAAAGACCCATATCACGTACTGCAAATACTTAAAAGATCTACTATTATTTATTGTTTATCTAGCTGTAATTTTAACATTCAAGAAATTTATCACGTCTTCAATTTATAATGTCTTATTCGTTCGTTATTTTGCAATTTAAATGAGAGTTTCTCGTTTAAATGTACATTTATCAGAACTCGTATTTTGTCCGACAAAATTGATTAGTCTCATTCAAATAATTACCCACAATTATTTCAGCACTCTAAACTAGGATTAATAACAAGTTGCACAAAATATGTGATAGAAGAGTCTAGACAATTACACTGTAACAATAATGTAATAAGATAATAACAAATGTAGTGGAATATTGATTACTATTCTTGTTAAATGCAATAGTAAAAGTTGTAGTTATGAAGGTCAAGTTATAAATCAATTGTTTGTTATTAAAGTGTTTAGATTGTTTCCATGCCTATAAAAACATGTGTCTCGTGCATTAAGCTTGCCCCAACCCAGAACATGTAGACATCCTAACACTAACATTAACATTATTAACATTGATTAGAGATTGTTTAAATATAATCACACATCATGTTATTATTGCAACAATTTTAGTAAAATAATTTGTTTATTAATATGGTTTTATTCTTATATATATATATATATATATATATATATATATATATATATATAAATATTGTTGTTATATTGGTTTGTTAATAATTATTAAAATATATGTTTTAATCCAGTTACTGCACTGATTAGTTTCCTACTGGTTAATTGTTCCTGAGGTCAAACCAAACTATAAGTTATATGGTCTATCTGACTCCGCTTTCCGCCTGTGTGTCGATATGCATTGGGTGCTTTTACTCAATGTTAAGTAAATGGGAAAAGTAAATTATATTTGTTCACGTCACCCATTATTTCAGGAATGCATAATTTTTAGGAACTACTTGGTATATTGACTTGAAACTTGGCACACGTGTATATTCTTGATTAAAGCTAAAATGTTGTGGGAAGTAGTTTATTTTATCCTGTTTAGTTGTAAAAACACGTATTAGTCAAACAATTATTTCTTCAAATGGTTATCCCTTAATAAATAAAGTATATGACAAGAAGATAGTTCCTACGACGCGGTCACTATGGCAGATGTCCAAGTCTGGTAGACCACAGGCGGAGGTCTAGGCTACGTCCAGTGTTGTGAAATATGAAAGTCAGTGGGGGTGAGCATTAGGTTTGTGTATGTAGGTGAAATTGAGTCGGGATATAAGATTTTCAAATAAAGTTGCTATTAAACTGAATTATGAAAAATTAAAAAATACATAGGCATCATTAAGACGGCATTAAGGTTTTGTTCAGGCCATGTGCCCAGGCCAATCGATACCCATTGATTAATTGATTCTTGCCAAAACTTTTTTCTTCATAGGAAATATAAATAATACTAAAATAGTTCGATAGCTGTAACAGTTGTTTTAAAACAATAATGGTAATAATATGTTTATTATTTATAGTCTGCTAACAATAATTGTAAATATTATTCCTAAACCAAGTGTAGGTTTCAAAGTGTATTACAGTATTAAAGAGGTAAATAATTGCAAAGAAATACTAGCTCCATCTACACAAAGTCTCTTATCACCAACTACTATCTAATACGCCGAAGCAACTCTTAGTCAGAGGAATATGAATAAACTTTGAGTGTAGGATAAACTAGGTGTACGCTCATTCTTCCCGTAAGAGGATGAACGAAGACTGAATTTTTAAAGATATGTAGGCAGGTACTGGATTGGTAACACTCTTCTGTTATCCGTTTTAACTCCACAACAGCAAGAACAGATAATTAATAAACCAAACATTTTACTAATGGAATGGTAACACCATTCCCATATCCGTTTTAACTCCACAACGGCAAGAACAGATAATTTAGGACTAATGTAAATAAAAATACTACTGACTACTGGAGTGGTAACACCCTTCTCATATCCGTTTTAACACGACAGTACCTGGGGGGCCCAGCTTTGCTCGGGGGAGGGCCAATCAGTCAGTTTAGATGACTTGGAGTAATATTTCATCACTTTCCCCTACTGATAATCAGATTTGTGTAACTCATTTGCCTCTTTTTTACATTTTTAAGGTTCCTCCAGTTGCTATTTATAGCTCATGTCCTTTTCATTTATTTTACTACTCTATATATATATAATCTTCACTCAAATCTTTTAATCTCTGTTCTCAGGAAACCACACGTTAATAATCATAAAAAACATGAGTATTACTTTTACAGTTCCCTGGTTGATTATGAACAGCTGATAAAATTCTTTTGTGTTGATTTAAAACTCCATAAGCCCAATGTTAATTTTTTTAACTTTTCATTTTATTTATTTTTTACATTATTTGATTTTTCCTGGGGATGAGACCTGTCTAGAACTTATTTTTATCCCAGAAATGAGTTATTTTGAACTTTTGAAGGAAATCGTTGGAGCCGTTTTTGAGATTAGTGTCGCAAGCAATCAAACATACAAACAAACCTTACTCATATTAGAGTATATGATACCTGGGGGCCGAACTTTGCTCGGGGGAAGACCAGTCAGTTTGTTTAGATGACTTGGAGCTTATTTCACCACTTCCCCCTACTGATAATCAGATTTGTATAACTCATTTGCCTCTTTTCTACATTTTTAAGGTCACTCCAGTTGTTATTTATAGCTCAATATCCCTTTGATTTATTTTACTACTCTATGTATGTAATCTTCTCTCAACTCTTTTAATCTCTGCTCTCAGGAAACCACATGTTAATAATCATAAACAACATGAGTTCCATGTGGTTCCATAAAATCAGATAATAAATCCTTTGAATGAAGATTACATATAGAGTGGTCATATCCAGAATGACTCAAAGGTGCATTATAATAACAACTGTTGTGACCTCAAAAATGCTCGTTAGTAGGGTACATGGTGAAAAACAACTCCAAGTCATAAACAAGATTGACCTTTCCCTAGCAAAGCTCAGTCCCAGGTAGTACTTAAACTATATGAGTATAACTTTGAGAGTTCGCTGAAAGATTTTGAACAGCTGTTATGGCTCTTTTGCTTTTATTTTAATCTCCAAAAGCCCAATGTGATTTTTTCAATTTTCCATAGTGGCTTTTTACATTATTTGATTTTTTTGGGGGATGGGACAAGTCTAGAACTTATTTTTAACCCAGATATCAGGTTTTACAACACAAGTAGTTGGAAGGACACATTAGTTATTTTTTAAGAAAATCGTTGGAGCCGTTTTTGAGATAAGAGTTGCAAGCAATCAACCAAGCAAGCGAGCATGCAAACCTTACTCATATTATAGTGTAGGATAGGATTGAGTCAAAATAATTCAGCATTTGTATTAATTGACTATAACATATTTTTACTCTTAGGCACATAGAATGTACACGAGACAGGGACAATGATTCTGGATTCTAGCATGTTTGAAGTTCTGCATACAGACGGCCAGGGCTGAATTTAGGTCTGTACAGGCTCTGGTCTACACCCTAAATGCAAGTGCGGTCCCTTACCAGCCCGGCCAACTTTCCTGTTTGATTTATATAATATAACCTACGCTTATATCAGGCTCTACAGATGGCGTTGTGCAGTTACTTAAATTTCAAATTGCTAAAATCCGTATTGCTGCCTAGTGTATATTAACGTTGTCATGGCAAGATATTATTAAGTGATTTTCATTATCTAAATACATAAAACAAAGTCGGGATTGTATGTTAGTTATTTAGTTTCATCAAACAGCTGTTATAAGGATGATATCTAAACATACTTGAAAAGCATATAAACATATGTTTATTATAGACATAATAAATCTATTTGAATAGCAACTCATTTTCAATACCGAAGCAAGCTCTATATAAACATAGGCAAGTGAGCGTAGCTAACGAGCTCATCTTGAAAAAGAACGAGAATCTTTGACATAAAACAAATTCAGTGACATTAGGACAGAATAATGTCTGTCTGACCAGCTAGTAGTACTCAACCCGAACGCTGACCCGAACTCCCGAACGCTTACCCAAGGATCATCTTTCCTCCATAAATTTAACAAGGCAACTTTTAAAGCCAGCGAGGCGGAGCTCTAAGGTTAAAAGAAAATAACAACAATTTTTTGTATAGTTGAAAATTTTCTAAAATTACTAAAAAAGGTGTAAATAATAACGAGTTCGCACGCAGCACGCTGACGTGAGGGAAGTGAATTTCCACATAACAAACTATAAAAACTCAAAATCAGTTTAAAAAATAAATTTATTCCAATTTTGATTCAAATCTGAAAATACTCATTTTTTGGCTGTTCTGATGCTCCTGGTTCTATTTACCTGCAATGCTGGTAATACAAATTTGCGCATTATTAGGTTAGGAGAAGGTCCAGTCAGGCTTTAAAGTAGGCGTGAGGTTTTTGGGGATGATAAAAGTACACCAACAAATGAATAATAGGCTTTTCTAATGTAAAACCCCCATAAGACAACGTACTGTGTTTGCTCGATACACATTTTCTTTAATAACTCGGTAAATATTTATGCTAGAATGACGAGAGAGGGCTTAAAAGTTTTGCCACACTAATTCCCATCTTTTTACATGCGTTAATTTTACATCCGGGGCTTTTCTGACCCTTTTTGGGTCGAAAAACTCGAAATTTGAAAGATTAATCCCCAAAAAAGGGGTTTAGAGTTTTCCGGTTGTTTTGCCCAACGAACTTGTCCAACAGATTATAGAAAGGAACGTCCCTACTAAATTTGAAGTAAATCATAAAAAAATGCGACCGCTAGAGTGCATACACACACACACACATATATATATATATATATCTATATATATACATATATATATACACATATATATTTATAAAATTTTGAACGACCCCCCAAAACGTGTTCAGGGGGTCACGTTAGGAACTTCTATGGTGGTCCCGGGCTTAAGTTTCACCGTGTGGGTCATGCTAATAGTTCACTTTCCAAAGGAAATTCACTAACAAAGAAAATTTTCCTGTGCGGTGGAGGTCTATGGTTGAGTAGGGCGGAGTATCAAACGTGGGGACATCTTTCAGGAGATGCTGCTTTAACAAAATAAATCCAACGAATCATACGTTAAAATTAAAAGTTGGGAGTGATAGTAAAGGCAGAGCCCTGAGGGAAGAACAAAGAGGTATCCATAATATTTTGGTACCCAACAACGTAGTATATAGGTCTGGAGCAGTTTTGAGGAGCCGCTTTCGAAATCTTTGGATTTTTTATTTGGTGGTTTATATTAGGTTTCTAATAAAATATACCACCTGATTTTTTAGAAAAATTTGGGTTCAGAAATTACAGGGCTTAAGAGATCCCAAACTTCAGTTTTTTTACCTTTCTTAGTACCATAAACTTTAAATATTTTTAGCAGGTTTCAACAGTTTTATCTCATTGCCATAAAAAGCTCTAAAAGATGAAAAATTAGTACTCCAATCCACACACGGTTAAATTAGTATTTCGTTAGTAGGCTATTCGGCTAATGGTTGTGGAGAATATTTCAATTTCCATTCAGCAGTAAACTAAGTATATTGTCCAATGTTATTCTTATAAGAAATAAAAAACATATATCTCTTGTATACTTATTAATTTTATTAAAACTTGGTGTGTTAGCATTGACCAATAGAGAATATTCGTCCCAGGACAACCTTAAAACTGGTCTATACCAGTTTGGATGCTGACATTGGGTAAAGCAAATGAAATTGTCATTACATATGAAGTTTTTTGGATGTCCATTATGACAAACTTCCCTTTCACCTTTGGTCCCTCCACTTGCAGCGGCTCGGGGCGGAAACTCAGGGGTTGGTCCCCAACCTGAGAATGTATGGTCCCTGGCTGTTGTACATGGATACCCCATCCGTTGAGTTGGCCAGTTGGAGGGCAGAGCGGGTCCACATTGAGCCTGATCACAGCTGTCACAAGGCACGGGAGTTGGAACTCTGAAAGGCAAATTTGGCTGCCTGTCCCATCGTCCCATCCCACCCTTTCCTTTCCTGCTATATCCTAACCTTCTGGTAACCTGCGCAAAATTCCCGCTTATGGAAAACGTGCCTATAGCAGCTATGCTGGGGTTTCCTAATCTAGCAACAATGAATAGAGAATATGCGGAATACGTTTCCATCTAACCCTGGAGGGTGAGGTGGAACAATTAACCTCTTAAAACCACTGTCTGTACCTAGCAAATTAGATTAAACTGATTGCGTTTATTTGGTCACATGTCCTAGCTCCTGTTCACGCTTTTTTAAGACTCGGCCAATGACTAATATATTTTTGGTACCGGATGGTTTTCGAGGAGTTTTAAATATATAACCTGAGAGAAAAGTTGCCAATAATTATTAGACCTATTAATTTCCAGCTCCAAAATCAGGGGGTTAAACATACAGAAATATACTTATTTTAAACCCATTTAATGTAAAAATAAAAGGTATCAGGAAACTGACACATACTTTCTCCCTTTTAGCCAGACTTTAATGAAAAAAAGATTTTTTATTTACTAAATATAGAATATGAAGTACAGATAAATGAACTGAAAATTGTCTAAAATAGTTGTTTTCAGAAATATTCACCAAAATCCCTTTTTTGGAGCACTATAGATTCCGTTGCTAAACAAAGAGATTTTGAGAGGGGAAATGCCCCCTTGTCCCCCCAGGGTTAAATGGCAACATATTTCGAACATTCTCTATTGGTCAATGCTAACTTGACCTGCATATCAAGTTTTAATGAAATTGATCAGTAAATAAGAGAGAAATAGTAATTTATGTATTCCCCATAAGAATAACATTGGACAACGTACTGCGTTTACCGCTAATTGAAAATTTCAATTTTCTCCGCAACTAGCAATCGTAGAATAGTAATTCAAAATACTAATTTATTTATTTTTTTGAGCTCTTTTCAATGGTGAATAGTAATCTTTTGCAGCACTTATGATTTTTTATGAAAAATCCAAAAAACTGAATTTTGGATGTTTTAAGTCCTGTAACTTCTGAACCCGAATTTTTCCAGAAATGCGGGTGATGTCATTTTGTTGGAAACCTAAAGCTCTACAAACCACTAAAGTTTAATCAAAATCGTTAGAGCCGTTTTTGAGAAATTTGGATTTTTCATGTTTTTTGGGGGTTTTTGGGGGATTTTTACCCTTAAAAATCAAAAATTCAAAAAAATGAAAAAAACGCCTGGAGATATCGTGGATTAGTACCTACATACCAAATTTCATAAAAATCGGTCCATTGGTTAGGGCTCTAGCTCTGTACACATCCACACAAACACACACACACACACACACGGACACACACACACACACACACAGACAGACATCACGTAAAAACCACTTTTTTGGGTTCAGGGAGCACCAAAACGAATATTTCCACTAACAACTCAAATTCTAAAATTTTGACGAAAACAATACTTTCTCCATATACTATGTATAAGGGGAGAAAGTAAAAGGTATTCAATGATTTATTTATATAACAGTATCTTATAAAATTCATACCTTAAATTTAAAAATGTTTACATCATTATGTTAGTTTGAATTTAAATACACAAGCTACTGAAATCGCAGCACGGGAGATTTAAAAGCAAAATCCAACATCTACATTGATGACAATTTTTCAGGAGGGCAATCTGTCTACATCGTAATTAGTTGAACAATATAGACGGTTGGGATTACGGAGTTTTGGACATCTTGATTGTTTATGAAAATCAATATTAACCACAGAAAATGCAAACATATATAAACTGTAACTAGACTATTTTACTGACCGGTAGATTACAAAACTTTAATCCCATGTCATTAGGTGACAGTGAGGCTTATTTGGTGCATTACATGTAATAAAGATAGTTTGCACGTATGATAGTTTAGTAAGTCTGCCATCAAGTAATTTGTTCACAATGTAAAGAAACTACTATAGGTCTACAACACGCTTGATTATCAATCACAGTCAGTCGTGTTACAGAGTTATACTGTCCCAGTAATTCAAAAATTCCAAAACCTATTGTATTAATTTATCATCACTAGTCCAAACACTTAGCTTTTACATCGAAGTTTTCCAGTAAAAAATAAACTGATAATAAATCTAAATAGATACAAGCATTGTTTTAAACACGACAAAACACTATTAATTTACATAACACTCACATTTTAATTTATTGATGGAACAAAACATAACCAAATCCATAGTTTTGGTTATGTTTACATTTGAGTAATTTATAAACAAATATGCAGTGTTTCCACTCTACGGTAAAAATATGCCACGCACTGATACAAAAAATCCCACTTTATCCCAGACTCTCCCTTACAGCATCCCTCGTCATATCCCACACTTTCCCACTGATTTGTTAAACATTGCAACACAATTAATGTTAAATATTATATGATTATTGAATAATGTATTAGTACAATATTTATACCGTTAGATAGAGCTTATTCAGATCTACTAATTACCTATAGGTATTTTACATTTTAGTACCTCAAAGGATTTTGAGCAATGTGACATAGGTTAAATGATACGGTGAATTAACTAAATTAAATAATTTATTTACGTGAGAGGTACTTACATTTTTAATGGTAGTACTAAAGAGTACGAAGTAGGTACTAAATAATGGCAAATAGTTTGCTTGTTAATTCCAACATGGCTCGGCCAGCGAAATTGACATGATTCAGTGTTCGTTCTGTGACGTTTATAAAATCATAATAGGTGCGGACAGCGAGGTTAAAAATGGGAAACCCCGCAACTGCCAGTACGGCGAGAAAATCCACTAGAAGTGCTACTGCTAAGGTGCTCTGGTCGTAAGTTGTAAGCAAACTAGCAGACGTAATGCCGATTTCAAAAAAATCCCACTTTATTCCACAATCCCATTTTATCCCACAATCAGTCAAAATATCCCATATAGGGGATAAAAATCCCTCAAGTGAAACACAGACAAATCCCAGCTGACATTTTAAAGACAACCATAGTCAATAGCTTACTACGAAAACCAATTCAACTACTGAATATCAAACATTAAAATTAGTTTTAATAATTATTAATAATCCAAAATAAAATACAAATGCTGTGTTAAAACATCCCTTTGGTATCCCAAATGACTCCTTCAAAATGTCATTAAGAAATGTTTTACAGTTATTTAGTATTTCGATAACACACCCACACACACACACACACACCCACACACGACCACTGAAACTTCTTCATCAATACAGTGATTCACTTCGTTCATCAATTATATGCTATGATTGTGTGTTTTAGTTTTGGTCTAAAACCAGCCAGAACAGAAATTATCAGCCCAATTGCCAAAAGCACCTAGGCCCAGTTTCGAGTAAGCAGATAGATCCATCACAAAAATGTTAGATTTTGATTAGAATCGAACCCTGTCCTCAGATTGTGAAGTCAGCGATACACTACTCAGTTTAAACACCACCCAGATATTTAATGTTTAGAGTCAATAGGAAGAGCTTGTAAATAAAATAAAAATCATAACAATACTAATAGGTAATAAGCTTCCTAAGCACTAGTATTAATAATTTCAAACAAAGAAATTTCTTAACTGTTTTAAATGAAGTTTTATAAATAATGGAACACCATTCTTCTTGATATAACTCATAGTGACCTAACATAGTGATCCAAAGATTTATTTAGCGGCAAATAATTTGTTTCCATGGATCGAAATTGATGTCAGTGATATGAACTATTTTAACAATTAAATATAGTGCTGTAAACTCGTCAATTCAATAAGAATATTCATTGCGGGGGAGAGGGTTAAAATTCTAAAAACTGATTTACTTAATCCTGGAAACTGAAACTGACTTACTGAAGTACTGACTTTGGAACCATGTCAGCGACCCTTTCGATTGTTTGGGACTTACTCGAAGGAAGTAAATCTTCTTAGTACTGAGTATCTTATGCTAGTGGCTCACTCAACTCTTACTTTGCTTGCTACAAACCATGTACGGGCCTAAAAAGAGGCCGCCAACCCTTATATTTTATCCATAAATGTACATATAATCTTCAAAGACAAAATAATGACACATGGGTCAGGGATATATTATAGAATTAATTTTAAAATTAACTACTATCCTCAAGATATTTTGACGACAAAGTGAATTAGTTTATTTTCAAAATTTAGCAAGAGATAATTATTTTTCCAAAGTTGTTCAAGTTGTCAGAAATCGTGAAGTTCAGTAAATGATGTAATAAGTGATCATGTAAAATAAAAAATAACATTTTGTTAAAACTTGGTACATAAAGGCTGGGATCGCGCTTCAGCGCAAAACTAATCCCCCAAATAAATCTAATAAGAAAACAGGAAAATTCACTTGTTAAACCACTATACTTTTAAGTCAGATAACACATAACAATTTTGTCTTGACGTTCTCTATCAGAAATAACCGGCATGCGTCACGGAGAAATCCAACCACGCGCCGCAACAAAAAGCTGCTCCCCTCATCACTCGTCACGGCCGGCGCGCTGCGAAACCAGAATTATCTCATATTATTTGTGTATCTCCTTTATATTGGAATACGTATATGTCTTATTGATTATGATATAAATGTGTTACATAGTAGATAATATGGACCACAGTGACATTTTTAATCACTATAATGAACTAAAAGCGTTTCGCTATTCTAGGGCCAAACGAAACTGCCAATCATACTTTAAATTAATGTAGAAGAAAAAATAGTTGAATATTCGTAGGCAGTCGTTTATTTTCCAGTAAACCCCACTTAAAACCATTCTAAGAGGCCACAGCTTGTTGTTCCCAGATCCTGAGTGAAACTAATTTATTTATATGTAAAGTTGTCAATTAAAAAAAATATAAATCTCCTAATGATAGCATTTTATAAAGCTTTCTTATGAGGTTGACAGTTAGTACAAAGAGATTTGCAGATTAAAAACATAATTTTTTCTACAATTTATAACATCTATGACTTACTAACAAACTACATCCAGGTACTGATATAATGCAAACTGTTATATACAAAAACTAACAAAATTACCAAACCTTAAATTTATAGCTTCGTTAAAAAATAGTGTTTCAGGCTCTTTTCGAAAACATGGAAAAATCTGTAAATTAATCCTAAATGAAGAATATTCATCATGGATTGATTCCTACTTTCATAAAATAGTATGACAGTAAGCATGAACATTTTTTGTTACAATATTTATATTACTTTATATTATTAAAACTGCAACATTTCAAAGTCAACCATTTCAAGCACCGTCTGGAAGTAAGTGAAAGATGAACCTCACTCGTTTATAAAACACCACGTTTGATCACGGCTGTCAAATGTTACAACCTGAAATATTCAAAATTATTTGCTGTTGCATATATTATATGCAACCGATAACTTGAATACGCTTAGATGATAACAATTGTTCGAAAATATAATTGTAAATAACATAAAACGTTAGGGACGTTAACAATAACAATAACCTCACCAGGAACGTTAACAGAGTTTCATTCTCCTATTATAAAACAATATTTGTAAAAAGGATTTGACAAATATTTTGATTAACAACAACTAATAACTGATAATTTACTTATAATCGAAACTTTTCATTCGAGGTATGTAAACTTATACTCAATTGTACTATGTAAGCGAATTGTATTATTTATAGATACATATATTTTTCACGCAGTTACCAAAATAGAAATTTACTGATACATTAAAAACATAATAAAAAAAACGCAATTGCATGGTTGGGAAAGAATACTTTAAGGCAGAATGCAAAACTTGGAACAAAGTATAAATAAACCAGAAAGTAGGGCTAAAAACTAAAGTTGTCCATGTTATACTATAGTTTTCAATGCTCTTCATACGTACTAATAACGTAGACGAAGGATGCAGGGTGAATTTAAAAGTCAATTTCCCCAACAAGTGTTTCATAATGACCGTTAGGGAAAATTGCTTTACAGTCCTTTTAACTTTTATCATACGCGAACTAACTGAGTGAAAGAGGACGGAAATTTAAATAACAAAGTCGTCCAGGTCAGATTGTAAGGTCGCTATTGTCATGCAAATTAATGATTGCACTAGGCGGTGCTCATTTATTTCGCAAAAAGTGTCTTTACCTTCCCCGACAGTGTATTTAATAAACTTTAATCTTCTCTAACAAACATAAATTAAATCTCCGACTATAAAACATTTTATACGATGGAAAGCTAAAGCTACGTTTTGTAGCAGGATTTCATTTGGAATGTGAAATCACATAAGAAGAAATTTAACTTGCAATTCTCTAAAAAATTCTCTAAATACATCGCAATATTGTGATACAGAACAAGTAGGCCTACATTGAAAAATTAACTAACTTGACACTATTGTAGATTGCAAGTTAGAATCTCTTATATAAAAGTAACAAATACCGCCTTTAAACTCATTTACGATTTTAAAATGTTAATTAATGTTCTATTATGAGGTTCATTTCTTGTGTCTGTGATGATCAATGACATTAGTTTACCAGCTTTTGTTAAGGCTTGTTGATCAGATTCAATATATATTTCTCTTATACCATAGGGCCTTTTTCTTAGAAAACAGCAAAACCAAATAAAATCTAATGATACAGAAAGTATATATTTCAATCATGCTGTTCAGCAGTAAATTAACTTTCACAATTTGACTAGGATGAGTTTGTGTTTTACTTCATTAATTCATGCTATATATCTTAATTTAATTTTTTATTTTTTTTTTTTAATTCATTGTTGATATGGTGAGTTTGTGTTAATTAAATATAAATAACAAATCATAACTTGTTTAGAACAAACAGTTGTTGTCTCAGTCTGCGTAAACCCACGTGCATCAAACTTATTTTTAACTAGCTTAACGTTCAGTTCGTTTTTATTAAATAGTTACCAGATCATCAGTTTAATTTATTCTGATGTGGGGTGAAGTACAATATTTTCTATCTTGTTGTCGTAGTATATGAAAAGCTTGGTCTAGGCAAACATTTTATTTTTAATTTAGTTTGTTCTCTTAGCTAGTTTTCATAACACGAGCATTTACATAATGTACAGTATTTATTTACTATAGTAGGATGACTTTAATTATTGCAAAACTATAACTATAACTTATCTGCCGATCGTCTGGTTGTCTAATTTAATCTATTTATTCAATACAAATACTTTACCCTTATAATCAGTCTTTTATGCAATTTTAATGTAAGCATAAATTAAAAACTTATTACAAAATTGAATACATGTACTTACATTACTTAAGTGAAAAACAAGCTAATCTCGTAAAGTAAGTGTAAAAATCGTTTAAGACAATGATTTTGATGTGTGCTGCGTCATCATCAGGCTAATAATATAATAACGAAATGTCCGAATTAAGTTAACTAGCATTTACACTATGTGCAGATGTAAATTTAAGAATTACCAATAATCAAATGTTATGTGTAATATATTATTAGTTTGAATTTATAAAATCATTATGCTTTCAAATTAAAAGCCTCGTATTTCTAATTAATGAGTAGAGTGCAGGAATTTTACTGTGAAATATTTA
The DNA here is from genome assembly GCA_963675035.1 of Allygus modestus. Taxonomy (NCBI): domain Eukaryota; kingdom Metazoa; phylum Arthropoda; class Insecta; order Hemiptera; family Cicadellidae; genus Allygus; species Allygus modestus. Next base: position 180,683,201 of record OY776111.1, on the reverse strand, counting down.
TTTCCAATCCTTGAGTCAACTGAGACAGAAAACCAATAAACTGGAGGAAACAAATAAACATTGCAGTTATTGGATCTGGCTAAAAAAACATCGGTGTGGCGTTGTATTGTTATGGAACTTAATACCCATCACTTCCACGCTATATGGCCCATTTATTTTAAATATTTAAAAGTAAATTATGTTTAGCATAGAAAAGGTTAGAATTCAATGGTATATATAAATAACAATAACTTTAATGCCCTTTAATCGATCAACTAGGCATAGTGAAACAATGTCACTTGTGTTGTGTTTAAGTAATATGAAGTCCATCTTTTCAGAAATACGTTATGAGTTATCAGCTGTTTTGTTCCCTCACATTATCACGATGAATTAAAGGCAAATGTGGGTGTAGTTGAGTAAAGAGTGTAAACACAGCTCTACACAAACTTGTTTATCTGGAAATACACAGACTTCAAAATAATCAAATATCAAAGTCGTTATTACAAATGTTGTAGGCATTCAGTCTTCTTTGTTGTTTAACTTTAGTAATTTGTATGCGCCTAGTTTTTGTAAAGGGTATGTTATACTTGTATGTTGAAATTACCATGTTGTTTGTTTATATACATTTTGAAGAATTACCGCTAGCCAACATTTTTTTTAGACCTTACCATAAAACATACATTATGCATGCATGGATAAACTGAAACAATATTTTAACTTGGTTAGGCTTTACTCATAAACATAAAGCTGTAACATTGACTGATGCTGCAGAGCAGCTCGGGTTCTCTAGTTTTAATTTTAATTTGTTAAAGAATAGTCAGGACTAGTTGTGTTAGTTATAAATACTATTGCAATAGGCTTAGTTTTGTCACAATGGATTAAACATATATTGTGTTCAAAACTCATTGATATAACTAAATTTGAATTGAAATTTGTGATTTAGACCAGGAATATTTGTATTTTGTGTAACAGTGGTTCAAGCAGTATGCAAATGGTAGACGAGACATTTGTTTTAATACAAAGACTTGTCGACACATTTTTGTTGAATATAAATATAAGTAGAATTACAAATAACAAACAGTCGTTCTGTTAAATTATGTATAATGATAGATTATTTGATTCATTATAATCTTAAGTGTTTTACCTGTAATTTCCCTTTACTAATAACTTTAAACTAACACAAGTACATACACAAACCTACACATGCTAATTAAATTGTTTGTCAAAACTATTTAAACCTTGAGCAATTTCAAACAGAAACTTAAATATTAGTATACAAATGGAAAAATTTACACAACTCATATAGAAAATATGCTATTTCAACTGAGAATTGTGGACAATGAGGATACATGGACAATATGGAACGTAATAACACAATACTCATGACTTTTGAACGGCTCACAGACTCCTTCACATCAATTTCCTTTTACATTCATGTGATCGTAATTTACTGTACGAGAAATGTTATAAATATTTGCCTGTGAATTTGTATTATACAGTTATATGGTTAAAGGTAAATCAAGCTTAATGTTAAGTGAATAATTATAGCACTTGAACGTTTTAGGATGCTTTAGTCTATGGATGAGGTTTTTGTACTTTGTATAGTCAAAACAGAATGGGGAGTGTGGTTGTGATGATGATTCAATGTGTCTGAAGGTCTCTCGTTTTTCATTAGTAAACTTACTATTGATTTATAGCAGCAACTTAGTACAGTCGGTTTTGGTCAATAACAAAATGATACATCAAATTCATCCATCATCCACAGTTTATTCACCTTTACATACGCACAAGTGTGTATCGGTGCCTTAACTAATTTTGCCCTAATATTACACGCACCAAATGCAATTTCTAACTAAATTATAAAACCACGGATTCAACATATCGATCTCTCTTAATGCAAATCATTCTTTTGAAACAATGTTGCCGGGTATAAATGGATTCCTGACTTATTTCAATAAATCCTTTCCGAAGATTTTTAATTATAACTGTAATTGGAAAAAGTTAGCGATCGTTTCGGCGGCTGCGACTATATTTATGCTAATTAAATTCAGTAACCACTAACACAATTAATCATTTACTCATCTTTGCTAAATTATTTACCTTATTCAATAAGAGATGTTGATACAGTAAATGCAATTTGACTTTGATGTTATAATTTAAAATATAGCAATTCGTTGATATATGCGACATAAGGAAAATACATATTACTTTTTGTTAAATATTTCATTAGCCTCGAACATTTCTGTAAACAGCTCTTCAGATAAAACGTGTGTATATAATTGTTCCATCCCGCAACGTATGTCAGACATGAGTGTTTAAATATTATAATGTCATAAATATAATTTTTTCGTTTAGGTCTCCAGTGCATTTGTCTAAACTGAAGATGTTGTTGGTTGAAACTAGAAAACTTGACATAAGGCTGATTTACAAGCTACGAAGTTTAGACTTTTAGAGAGTAGGGGATTAAAGGATCCTTTTTTTCGTGTACAGAAATGACTTTTCAGAAATCAATCACATTTTAAAATAAACTATTTAAAATTTGTTACTATATCAATTTGCGTGCATTCCGTCTCTTATGTATTGATTAAGTAAATTCCTTTAAAATAAAATTTAAAATGATCATATCAGATATAGATATCAATCAGGTAAATGTAAAAAAGTAATGAAATGCTAAACTATTGTTTAAAATAAACTTAGCATTAGATGCATGTTAGTTAGTATTATCAAGTCTAGGCTTGCACAATTGAATGATTGTTGGACGACCAAATGTAGCGAGGGATATGCTAGCTAAGCTGCCTATTGAGACTACGCTGTCAGGCGGAAAAAGAATGCCTTTGATTTATTGATTCAATTTTATATCGATTGGGTAATGTGGGTTTCAAAATTGTCATAGCATTTTAAATATTTTAATTTAAAATGGGAGATGTGTTCCTAAAATACGTAAACGTTTACAACTTGTTTGTAGTTAGGAAATTTTAAACCATTGAATGATCATTGGCATCTAATTTCAACACGATATTTAATCTTAATAAGATGTACTTTCTGTATTTTAAAATTACAGCTATGTCAATTTATTTCCATATTTCCAGCAAACTGAATAAAGATAGTTTAAAACGTATTTGACATCAAGTTCAGATGGTTGACGATCAGCTGGTTTAGTGCTCAGTGGTTAACCTATTTCACAATATATAGTAAACAGCATTGTATGTGTTCCGACACCAGTGTACACACACCTAAATTATTTTTAGTGTTAAATAGTTCCCAGTTCAGAGATAGTTCTTACCTCACAATGCAACTGTATTTATTTGTGTTTTGTAGGTATACTGAACCTTCGATTATACGCGATTATAGGTTGATTTTAGTTAGGTTAAAACTGCCAGAAAAAACTCCGCAGATCACCCAATGTTTGCTACAGCGGTCAATATGACGCATGCATGACGCATATGACCAGGCAGGTTCTAATGGGAATATAGTCGAACTAGTCAACCCGTGTGGAATCCCGCACTGCGAACCAGCTGATCAGATGTTCTTTTGTTTACATTTTCGCTCTTGTCAAAACAAACTATTCCCTTTAGTTATTTTTCATTTTATTCAAATTTCAGATAAACAGTACATGTTCAGCCCGTGGGTCTATATTTCGTGATTAGCCGGCACGATAAGCTTTAAAATGAGGAGTAAATCATGGAATTTGATAAAGGAATAAGGAAGATCTCGCGGACTGACAGAAAAAACAGGCTAGAGAAATAATATATAAGATGTTTGTAAAGGGGGTTTATCTAAAGTGATTTTTCGAAAAACCTTACAGGAATCCTACTAATATTATAAATGTGAAAGTTTGGATGTTTGTTTGGATGAATGTATAGATATTTGGAGTTCCATCACGCATAAACTACTGGACTGATTAAGCTAAAATTTTGCATGGCATAGCTTACATTTCACTTTAACATATAGATCTGATAATGTCCACATCCAAGCTTAGGGCTCCACCGCCCGGGTCCTGTAAGTTCCAATGCAAATCTTATGGGAGGATATCATTTATAAAATTACCCGCTGTAGTTGTTTGTCACTATTAAGGAAAAGGAAGTCAGATAGTTAAACTAAACAAAGATTCAATAGTGCTGGTCAGGTTAGTATTTGTTATGTCTTTTAATTTGTCGCAAGCGTAGCCGCGGGGTAGCAGCTAGGGTGTTAATAAACCCCTTTTGTTACTTTCCTTTTCCTATTATTTCTATAAATAACAGAAATTGGAACTTACAAAAAACAACAGGATGACCAAAAAACATATGATTTTGTATATTAAATTGCTGTAAGCAATAATATACAATAATAAAAAAATAATAATAAATAATTTATAATAGAAGGGACGTTGTATTTTGGGACGCATATTTTGCACTACCTTATAGTTTTATAACATTTTTCAGGGCTCTCGGGTCCAAATCCATGTAGAGAAAAACGCACAACATTTAATTTTCTTTGATTTGAATTATTTATAGTATTTTTCACTATAGCGATTATAGTACCCCTTGAGAGTAGTACTGAGTTGGGGCAGGTGCAATCTTTTCACGATTAATTTTTAAAAATTCTATAGCACTAATTGGCAACTTCATTATTTACAGTCCGATTTTATCGATTCTCGGATATCTTATAGCACTAATATGTGCTAAAATACTAGTCATTGTTACTAATTTAAATGTCATATAACTTACCAATATTAAACCCAATATACTGACTTTGGTGTTAACAATTATTAACCAGTCTCTCTGATTTTTGGATAGGTTTTTGTCCAAAACTAATGTAAAAGTTGATTGAAGATAAAGTCAATACTTTTGGTTATTATAATAGTTGTCACGCATATATATATATATATTTAACAATATTCTTGAGTAAACCATAATCTATCAAGGGAAATCAAAATTTATCCTTACCCATACACTGGTGGCATGCGTTTCTAAATTGTTTAAGTGAGAAGTAGTTTCCCACATGATTGTTATGAATCTGTTTTAAATTTAAATTGTCTTGATGAAATAATAAAAGTAAATTTACATTAACTTGGATATGTTTTTATACTTTGCTAAATGGCGATACCAATAAAAATAATTAATATTTTTATGTGTGCACGATTGAGAGGGAGTCCTCATTTAAAACAGTAAACTTAAAGTTTAAAGAAATTAAAGTTTAATTCATATTTGACTTTTTATGACTAAAAATGAATAAAAATAAAGAATTCCATTCGTGGGATTTTATTTTTATAGTTGTAATACCTTTATAGTGTATGCAAATGTATTTTATTACTGTAATATTTTTCGGTACAGAGTGAAACGTTAAGTCAAATTGCTTCCTCCTACTGACATAAATGGCGATTATGAAATTAAATATTACACAGAGCAATAAAGTAGTTTAAACACTCATCTTCGTGTCGATCTGACCCGAAGTGGGGCGATAACATTGATTAGATTGATCACCAAGCTAATATTGCCCGTTCTATTCCACGAGTCCGGGCCAATCCTTACCCAGCATTTCTTAGAACCAATCTAAACGTTCTACAATATATCATCATCATCATTATCATTGTTGCGGATTAGGAACCCCCAGAATAGCTGCTAGTCACATCTTCCACAAGCGAGAATATTACACAGGTTACCGGAAAGATAGGATATAGCAGGAAAGTGTCGGTTGGGACGGCAGCCAAATCGACCCTTCAGAAGGCCAACTCCCGTGCCCCTGTGATAGCTGGGATGAGGCTCTCAAACAGGGGACCCGCATTCTACCCTACAACTGCTCAACTGAACTGACAGGGAAAAACAGCCAGGGACCATTCATTCTCAGGTTGGGGACCAAACCCGGAGGTTCTGTCCCCAGCTGCTGAAAATGGAGGGACAATAGGTGAAAGGGAAGTTTATCATAATGGACAGCCAAAAGACTTACCATACGTAATGACAACTTCATTTTATGTACCCAATGTCAGCCTCAAAACTGATATAGACCAGTTCTAAGGTAGTTCTGGGACACAATATCTTAATATTTGTTTAAAATGATAAAATCAGGTTAATACAAATATGATCATTTCATAAAATACTTTAGTTGTATAGCAAATTGTAATACCCATTTTATTACGGTTATGTAATAAATAACGTAAGGCTTTTAGCATTTGTTAATTCTCTCCAGCTTCCTAGCCACTGAACTGAAAACGCATTCCTAACCACCCCCTTGGTAAAATATTGCTGTTACGACTGCAAAAAGAAAACTTTTACCTGGAACATTAATTTTGAAAATCCTATTTATGTATAAAACATATTAACTGTGAATTTGTTTATCAATTTTTAATTGGAATAGTATACTGTTGAGCAAATAAATTATTAGAAAATAATAATCTTTGAAATCGAGAATAAGAGTTTATTTTCAAGTCGGACATTTTTAGATCAATGACTGTCACAATGCTGGCTTCACAAAAGACTTCACTTTCCCTGATTGTAATGTCTTAATATATGGACATGAGAACCTAATGCAACTAATAGCTTTAGGCTTCTTATAAAAAACATATTTTTGAGATTTTTAGCCTATAACGTATCATAAAATTAAACACCTTACACTTTTATTGCATACAAAGTGTAAGTATTTTCCCTTTTAAATGTTGTCCATACAAAGTGCATGACGAAAGATATTTTTTGTCTGGAATTTAATGTAACAAACTTTGATAGAAATAGTAATTTTGGAAGTTCCTGAACCTTAAATTGGGGGTTTGCGGTGCTATGGTTATGCACAGATCTATAGACGATCCTCTTGTAATTGAATATAGTATGAAAGTTTGACTTCTCAAAAAAAAAAAATAAAAACACCAAAGCCATAAATTAATGTTTTAAAGTGTTTTATGTACCTACAAAAATATTCTCCTTTTTTATCGGAAATAACTGGACCAGAAGTTGTAAGGCCTGAATAAAACCTTAAGAACTGTATTTTTTCAACCTGCCCCAAATCATTTAGTTCAATAAAATGTACCTATCTTCATTAAAAAGGTGACAAAAATGTATTATGTGTAATTGTTTGGGTAGATTAATGACCTGAGGTTCGTCATTCGAGCCTGATAAAAATCTTAAACATTGTTGAAGGTTCAAAGCTGGAGTCGGCTGTTATTTGTCGTTGGACGAATTATTAGCATTGTTTTTAACGAAGTGTCGATGTAATAATAATAGTAAAAATGAAATGCTGGGGGTTTGAACCATTTCCAATCAAAGCGTTAACACGTTTTATTGGCGTATATAAACACAAAATACAAAATCATAATTTACCATCATCAATCATAATTTATTTGCAGGGAAATTTTGAATTCGTATTTATAACATAAATTCAAAACCGTCTGTAGAATATGAAGGCGACTACTGTCTCAGATCTTCTTTGATACTTTACAAGGTGCACAACTGACGCGCCGCATCAATAAAACGTCCCGATTCTAATTGAGTCGTAAAATGTTGAAAGGGATCCGAGAAATGTTTTAATACTCAATATTAAGGCTCTTTGACTTTATTTATACCGCAATTCCTTTAATTAAACGAAATTCTTTAATTTTATAAAGCGAATTTAACCTCCTGACTATATTATTTTTCTTAGCTAGTTTGGTGTCACAACTTGAACTCCTTGTCCTTTTGGATAAGGAGATTAAATTTCTATGCATTCACGCCTTAAGGTTAAAAATTAAAATTTTGTTTTCATGTAAGAATATTAAATGGTAAGTTTTCAGTCAGTTTGGCCTGAACGTTAGTTTTGGTAGCTTAACGAGGTGTATCGTATCATACTTTAACTATTACACCTTGCTCTATCTATCCTAAATCATTACGGTGTCATACAATGATGATTCCATGAGGTGCACGATTGAGAGGGAGTCCTCATTTAAAACGGTAAACTTAAAGTTTAAAGAAATTAAAGTTGAATTAATATTTGACTTTTTATGAGTAATAGAGAGAAGGACAAAAACAGGACTACAAATGCATTTACAAGAATTATGATATTAGTAGATAAAATAAAGGGTTTATTTTATCTACTAATAGCAGTGACGCTATTACTATGTTTATAACTACCATAATGATGGAGTACTATTGTACTGATACCAGTGTCTCTTTCAGGCCAAGGTCCGCGGTTAGTTTGGGACGGAGGGAGGGGAGGGGGCCAGACAAAAAAGTCGACATAACAAATTGACATTCCCATAGCGATACGATATTAACGACAGCCGCATCTGAATACAGAGTCTAAAAACTATAAATGATACGGTGATACAATATTATTGTCGATAGGTTTGATACGTATCCGAATAATATGGGACGCCAATGTGTTACAGGTACTCGGCTACATCTGCAATTATCTTGGTAGTCGTTGTACATAGCGACAACACTACGTGCAATTTGAATAAATTTAGTTTTACTAATTTTCAAATTATTTAACAAATTTTCCTTGGGGAATGTCACTGTCTCACATCAAGACACAAAGTGACGATTATCAACATAACCTCATATCATAGTGCAAAAGCGCGTATTTATGTGGTTTTAAGACACATATACAACAAGCATTGAAAATTCGCTGAGTTCGCAGGTGAGCTGCGATGGGGCTGTTTTAAATAGTTATTGACCAGATACCAAAATGTAAGGTCAAATGTGCACGTATGGGGGTTATTCCCTTTTATTTGTCACAAACAGCGTGTAAATCGGTCCAGTGGAAGTCTCACACGGTCTTACGGAAAATGTTTAATTTTGCGTTTTAATATATAGGATAACAAATTATTTTCGATCTACTTTAGACCATTTACATCATTTACCATGTTGAACATAGAATGTGAACTTACATCATATTCTATCTAATACTCCCCACGAAATATCTCGAGCTAAGAAGAAGTTAAGTTAGGTTATGACGATTCATTTTGAAGCTTGAGGGCCAAGGACAGTGGAAAAAATATCAGAAATGTCAAAAATTACGTGGGCTACGCCCCACTGGACTTCAAAGATCCAATGATTTTCTTATGGAAATATCATTACAGTGTTTCTATTAATAAGCGAAATGAACTACTGATCAGCTGTGATTATCCACTTACACAAAAACCCTATGTTAGGGGCTATAGCCCCTGAAAGCCACTAGTGATAGTTTGATTGAAAAATGAACAAGAAAGAAAGCGATACCGTTTCAGTTGTTTTAGGAAGAGTATGAAAATAAGAAAAAGAATATAAGAAAAAAATAAGAAGAAAATAGGTATCAGATCAAAATTAGCGTGATATTATCTGATAGATATCAAATTTATTATTGTTATTGTTTATTAATTTTTGAATTTGTTGTTAGTGTTGACATTGTATAAATAATTTGAACTTAATATTAATGAGTTATTATTCATTACCTAGAGTGAGATACTATCGTGATGACCTATTTATACATTTTGCATATTTAAGGATGTTTTGCCATTTTATTGCGTGAGCAATGTATTTTAAATCTTTTGAATAAACTTATGGAATATACTTAAATGTTACTGGCTAAATATATATAGTACAGTATCTGTTATGTATTGCCCAGAATAACACTCTGGACATTTTCGTATGTGGAAATGATTAACCATAAGTTCACCCAACATCAATCCTTTTGTCTTATTAATCACAAATTATTTATATATAGGCTATTATTATGCCAAATATACATACAATTTTCTGATAGCCACTATACAGAGTCCCGAAACTCTCTGGAAGATTTCATACAAAATTGATCCTTAGGTCGAGACAAACATATTTCACAATATAAACATGGGTCTCCGGTTACTAGTTTTACGTCTGTCGGTCTGTATGTTTTATTTTACTTAATAATTTATATCATAGAAACATCTGAACATATAGATTTAAAACTTGATACATGTATTACATCAAATAATACCCATTTTTGTATGAAATATCAAGTTTCTACTTTGTACGATTTCAAAAAGGCGGCAATTTTTTTCAAAGCTAAATATCTTAAAACCCGTAACATTTATGCAAAAACTGTATGAATCAAAAGCGTTGTGGAATTTTATGTTGTTGTGATTTTTATAAGTTAAAACATGATTTATTGTCATTTCTGGGCTGAAAAATCATGTTTTATCTTATAAAAACCACAAAACTCCGTCATTTATCATCCTGTAGATAATATCTCCATATACTCGTAATTATTTTTAGGACAATATGACACTTTTTTTGATTCATACAATTGTTTCATAAATTTTACTTTTTTAAGATATTTAGCTTTGAAAATCAAAAATGGGTATTATTAGATGTAATACATGTACCAAGTTTGAAGTCGATATGTTCAGATATTTCTAAGATATAACGTATTAAGTAAAAAAACACATACAGACTGACAGACGGAAAACTAGTCACCGGAGACCCATGTTTAAGACGTGAAATATGTTTGTCTCGACCTAAGGAACAATTTTTATGAAATGTTCCAGAGAGTTCCGGGACACCCTGTATATAACAGTAGGACAAATATAAATGATTTTAATAATTCAACATTGATTTATATTTGGTAGTGCTATTGTTGCTGCGACAAGGGGTTAGTTGTGGTGATTATGTGGAGAGGAATAGGGTTGACAGAGTTTTTTTACTACCTCAGGCCGAAAAGCTCCTAAAAATTCTCTCACTGATACAACAAAACAAGTGGATCGATTATAGTACTCTTTATTGTAAGGTATTAAGAACTATTTTGTCTATCTTATTACAGAAACAGCTGAATACTGCACTATTTATGTTTAATTTTTATGTTTATGTGATATTTATGAATATTTTATCATGTTTATTTGGAAATATTTAACGATGCAATAGTATGGAAGCAATAGTAAGTATTTATTTTATTGCCACTATTATTATTGTGCATCGTATACCAAGAACCAGTTAATGCATCTTTAGAATAAAATTCAAACGCTGCGAATATTTAATAATAATACTGAGGAAAGCTGTAATGATCCACAGTGCGTCTTTCCAAACATATAAGTAGCGAATAATTTATAGATCGTGTCAAATTTATCGATGTCAAGGTACAAAACACACTTAGAATTAGAACATATTTAGAAGTTAGATATAAGTTTTATCTTGCTAGACTATCAGTTGACGGCTTCAATTTCGTCATATGAGATCATGTGTTTTATCCCTGGAGTGTTCACATGACATGGGGGGTTAAGAGTGTTCTTATCTGACAACGTCTATATCATGGCGTAAGTAATAACACAGTTAAAATGCTCATCCCATTTATATATCTACATATTTTAAAAATATTGGAAAATATATTCCTAAAAAGTATACCTATAATCTCATTCAGGACTTTGTTTTAAATTGTAATCCCACCTTTAATAAAATCATATTTTACACATGGATATCAATAAATCCTTTTTTCCATCTCGTCAACGTTAAAAATTTACAACTCATATGCTAATCATATTTAATTTCCATAATCATGCTTAAAATGTAACTTACTGAAACTGTGGCTCGTTTCTACAAAACATATGTTGTAAGCGATTCATTAGTTTAGCTTCAAAGTACACAAAATCAACATAATTTACTTTGATTCCAGAAATTAAACCATTAAAAGAGCTATTAAGAACCAAGAACCTTGCTGTGAACGACCTATTTCTTTAACTGTTACTTTTATGTTAGAAATGAGCTGTAGCCTACGTCAGTCAGCACGAACTTGGGTTTCGTTACACATTGATTAAAGTATAGTCTATTATCTTGGAAATTTCCAGTTATATTTTTAAATACCTCGCTTGCATATATGCTATGCAGAGATTTAAGACTAGCTAGTGACGTTAAATGTGTTGAAAAGTGTTCTTTAAATACAAACTAACTTACTTCATTAAACCATATATATAATAAAACGTAATAAATAAAACTAGATAATAATAGAAATTTAACTGTTTCAGGTATGTTTATTGAAAATATAATACTACTTTAATATTTGTATCAACAAATTTCATAAACTGAATTAAATAACGTGGAAATTAATAACACCACAACCGTAGGTGGTGATAACTAGCCTGCCTTGCCTGCTTCTGTGTATTCAGAAGTGATGCAACTGGCCAATCATCAATTATCGTGATGCAAGTACCAAATTAATGTCCTCGGCGCTAAGCCCTCCACAAAGAGTCATTTATCTAAAGCTTCGTCCTGAGCCCAGTCGATGAAACGTGCCGCTGCTTTTATTAAAAATCCAAATCATAATCATTATTTTCTGCTGAAGCAAGGTAATATAGCACCCTGATCAGGAACATTTGGAAAAATTTAATGTTTGGTCCAGGTTTTTATATATTGCAAAGATTACTGATTGTGTTTGTAGTTATTTAATGAATATTAATAAACGTTTTGATACTGGTAAAGATTCTATTACATTTAAATATTGTAATAATAGAGCTGGATAATTAAAAAAAAGTTGACTAGACTGACCTATTATGATTAAAACTAAAGAAATTAAAATAGTTGTGTGCACATAGTAGACTATTATTTTCATGTCAAAATTTCCTTTTTAACTATAACTCTTTAAGTGAAAATAAATCTTATTGTACAAATTATCTCAACATCCATAAACATGTCTAAACCAAATTTTTCCTTTGCTAAATGTAAAAAAAGCACCTGCGATGATTGGAGAGAACAGTTCGTTGAACGCAAGCGATTTTGTGCCGGAAGGGCCGGACATCTTTTTGAATCAGCAAAATATTCCAAAAGGTTAAATACGCACACCATAGAGTTGGACGCAACCCTCTCACGACGCAACCCTCTCACGACGCAACGGCTTCACATTTGCTAACAAGAATCCTATCGAATTTTCTGCTGCATCGTAATCTTATCTATGGACAAATTAATAGCCACATAGTTACACAGTAAGAGGTGTATTAAGTAATTAATGACATATATTGAGGCAAGTGGGGCTGGGCTTCGTAAATTAATCAACATTACTTTATTTTGCTTTATATTACATGAAGTTTACAACATAGTATTTCACCTTATAAAATACAAACATCTATAATGTACCAGATATGAGTAGTATTATATGCTGATGCTATAATATTCTTTCCACAATAAACATAACTTTAACCTTATGTGAACGCTAATTAAAGCCCATCCAACACTAATTTGAGATATACAGTGTAGCAGCTTCAGACAACATACTTAAGTTTGCTCCTAAAAATATTAAAATTAATATACAGATTGGTCACCTAAGTAGTAAATAATTAGGTATCAACTGTTGGCTGACGGTTTGAGAAATTTGATCAATAAAAATCAAATACTACGCGAATACAAACCAAGTACTTCCCTTTTGCAGTGTTAAAGGTAATAAATATTATTTTTACACGAACAATACAATTTTTAATGTTATAGAAAAGAGGTGTTCTATAGTTGTGAATTTATTGTGTAAGGTAACCAGTGGTCACTATATAATAATCTTATTTCAGTCAAATAATAAACAATTGTATTTTTATTGGACGAAAATGCAATTATAAACATGAATTTCTTTGGTTTAATTAGTTTCTGGACTTGATGGAAAGAGTAAATGAAAAATTGTTACGAGCCAATTTTAAGTTTTTATCAGGCAAACACTACCTACTCGTAATATTGTTAAGTAAACATGATCTTGCTGTTGAATAAAACATTCAAGGAAATTCTACACCTTATTGTCTTACCCCACCCTTACGAACTGCGGATTTCACTAAAAAAACATTGTATTTTGAAAATATATTTAACATTCCGACAACCACACTAAAACTTGATCATTACTAGTAGATTTTTTAAAAATAATTAGAAACTATAATGACTGTTTTAGTAGTTTGTCTAACTTTTATCCATGCAAGACATATCAACAAATTATCACAACAAAAAAGGATGGATGGAAAATCTTGTTGTAAATAACTATGTAGTATGTATGGAGAGTAATGAACAAATTAAGTAGGTACGAATAAATAATTACAGCCAAACAGATTTTAATTTTTACAAGCTTAAATTTCATATAATTTAGTTAGTTGCCAGCAACATCATAAAAAGCTGTTTTAATATATCCGCATTCATATGTACTCGTAAATCCCATAGTTCAAGAACATTATTTTCTCTGTAATTGTTTGAAATAAGCGAATTATTAAGGAATTTCCTGTAGAAGTTATTATTAGATGCATGTCAGGACCTAGGCATGGGACCACCAAGATCTTGCTTTCTTAAACATTCTTTAAGATAGGTTAGATACGTTTAATTTAATAGTAGCTGATGCCCCGTCCTACGTTCGGGAATCTAGCGAACGTAGAATCAGGTGTTTTGGAAAGTTTACATTGATCAGCTGACTACCTAAATAACATATCTCTCCATAAGATTAACATTGGAAATTGAAATGCCTATAGGGTATCGACTGATACCAAATATGTGTTTAAAATAATAGTTTTAAGGGCCGAAAATTGCCGAGCAAGGATCAAGAAATTCTTGTAATAATATAGATGTTCGGTTACCACTTAGTAACACAAAATCCATTTAAAATTTATTTTTCAGGGTCTTAACACAGTCTAATATATAAATGACAGTCTTGAAATCCAGCTATCTAAGTTGTCACACGGAAGTGGAGAGCCTCAAAAGCACTCGTAGCGATTGGCGGTGCGACTACAACCAGAGCCATATACTATGTATCTATGGCTACTTGCAAAGTCTGTTTGGCAAGTATTCGCAGTCGAGAAACTTACCTATCACAAATCGTGGTCCAGAATCAGGCCTGTTATCGCTGCCAACCACCAGGATCGCTAGGGTGTTATATTAGTTTTAGCTTCCATCCACCAGGATCGGTAGTGTTTTTGCATTAGTTGTGCCGCTAACCGTGTTGATCACTAGTGATTTCCGGGCGACACATGTATTAACGTGTGAAATTCACGTATGTCTACCCTTCTAGTTGTATAGTATTAGACTGTGGTGGTATTTTTGATGTTCGTGTCTATACTTGGTACATGTAATGTCTAACGTTGGCACGTTACCTAATCGTTTACATTTAAACTTTCATCTATATAACATAAATTTAGTGAAGAAAGAGGGCGACTTAGGGGACTGCAAGTTTTGCCTGAATTTTTATTAAACTAGAGGCCGCAATGACATTCGATATTAAAAATGTACAGTAACACTAAAATGTAGGGTTAGAACAAGTGTATTTTATCTGAAATCTTGTCTGATTCAATATGTATAACAAATAATTCTTAAATAATAAATATGTTAAATAAGACTAAAAATAAAACTTCAATTTTTTAAAATTATTTTCCAACCAAAATATATTTAACATTTGCAATAAGTGCTTACTATTTCCATTATCATTTTTGTCGTTAAAAACTGGAGACTGTGACATATGCAAACGCGTAGATCACTTCAAGTTATGTAATGTGGGCAAACATTCGTAGAATAAATTGAAATCAATACTTTTTTATCGGTTGTGTCAATTTAATAAAGATTGCGTTTTGTTTTAATGGGATGTTGTTAAAAATATAATTTATACAATTGTCTTTTTATAGGATATATGTTCATACTCTCATTTTTCAGACTGGTATAACATAAGAGACAACACTTTTTAAAATACTTATGGAAAAAAAAACACAACAACGAGTTACGTTAAATTGTCCTCAAAGACAAAAACAATTGTACTGTCGTGAACTTTGGTCAGAAACACTAAAGACTAAGTATTCACTTAAAAAAAACACATTCTGCGTTAGTTTCATACAAAGGCCAAAATCTGCCAGTTTAACACTCACTTGCCGTCAAAGCACGGCTCGTACGCCTTGTCCACATTTGTCAGCATTAAACCTGCTACCTCTGTCGCATCGTCGACTCAAAGGCAACTCCCTTTACCCGCTATATTTGAGCACCTCTTTATGTGGGACTCTGACTCGCAACTCAGCCTAATTAACTGTTCACAGACGAACACATAGGACGTGTAAATACTCCTCTACTGCACTATCTTGAGGGGCTGTGATTAAAAGTGTTATTTACTCATTTACAAGAATCAAAATTTTCCAATGCAAAGTTTATGAGTAAAGTACGTGCCGAAAAACTTTTGTAATGCAATATATTATCCTGCTGTACAGGTTTGGACAAGAACATTACATATTGTAGTTCAAAAGCAGTTAAAAATAACAAAATAAAACGTTGCAGCCATGTATTAATCACTGTGACCAATCATTTGCCGTATTTTACTTGTTTTCGGCGTCATGGGGGGATGCCCACAACTGAACATTTTCAAAAGAAAGTATTGGTAGATTTATTTAAAGTTCCTTATTAGGATTACATTTGAAATTGTTAAGATCTACGTGACCCATCCTGCTTCATGACACAAAATACGACACCTCAAAGTATTGGTTATAGAGATCAATATTAAGCTGAAAAAGTTTCACGATGTCATGCTGAATAGTTTTGTAATCTTTAAATGCATTCCAGACTTTTCTCCAATCTTGCATACAATGTACCGCAATTTATCTTTAAACAGTCTTCATTGTAAAATTGTATATTGTAGCATGTAATTAAAACCGTTCGCATATTGTTACTTTAATTTGTACATGCTCAATTCCTCCTCATAGGCAGAAAATCCACTGAAACCAGAGAGTACTTTTTTAAATGTCTTAATTCTAAGTAAACTATTTTTATCAAGAATAGTATAAAATGAATTTGTACGCCGAGATAGTTAATACCAACTAAATACAAACCCACCTATTAAACCAGGACTGACCAGCTATAACATTATTGTAAGACTTTGTTTAAGACAAAAGAAAAAAACGTACAACAAACAACACCGAAGGATTGAATACGTATCTATCCTGATTGAAAACATCTCACTGGGTTGATGAAGAAACACTTTAGACACAAACGATGACTGACACCCGCATTACAGTTCTCGTTATCTGATGTACAAAGAAAGAAATCACTATCCTTCAATCGTATATAATAACGTTTCAATTCTACTTGACTTCGAAATTTCACACCACTATTTCACACTAACTGAAAAGTATGAAGATTGGCAGGTACATAATGTTACTTCAAAGTAGATAACACGGAGGTGCATCTGAACACACCACTGCAATGTCTATTGCCTTCAAACATTACATTTTGGTTAACCTGTTATAAAACAACCGGAAAAAGTGTTGTTAATATAGGGAAAGATTTGTTTAGCTCATTTCATTGAGTAAATTAATTGTTACAGCAATATTCGTTTACATCCTTAAATGGTCCGATGTATGCACTTCTACCACACAGTTGGTAGATGGAGGGGGCGATTTGGTGTCTGTCCAATGGTTTCTCAGTCTTTAGGAAGACAAACAGGTAGGCTTTACTAGAAGACTGTCGGAGTTTTATTACTTCCTGGGACAGTTCAACGTAATCAGTGGTGGTCAAAGTAAATGTAACTTGGAGAGGGTAAGTTTGTGCTAGGCAAAGGATTTGGAGCAATTAGGAAAATAACCGTCTGGTTTTCTGTGAGAGGGTTTACATTCCAGTTTCAGTGTATCATGAGCTACTGATTTAACTCATCATATAAAATATTTCACGTTGTTTTTCTGGATGGTTTGAAAAAGTTGTCTTTCAATAAAAAAAGTGTAAAATGTGATGAAAATATTGTTAGGAATTAAAATAAAATATTTATTTTGTAAGAGAAATTCAAGTTTTGTACATATGGGGCCTGCCAGTGACAAACAAACAATGGGAGGCAATGGTGACACAAAGGATCTACCAATAAAATAAATAGTATTGTAGTATTAGTTTGAGTATTTATCTGACAGATTGATTGTTTTCAGAAATGTCTCTTGAAATTTAAAATATATGCAATCGTGTTTTAGAGGTATTACGTGCAATATTGCGAAATATTGTTAAACAAAATCTATATTTAACTAGCTGTTACCGCAGGCTTCGCCCCGCACATAATTTATAAAAACTATGACAGTTGTGTGGTTAGCCCGTGGAACTACTACGAATTAAGATCAGCCGTTCGTATTTCCATTAGCTCAAACAAAAATGAATGTCCATTATAAATACATTGGAATTTTGTCGGGATCTCTTGCGGAGCCCTAAGGTCAGATCAGAATGAAAACCATTTAGTTTTCCTATTTTATGCCTAATAATAAGTGTACAACATTTCAGCTCTCTACCTACATGGGAAGGTGGAGAATTAGTGATGAGTGAGTCAGTCAGTCAGTGAGTTAGTCAGCCAGGGCTTTGCCTTTAATAGATATAGATCGTCTTTTAGTACCCATTGATATCCCTTCAATATCTTCTGACAAAGGTCATGCTCCATAGAATTGACAATGTTACAATAAATAATTAGGAATAGCAAGCAACATTAACACCATAACAAAATTCCGTAGATCTTATAGGATTACTGTTTTTGTTAAGCTGGTTATAAGACACCATTTATGAAACATTTACTTCACAAATTACTCTTTTTGTAATACTTATTTCTTAAGCCAATTTAAACTGGCTAGTTATATCCTGCTACTACCTTCAATCCATCAGTGAACCACTTCAATTCTTTTTCGCAATATTTATTTTGTACACGAAAATCTTAACTGACTTTATTTAATTATTAAAACATACCTTAAAGAAAATTAGCGACAAAAAACATCGGTATGTTAGAGATATTGTAATTAAGACTACGTTAGGAAAGTGTAATGGCTGTTTATCTGTAATTTCAATTGTCTCTCATGTTGATATGTCCCGTAATAGCTGACATAAAAACCTGAGTTTCTTAGGATTGTTTAATCATGACTGAAAGTGTTAAACTCCTGCCAAGTCTTAAAACAATAATATAAATATCGAATGCTGACCATCAATATTACAACAGCGAAAGTTGGTGCATTTTCCCATCCTACACCTGTGAATCCTGTCATTACCACCGGAAATTTCAACTGGCATCTGATGAACCTACCATTGTAACTACACTTTCGGGGTGACAATCGGCGCACTAACAGAGGCAAACCTGCCATCACCACCGAACGTGTCAATTGGCATCTGACCAACCTACCCATGTAATTTCATTCTTGGGGTGACAGTCGGTGCACGTCCACAACATACAGCTGTGAACACGCCATTAGCACCGGACGGGTCAATTGGCATCCGACCAACCTACCCTTCTAGGTACACTCTCGGGGTGACAATTGGGGCACGTACCAAACCTTCAGCTGTGAACCTGCCATGACAACTAGACGAATCAATTGGCATCTGACTAACCTACTCGTGTAGTCTCATTAGGGATGACAATTGGCACACGTACCAAAATTACCGCTGTGAACCTTCCATCACCACCAGACGTGTCAATTGGCATCCGAACAACCTACCCTTGTAGCTACATTCTCGGGGTAACAATCGGCGCACGTACCAACATACAGCGGCAAACCTGCCATCACCTTCGAACGAATCAATTGGCATCTGACAAACCTACACGTGTAGTTTCATTCTTAAGGTGACAGTCGGTGCACGTCCACAGCCTACAGCTTTGAACCTGCCATAACCACCTGACGTGCCAATCCGACCGACCTACCCTTGCAGCTACACGTTGAGGGTGACAATTCCCGCACGTACCAAACTTACAGCTGTGAACTTTCCATGACTACCAAACGAATCAATTGCCATCTGACCAACATAAACGTGTAGTTTCAGTCCTGGGGTGGCAATCCGTGCACGTCCACAACCTACACCTGTGGACCCTGCCATTACCACCAGACGTGCCAATTGACATCTAAACGACCTACCCTTGTAGGTATACTCTCGGGGTGACAATCGGCGTACGTACCAAACTTACAGGTGTAAACTTACGATTACTACCAGACGAATCGATTGGCATCCGATCAACCTACCCGTGTAGTTTCATTCTTGGTGTGACAGTCAGTGAACATCCACAACCTACACCTGTGGACCCTGCCATCACCATCAGACGTGCCAATTGACATCTAAACGACCTACCCTTGTAGGTGTACAGTCTTGGGGTGACAATCGTCACACGTACCAAACTTACAGGTGTGAATCTGCGATCTGCGATTACTACCAAACAAATAGATTGACATCTGACCAACCTCCCCGTGTAGATTCATTCTTTTGGTGACAGTCGGTGCACGTCTACAACCTAGAGATTTGAACCTGTCATCACCACCGGACGTGTCAATTGACATCTGACCTACCTACCCTATAAGTTATGCTCTCTGGGTGACGGTTAATGCACGTGCCAAACCTAAAGCTGTGAACCCTATCATCACCACCGGACGTGTCAATTGACATCTGACCAACCTACCCCCTAAGTTACGCTCTCTGGGTGACGGTTGATGCACGTGCCAAACCTACCACCTGGGAGACGGTTGATACACGTGCCAAACCTACTACTTTGAAAATTCCATCACTACTGGACGTGTCAATAGGTATCTGACTTAATTATAGCTAGATTCTCGGAGTGACAGTCGATTATAGTTTTGTAAATGCGTAAACTACTGTAAATAAATAGACTAAATGTTACCGTACCTGCTGTAAAAAATAAATTTTGAATTTTGTAGTTTGTTTTTTTCCAAAAAGAGGATTGTTACTATGATTACAAATGCCTTCATTCGTAAGCGACAATTTGAAAAATACCGTTTTATTTTTAGGAAAACTCATGTCATATTCTAAAACTAAGAGTAAAATACACAGACCTACCAATTCAAATAAAACAAATGCTTTAGGAAAGTCTGTATTCAATCTAGTTGTCTGATTCTCTGATACTCATGTAATTTGCTTTTATATATACATCCAACAAAATCTGTCCTTACAATTTATATTGAAAATAATAAACAAAACAGGATTGATTTGCTTATTATTCATCAGGTCATTCTTTTTATCATCTTTTGTAAATATTTGACGTCTTGTATGTAAGTACAATACAAGTGTAAACGCATTTTGTAGTGTTGTAAGACGTAATTTATACTATCTTGTTTAATTGGAACATCACGTATCATGCTACTTAAGAAATTATTTAACAATACTCGTTGATTGATTTGTGTGGTATATTTAAGAATATTTACAACTTTGATGGAATAGAAAAGTAACATAATTCCTACTAGTTAAAAGGATTTGAGACTGCTTGAGATAATGTGCAGTTGGATAGTGATATGTGTGACTAATTTGTATAGTATGTATTGTAGTTTGTTAAGATTTATCCAAGTAGAGCACATAAAAATACACTTGGTCATACATACAAAATAGTTTAAATTCGGTCAGATGTTAGTAAAATTAACTTAGGAAAATATAACCGGTTGAATTAAATAAATTATTGGGTAACAAAGTTATGAAACAAACAGAAAGTTTTGGTAGCGTAAAGAAAGTTTTATTACGTTTTGTCGCACATGGCTGCAAGCGAACTGAGCCAAACACTTCCTATTTATTTGGGGAAAGAGGAGGGGAAGTTCGGGAGTGAAATCGTTCACTGAAAGTGATATTTGAGTTGATACTCTGTAACGGTATGAACAATGCTGCACTTAATTTGTGTTTAAATAAAAAGATTACATTTATTGTGAGGAACTAGATTTTAATTTTGCTATTATAAAACCTTTTCTTGGTAACAGTATACGTATTTCTGATTGAAACAAATTTAGATATTTATTTTAAGGTAAACAAACTTGTAGATCCAACTGTCATTTTGCCAGTGACATTTTACTATGAACTTTAAAATTGTAACGGTTTTAGTTCTTAGAGTAAAAATAAATAAGTATTTTTCTACATAAGTTAAATCTACTAAAACGTAATTGAAATTGGGAACAAATATAACTGTTGATCTAAATAACAACATTTCGAAATAAAACTAAGCGTCAAGCTAAAAAATTATGGCGTCGGTTAAGAAGTTTTATAAAACTAATAATTTTGCTCTGATTTTTGCTGTGATTTTTTTCATTTAAGTAGTTATTACAACTACTCATGGAGATTTGTGATTAGGCTACTGGATGAAAAGAAGAAATATTGACATTTCATTACCATAGATCCGGTATGTGTATAGTGCCGGAACAGAACCAGGTCAGTGAACACTTCAAATACCGGCAACATCTGTCGCCATTTCACAGACTGCAATCTCAAGGCTGTCTGAATCTTAACTATTAACAAAATCGCGATAGAAAGTAGATGACACTTCGTCATTATTTCAGTACAACGATAAAGTATATACCACTAGATTAATTTGTGTTATTATAAAAATCGAGATTCGATGTATTTCATTACAAATTAACGCTTAAGTTGTCCCAGGACAACCTTAAAACTGGTTTATATCAGTTTTGAGGCTGAAATTCGGTGCAGCAAATGAATTTGTCATTACATATGGTAAGTCTTTTGGCTGTCCATTATGACAAGCTTCCCTTTTGGTCCCTCCCTTCACAGTGACTGGGGACGGGCACTCCAAGTTTGGTTCCCAACCTGAGAATGTGGTCCCTGGCTGTTGTACATGGATACTCTGTCAGTTGAGTTGGCCAGTTGGGAGAGCAGAGCGGAGTTCGCCTGTTTGAGCCTGATCACAGGAGTCACAGGAGGATGGGAGTTGGCTCTCTGAAAGGTCAATGTGGCTGCCTGTCCCATCCCACCCTTTCTCTTCCTGCTATATCCCTATATCCTTTCCTTAAGGTAACCTGCGCAAAATTCCCGCTTGTGGAAGACGTGCCTAGCAGCTACTGCTGGGGTTTCCTAATCCAGCAATAACAACAACACTTAAGTTTCATTACTTTAAAAACTATTTCTACTACTTTGTATAGGTGGCCTAAACAAAGATATATTGACTTAAGTAAATAAAACAAAATGTTAATAATTTACTTATTTAATTGTTTAAACTGTAAAAATCAGCAAATAAAAAAAATAAGTATCAATAATGTAGTTTAAATTAAAGTTATCTATAAAAATTTGAATTTAAACGTTTTATAAATCTTTAGAATTAAAAAAAGGTTGACATACCTACAGATTCTCTTAATATAATAAGCACATTAAAAACTAAAAATATTCTCTACCACCCGGCAATTTTTGCTATTGATCAAGCTTACTGTGACATACATTTCGATGTCTTAAAAGATCCATTTACAATTTTTAGTAGTTTTATTTTTGTTCATTCCCCATCCGTAGTTTATGACTTTTTCAGATTGTATACTAGTATGTTTTGACAAGGTGCTTGTTATTTCTGTATGATGTTTTATTGTTGGGTATCATCAATCATGCCGTAACAACTACTCTGTATAGTCATAAATAAATATATACTACATAAAACATGATTTAATGCAACCTCTATTTGTTTACCGTTGCTTGGTTTATCCATGCACTGGACGGTAATCGATGGATTTAAGTAGAGGCAATATACCGGGATGACATGATTCGGCACATTTTTCCCATGCAATTCTTATGGGGTCCAGTTTTTGCACACTTGCCCAAACCTAGCCTACACAAATTTCTTTGGCCTATACTGGTGTCCGACCCTAGCTTATATTAAATAAATTTGTCCAAACCCAATTCGTCTCCTATTTTTTTTTAATTAACTGTCAAAAACAGTCTAAAAAACTAACTTTGGTGTTTTTGGTCCTATTTGTTTAAAATTAGGATATGTAATTGTTCTAGGTTAGTTAGAAGTGGTTGTACACACCACCTACATTTCCCAAATTCACTATAATGGTCAGATAACAAAATGTTGGAAAAATACTGGCAATTACCTACTTCTTTATTTACCGTCCGATTTGATTGATTTTTGGATATGTTATAGCTCTTATTTAAGTAAAAAAAAAACAAACCACCATACTTCCCGCTACTCCCTATAATACAGTTGAAATTTGTTTTTTTTGTTTGTTTATTTGTCTGTAATCAACCTAAAAACTAACGTGGTGTTAATGGCCCAATTTATCTGCTATTTTGGAAATGTTATAGTCCTAAGCTAATGCATAAGTAAATACCGCCCACAATTTGCAAATTCAATATTACTGTCAATAAACAATGTTTTGTAAATTACTGCCAATTGCCAACTTCTTTATTTACTGTCCGATTTGATTTATTTTCAGATATGTTATAGCCCCCAGCTATTATATATAAAATTACCGTATATTATTTCCAATGACCCTTTAATGCAGTCGATATTTTGTTTTTTGTTTGTTTATTTTGTTGTAATCATGCAAAAACTTACGTTGGTGTTTATGGTACGATTTATCCGCAATATGGATATGTTATTGTCCTAAGCTAATGCATAAGTACATTCCATCAATCATTTACAAATTAAATATTACTGTCAATTCAAACAATAGTTTGTAAATTACTGCCAAATGCTAACTTATTTTATTCACCATTCGACTTAATTTATTTTCAGATATGTTATGGCCCCCAACAATTTTATCTAAAATTACCACATACTATTTCCAAATTAAATATTTTGTATAATTTAAATAAATAAATCAACTATAACAATTAACTTTGGTATTAGTGGTCCGATTTATTTGTATCTTCGATATGTTACTGGCTTAGGCTAGTGTATAAGTAAATACAACCTATAATTTCGAAATTAAACAATCTTTTTGTAAATTACTGCCAAATGTCAACTACTTAACATTCGATTTAACTAATTATGGATACATTATGGCCCCCAACTTGTATATGTAAAATTACCATATATTATGTCCAATACTTAGTACAATATACAATATATACAGAAAAAACTAACTTTGGTGTTTATGGATTTGTCTACAATTTGGTTACTGCCCTAAGCTAATGCAAAAGTACACCCAAATTTAATTTAAACATAATTTTGTAAATTAGTGCCAATTGCAGACTTCTTAATTTACCATTGAACTTATTTTCGTATATTTTATAAGCCCAACTAAGAAAAATTAAATTATTTCCATATTCGGTACCTTGTATAATTTATATGCAACAAATCCACAAAAAATAACTTTGGTGTTTATGGTACGATTTGTTTGTAACTTGGTTACTCTCCTAAGTTAAATCATTAGTAAATTCCACCTATAATTTCCAAAATTAATTTAAAAAATTTTTTTAAATACTAAAGCGCTAAGTTCCAACTTATTTACTGTCTGATTTGACTTTTGGATATGTCTCAACCATGTAAAAGTTCCATATATTTTCCCAAATTTAATAATTTGTACAATATATAATATATCTTTAAATAACTTAAGTGTTTGTTCTGATCTGTCTAAAATTTGTGTTACTGTCCTAATACAATGGTAAATTCCACCTATAATATCCAAATTTAAACAATATTTGTAAATTATAATAGTTAGCCAATTGCCACCTTCTTTATGTCCGATTTAATTTTCGGATATGTCCTCAACCATGTAAAATTACCATTTATTTCCAAATTCGATACTCTGTATAATGTATCAATACCGGTGTTTTTGGTCCGATTTGGTTTTAATTTGTTTTCCGTCTTAGGCTAGTACATCCCATATAATTTCCATATTCAATATTACGGTCGAATAAAAAAATTACAATAAAGCCAAATGCCAGCTTATTTACCATCTGATTAGGTGTTCGGTTATGTTAAAATATGTTATAGTAGGTTATGTTATCGTATAATTGTCACATCATATCTCCAATTCTAATACTTTGTATATAATATCCCTACAAAATACTAACTTTGGAGTTTAGGGTCCGAATGAATAGATACTAGGATATGTTACTTTCCTAAGCCTATGCATAATTAAATTCCACCTACAATCACCAAAATTCAATTTAAACAATATTTTGTAAATTACTATCCGTCCGATTTGATTTTTGGATATGTTATAGTCCATGATTTATCCCCATTTCGATACTATGTAACTGTACTTTTTGAAAAATACTACTAACTTTGTTCGATTTAATTGATTATTGCATATGTTGTTGTCTTAGGCTAAAACACATATAATTATTTCCCAATTCCGTTATCTTAATTTAAATTACAATAGGATTAGTTTATTTATTTTGATTGTCGTATATGTTATAGCCCAATGCTAACTATTGTATAATTAGCATATATTCCTGAAATGCCGATTTTGGCGTTTATTATCGATATCATGTTGTGCTATACTAATTTATGTATAAATACTACATACAACAACGAATCATAGTACAGATTACCAGATCCTTGATGGATAACAGACTTTTATGATAATATGCCATCAACTGTTAACAAATTAAATACCATAATTGTGATATTTGATAACTTATTTATTTACAAGTCCAAACGGGTGTTATTGTCTAAAATGTTATCTTACTTTAATTGTGAAAATTTGTTGTTGGTTACGGCCCAGTATTAGTATATGTAAAAATACCAAATTAAGAGTTTTATTTGATTCTACAAAGTTATCTCCATTTTGTGACTTGTAGACCACTTAAAATAACTAAAAAATGTTATAGTTTGATTTGCTTAATTGTTGTATGTGTTATAGAACTTGGCTATTATAAAACTCATATTTTATTTGTTATCCAACTGATTCAGTCTATAAATTGTAAATAGTTGATCTTGACCATGTCTAGTGCACAGGAGGATAGTCTATAATCAATTCCAATTATTTGCTGCGCCATTTCTCTTATTTCCATTCCTAATGTACTTGATTTTGTCCAAACGTTCTTGTATATTTACTAATTCTACACCTATAATATATAAGAATAAACTGTCTTGGATATATTATGTTGACAGATTATTAGACATGGTGTATACTTCTTATTAAGTTGCCTGTCTCATATGTGTACAATGATGGAATTCCCCTCTAAACTATTACTATAATTCCAAATTTGACTAAATAAGTCTACAGCTATGGTCTCAATATAATTTACATTTGGTATTATAACAGTGCCATCCCGCATTTGTGCCAAAAATCAAGAACAAATTCTATGATATCTGACTGTCAAATTATTCTTAGTCCTTGTATACTTAGTAGTGGGTTTTGTACTAACAATTAAACTTTGCATTCTTATTTGCATCCGATCCTGTGCAATAATAGAATAACTTATGAGTGTATTATAATATAAACTGTTATTAATAATGCAAACTTCTAATTATATTGTTCTACAGGAACGTCCATGCTATTTTATAATACACATATTCTGATGTATAAGTACCAGAGTTTGTCAGAATATGCAATTGTTATGTTAAATGTGTTGTAAAGTAATGACCAATCCTACATCTTATGACACATACCTTTATGTTATTAAATATAGATACGCACATTCCACCATACTGGAACCTTAACATAGATTTGTTGTATAAGCTCTAGATTAGGCGTCTCAATTGACCTGTTGTCTGTTAAATGTTGCTGTAAAGTAAAACATAAATTACAACTGTCCAATTGTGCTAAAACGTAGCACACATATGATTTATTGGATATAGCTGTTACTTAAATTTTCAACATTCAATATATTAAACCATGTCAGTCAAATATTGTGTTTTCCAAATGTTCTGTTTAATTGTGTTAAATTCTAAACTTGTTATATTACATATATTTTTACAAAATTTACAAAATATTTTTGTATCAGTTGACCGAACCTGTAAAAATGGTGTAAAATGGCTGTAAACCAGTATCAGTGCCGTAATGCATTGACGTGTATTTGAGTGTTACTTATTGTTTCTCTACATTTGTGTTGTTTTATAAACTTCCAATATAACCAATACAATGACCTTGTACTTTTATTTATGTTACTATTAATATTTTATTTTACTATTTATTATCTGTGTTTGACTGTCATGGTGGTTAATATATCGGATGTTGAAAGTTTATTACCAATACTATATCCTTATACCCTTATTTTGGCTTTATTAATTGATAGCAGACTTATTCCTTAAATAATATTAGAAAGATAACATAGATTTTACAAGAGCCGGCTATAGAAATATAGTAATGGGTATTATTTAGATCGTGCTGCGTTATGTGGTGTTTAAGACCACTCTTACAGTCTTGGCATTTGGTTTACACTACACCTTCAACAATTTTTACTGTAATATGACTATGTAATATCGGTTGCCTTTGGATCTGGCCATATCTTTATTTTGCGCCATTTATTTATAAATTATGTAACAGCTATATCCAATAACACATATATGTGCTAAGTGTTAGCTCAATTGGAAAATTGCCATTTACGTTTTACTTTACAGCACACAGGTAACAGACAATTAACAGGTAACAGGTCAATTGAAACACCTAATCTAGTGCTTGTACAACAAATCTGTGTTAAGGATCCAGTCTTGTAGAATATGCATATCTGTATTTAATAACATAAAGGTGCGTGGAATAAGATGTGGGATTGGGCATTACTTTTCAACACATTTAACATACCAATTGCATATTCTGACAACTCTGCTACTTATACAACAGATTATGTATGTTATAGAGATATCCATGTTATACCATGGACGTTCCTGTAGAACAATATAATTAGAAGTTAGCACTATTTATAACAGTTTATATTATAATACACGCCTATTATTGCACAAGATTGGGTAAATATTAGAATGAAAAGTTTAATTATCAGTACAAACCCCAATACTAAGTATACAAGGACTAAGAATTGTTTGAAAGTAAAATATTATAGAATTTGGACTTGATTTTTGGTACAAATGTGGATAGCACTGTTAGTTTATAATACCAAATGTAAATTATGTTGAGACCATAGCTGTAGACTTATTTAGTCAAATTTGGAATTATAGTAATAGTTTAGAGGGGCATTCCATCATTGTACACATATGAGACAGGCAACTTAATAAGAAGTATACACCATGTCTAATAATCTGTCAACATAATATATCCAAGACAGTTTATTCTTATATGTTATAGCTGTAGACTTATTTAGTAAAATTTGGAATTATAGTAATAGTTTAGAGGGGCATTCCATCATTGTACACATATGAGACAGGCAACTTAATAAGAAGTATACACCATGTCTAATAATCTGTCAACATAATATATCCAAGACAGTTTATTCTTATATGTTATAGCTGTAGACTTATTTAGTAAAATTTGGAATTATAGTAATAGTTTAGAGGGGCATTCCATCATTGTACACATATGAGACAGGCAACTTAATAAGAAGTATACACCATGTCTAATAATCTGTCAACATAATATATCCAAGACAGTTTATTCTTATATGATATAGATGTAGAATTAGTAAATATACAAGAACGTTTGGACAAAATCAAGCAAATTAGGACTGGAAGTAAGAGAAATGGCGCAGCAAATAATTGGAATTGATTATAGACTATCCTCCTGTGCACTAGACATGGTCAAGATCAACTATTTACAATTTATAGACTGAATCAGTTGGATAACAAATAAAATATGAGTTTTATACTAGCCAACACATACAACAATTAAGCAAATCAAACTTTAACATTTCTTAGGTATTTTAAGAGGTCTACGAGTCACAAATTGGAGATAACATTGTGGAATCAAATAAAACTCTTCATTTGATATTTTTACATATACTAATAGTGGACCGTAACCAACAACAAATTTTCACAATTAAAGTAAGATAACCTTAGGACAATAACACCCGTTTGGACTTTTAAATAAAGAAGTTATCAAATATCACAATTATGGTATTTAATTTGTTAACAGTTGATGGCATATTATCGTAAAAGTCTCTTATACATCAAGGATCTGGTAATCTGTACTATGATTCGTTGTTGTATGTAGTATTTATACATAAACTAGTATAGTTAAACATGATATCGATCAATAAACACCAAAATCGGCATTTCAGGTATATATGCTAATTATACATTAGTTGTGGGCTATAACATATATGACAATCAAAATAAAGAAACTGACCCTGTTGTAATTTAAATTAAGATAACGGAATTGGGAAATAATTATATGCGTTTTAGCCTAAGACAACGACATATTTAATAATCAATTAAATCGAACAAAGTTAGTAGTATTTTTCAAAAAGTACAGCTACATAGTATCGAAATGGGGATAAAACATGGGCTATAACAGAAAATCAAATCGGACGGATAGTAATTTACAAAATATTGTTTAAATTGAATTTTGGTGATTGTATGTGGAATTTAATTATGCATAGGCTTAGGAAAGTAACATATTCTAATATCTATTTATTCGGACCATAAACTCAAAAGTTAGTATTTTGCAGGTATATTATATACAAAGTATTAGAATTGGAGATATGATGCGAAAATTATACTATAACATACTTTAACATAACCGAACAACTAATTAGGTGGAAAATAAGCTGGCATTTTGCTTTATTGTAATTTTTTTTATTTGACCGTAATATTGAATATGGAAATTATAAGGGATGTACTAGCCTAAGACGGTAAACAAATTAAAAACAAATCGGACCAAAACACCGGTATTTATACATTATACAGAGTATCGAATTTGGAAATAAATGGTAATATTACATGGTTGAGGACATATCCGAAAATTAAATCGGACATAAAGAAGGTGGCAATTGGCTAACTACTATAATTTACAAATATTGTTTAAATTTGGATATTATAGGTGGAATTTACCATTGTATTAGGACAATACTGTAACACAAATTGTAGACAGATCACAACAAACACTAAAGTTATTTAAAGATATATTATATATTGTACAAATTATTAAATTTGGGAAAATTTATGGTAATTTTACATGGTTGGGACAAGTCCAAAAGTTAAATCAGACAGTTAATAAGTTGGCACTTAGCACTTTAGTAATTAACAAAATTATGCTTAAATTAAATTTGGGTGTACTTTTTCATTAGCTTAGGACAATAAGCAAATTGTAGACAAATCCATAAACACCAAAGTTAGTTTTTTCTGGTTATATTATATATTTTACAAAGTATTAGCCATAATATATGGTAATTTTTCATATACGAGTTGGGGGCCATAAAGTATCCATAATTAGTTAGATCGAATGTTAAGAATGTTGATGATCGAATGTTGACTTTTGGCAGTAGTTTACAAAAAGATTGCTTAAATTTCGAAATTATAGGTTGTATTTACTTCTGCACTATCCTAAGCCAGTAACATATCGAAGATACAAACATATCGGACCAAAAATCCCAAAGTTAATTTTAGAAGTAGATGTATTTATTTAAATTATACTAAATATTGCTTTTCGAAACATTAAATGGTAATTTTAGATAGAATAGTTGGGGGCCATAACATATCTGAAAATAAATTAAATCGAATATTAATTAAATAAGTTGGCATTTGGCAGTAATTTACAAACTATTGTTTGAATTGACAGTAATATTTAATTTGTAAATGTTTGGTGGAATGTACTTATGCATTAGCTTAGGACAATCACATATCCAGATTGCAAACAAATCGGACCATAAACACCATCGTTAGTTAAACAAACAAAATAAACAAAAAATAAATAAATAAAGGGTCGTTGGAAATAGTATACGGTAATTTTAGCGAATTTGCCCTATAGGGCTTCTAAGCTATTACCTTAGTCGGCATGGTAAGACTTAGGCCCGGGACCATGATAACTTTTCGATTTGAGGTCCCCAGACCCCAAAAATACCATTCATTTGAAACTGTATATATATATATATATATATATATATTTGTGTCCGTGGGTGCGATAACTCTCGTAAATAAACGGTATCAGGAAACTGACACATACTTTCTCCCTTTTAGCCAAACTTTAATGACAAAAATATTTGTTATTTACCAAATATAGAATATGAAGTATAGATAAATGTACAGAAAATTGTCTAAAATAGTTGTTTTCAGAAATATCCACCCAAATCCCTTTTTGGGAGGCACTATAGAGTTCGTTGCTACACACAGTGGTTTTGAGAGGGGAAATGCCCCCTTGCCCCCCAAGGGTTAAATAGCAACACATTTCGAACATCATCTGTTGGCCAATGCTAACTTGACCTGCATATCAAATTTTAATGAAATTGATCAGTAAATAAGAGAGAAATAGTTATATTTGTATTCCCCATAAGAATAACATTGGACAACGTACTGTGGTTACCGCTAAATGAAAATTTCAATTTTCTCCGTAACTAGCAATCGTAGAATAGTAATTTAAAATACTAATTTATTTAGTTTAATGAGATATTTTTAATGGTGAATAGTAATCTTTTTTAACATTCATGATTTTTTATAAAAAATCCAAAAAATTGAATTTTGGATGTTTTAAGTCCTGTAATTTCTGAACCCGAATTTTTCAAGAAATGCGGGTGGTGTCATTTTGTTGCAAACCTAAAGTTCTACAAACCACGAAAGTTTAATCAAAATCGTTAGAGCCGTTTTTGAGAAATTTGGATTTTTCATGTTTTTGGCGGTTTTTGGGGGATAATTACCCTTAAAAATCAAAAATCCAAAAAAATGAAAAAAATGCCTGGAGATATCGTGGATTAGTACCTACATACCAAATTTCATAAAAATCGGCCCATAGGTTAGGGCTCTAGCTCTGTAAACATCCACACACACACACACACACACACACACACACACACACACACACACACACACACACACACACACACACACACACACACACACACACACACACACACACACACACACACACACACACACACACACACACACACACACACACACACATACACGGACACACACACACACAAACAGACAGACATCACGTAAAAACCACTTTTTTGGGTTCAGGGAGCACCAAAACGAATATTTCCACTAACAACTCAAATTCGAAAATTGTTACGAAAACAATACTTTCTCCATATACTATGTATAGGGGGAGAAAGTAAAAAATGGGCCGATTTTGATGAAATTTGGTACACACGTGTAAAGCAGCATTTATGACTTTAAGTTCGAAAACCAGACGGATCGAGCTATCCGAAGGGGTATTTTGGGGGGGTTTTGTACCCCAAAAATGGGTTTTTTGAGTTTTTTACATACAATTTTTGAAAAAGTCAAATTTTATGTTTTCCCATTCGAATCAGCTTAAAAAGACGCACAATTTTATGTTTTAATCATTACTCTACGTCAATTGGTTACTGAGATAGTGAAAGTGCTAATCACAGTACGTTGTCCAATGTTATTCTTATGGAGGATAAGGAAAATTGTATATCTCGCTTATTTATCAACTTATCCTGACGAAACTTGGTATATTGCTTCATTTCATTGTGGTCTATTGATATTTGCACAAAAACCCATTTTTTGGCCGATAGTTCCCATAGCAGCAAACCTGCATACTTAGCCCCATGTTATTCTTATGGAGAATAATTAACGTACCTTTAATTATGAACATAAATTAATAGAACTTGGTATGTGCCTAGTTGAGTTATATTGATATTTGTATAAAAGCCCATTTTTAGTGTTCCTTATTTCAGCAAACCTGCATACTCAGCCGCCATGTTATTCTTATGGAGAATAATT
Organism: Allygus modestus; assembly: GCA_963675035.1. Classification (NCBI taxonomy): domain Eukaryota; kingdom Metazoa; phylum Arthropoda; class Insecta; order Hemiptera; family Cicadellidae; genus Allygus; species Allygus modestus. Next base: position 180,649,883 of record OY776111.1, on the reverse strand, counting down.
AAAATGTCATAAATCGTATATTGATGAAACTTGGTATGTGGCTTTATGCGGTATTAAGATAAATTACTAAGCATTAGAAATTTGCTGAGTATGCAGGTTTGCTGCTACGGGGGTATTATGTATAATAGTTGGGGGCTATTACATATCCGAAAATAAATCAAATCGGAAAGTAAATAAAGAAGTTGATATTTGGAAGTAATTTACAAAATATTGTTTAAATTGACAGCAATATTGAATTTGGAAATTGTGGGCCGTATTTACTTATGCATTGGCTTAAGATAATAACATTTCCAAATTGCAGACAAATCCATAAATACCAAAGTTAGTTTTTAGGTTGATTACAGACAAATAAACAAACAAAAAATAAAATATCGACCGTATTATAGGGAGTAGCGGGAAGTATGGTGGTTTGGGTTTTTTACTTTAAGAGCTATAAAATATCCGAAAATCAATCAAATCGGACGGTAAATAAAGAAGTAGGTAATTGCCAGTATTTTTCCAACTTTTTTACCTGACCATTTTAGTGAATTTGGGAAATGTAGGTGGTGTGTACAAGCACCTCTAACTAACCTAGAATAATAACATATCCAAATTTTACCAAAGTTATCATAAACCATAAACACCAATTAATTAAAAATTAATTAAAAAAATATAGGAGACGGATTGGGTTTGGAAAAATGTATTTAATATAGGCAAGGGTCGGACACTAGTATAGGTCAAAGAGTTAATTTGTGTAGGCCAGGTTTGGGCAAGTGTTCAAAAACTGAACCCCATAAGAATGGAAAAAGTGCCGAATCATGTCATCCCGGTATGTTGCCACTACTGATTTAGAAGTTCTTAGTACACTCTCATAACTATAGATGATAAAATCTCTCTTTACATTTACGTTTGATTGGCATACTCCTTACAATAAAAGTATTACTTTATTTTATTAGCGCATTTCCCCTATAGGGAAGAAGCTATTACCGTAGTCGACATGGTAAGACCTAGGCCCGGGAACATGATAACTTTTCGTTTTGAGGTCCCCAGACCCCAAAAACACCATTCGTTTGAGACTGTATATCTATCTATCTATCTATCTATCTATCTATATATATATATATATATATATATATATATATATATATATATATATATATATATATATATATATATGTATGTATGTGTCCGTGAGCACGATAACTCTCGTAAAAATTATCCGATTTTGATGAAATTCGGTATAAACGTGTAAAGTAACATTTATGACTTTAAGTTCGAAAACCAGCCAGATCGCTTTATCCGAAGGGGTATTTTGGGGGGGCTTTGTACCCCAAAAATGGGTTTTTTGAATTTTTTACATATAGTTTTGGAAATAGTCAAATTTTAATTTTTACCACTGGATTCAGCTTTAAAAACACACAATTTGGTATTTTGATCATTTCTCTACGCCAATTGGTTACCGAGATATTGAAAGTGCAAAACACAGTACGTTGTCTAATGTTATTCTTATGGAGGAAAAGAAAAATTTTATATCTTGCTTATTTATGAACGTATACTGACAAAACTTGGTATACGGCTTCATCTGGTTGTGGACCATTGATATTTGCTCAAAAAACAATTTTTTGCCAAAGGCTCCCGTAGCAGCAAACCTGCGTACTCAGCCCCATGTTATTCATATGGAGAATAAGTAAGTGTTATCTCCCTTAATTATGAAAATAAATTAATGAAATTTGGTACGTGGCTTTACCTAAATGATTTATATTGATATCTGTATAAAACCCCATTTTTTGTTTTCCTTCCTTCAGCAAACCTGCATACTCAGCCGCCATGTTATTCTTATGGAGAATAATTAAAATGTCATAAATCGTTTATTTATGAATGTATATTGATGAAACTTGATATGTGGCTTTATGTGGTATTAAGATACATATATATGAATTGGAAATTCGCTGAGTACGCAGGTTTGCTGCTACGGGGGTATTTTCATTTAGAGAGCTAATCAACTTAAACATGTTATAATTACAGGAATAAACTACAAGGGCACAGTGCAAGTAATGTTTAATTTATTGAAGCAATAGTTAGAGGACTTACGTTCAATTAATACAAATAAGACCACAAGGCTAAAGTTATTATAAAGTAATATTAACTCTGGCTGACCTGCTGAGTGCAAAGTGCTCTCAAATCACTGGATTACTCAACGTAACTTCCCTTAACTTTGAAAGCTTTACATACCTTAATAATGAAAATAAATCGACCGCAACAAATACTATTTTCACATAATACTGAATTAATGTAAAATTAACTATTTGTTTATAACCAGTTAAAATGTGTTTTGACCAAAACTATAGTATAAACCTTTAATTTTTTGAGGAATACAAGGGTTTACTTTTGCCAAGAAATATAAATTATACTTAAATAAATTTTACGAACAATCTATAAGAATAAAATCAAATCAATATTCTATTTATTTATTTATTTATTTTGTTCAATTTTTTTTATAACCTATTTTTAGAATAAAATGTAACCGTTTAATAACCGTTTAAGTTAGATCTGATCCTTTGCCATGGTATCCCAAAATATGTGACAAACTTAACCCAAAACTACAAACACAAAGTTTTATTTTTATGTATAATTTACAATGAACTAGATAAAAACCTTTCTAGACAAGAAACCCAAACAAAATATTATATCGGAAACCTTTTAATGACTTTGTTAACTTACAGTCCCATTTTGACATGCAAAGACAAACCTAACTCGCGAGTCCTCTCACTTTTTGTGGTAGGTCCACGTTCATGGCCTTCTGCTATTTCTGGGTGAATTCACTTTGCACGTTTTCACTTCACGTTTTCTCTTAAAATTTAGCAGATAAGATTTGCTCATTCTTCTTCGTGGTCGACAAACACACCACACTCATTCGCAATTGTAGTTGACTAACTCACCACGCCTATTCACCCTCTTCTTCGTGGTTGACAAATTCACCACGCCCATTCAGCCTCTTGTTCGTGGTTGACTAATTTACCAGCACGCCCAGTCACCTTCTGGTTGACAAATTCACCACACTCATTCACAATCGTAGTTGACTAACTCACCACGCCTATTCAGCCTCTTGTTCGTGGTTGACAAATTCACCACGCTCATTCAGCCTCTTGTTCGTGGTTGACTAATTTACCAGCACGCCCAGTCGCCTTCTGGTTGACAAATTCACCACACTCATTCACAATTGTAGTTGACTAAATCACCACGCCTATTCAGCCTCTTGTTCGTGGTTGACAAATTCACCACGCTCATTCAGCCTCTTGTTCGTGGTTGACTAATTTACCAGCACGCCCAGTCACCTTCTGGTTGACAAATTCACCAAGCTCATTCGCCTTCTTTCGTGAATGACCTAGTGTGCTAGCATTCGTCCTTCTCAATCGACTTCTTATACTGATTTTCAAATTAAATGTATATGTTAGTTTCAATTGAAATTAAAAAAGCGCTGTTCATATGATGTCAAAGTTTCTTAAAATGTCTAAATGCGTATTATAGAAGAATGAACGATCTGCTTTCACGTTAATATTTGATAGCTATCTTATTAAACTACCGCAGATCGCCTTTCCGAAAAAAATCCTTTCAAATTTACACTTTTTAACAGACTTATAAATAACTATCAGGAGTGTTTAAAATCGAACTTACGGGTTTTTATATGCTGTAAACTCACTTTTGAGGTTGTACGTATTACAGAAATGGATATAGTAAAAGTATTTAAGTTTAGTGTAAGTACTATTTTAATAATCTCCAAGTGAAAATGCATAGCTGTACCGGGAATAAACCTTTATAAATTCCAAGAGTAGTAAATGGTATTGTAGATAAAACAAAGCCGTCATGTGACGAAATAAATATTGTTCTACTCTCAAAACATTGGCATTTATCAATATTCAAAATAATTCTTTCTCAAAGAGGTTAATGTTTTATCGTGTTGACCCTCGAGAAAGTAAAACAAGATTTGAACACTTCTTTTTTTGGCCTATCATTAAAAGAAGGGAAATAAAAACATTGCTGCTCCCGCTGAAACCGTTTCCAAAGTCAACAGGTATCTTGTACCTTTGTATAAGAGGGAGGCACTATGAATACGTACTAACTCTCAAACCTAAATTATTTTCAGGGCAAAGCTCTTGGAACTTTTAATATACTTTTTTATACGGGAAGATTTTAAAATTTTAGTTAAAAATCAGTAGACATTTTACCAAACACACAAATTTATTAACGGAATTTGACTTATCAAGTATAGTAAATGTACGTTGTAGCCTAATACGGCATTACAAACGTATTTTTTAAAGTGATAATCTCAAAGAATAACCTTTTTCTTGGAGTTGTTACGCTACAATTTTACCACTACTAACAACATGTTGTGTAGAATATTACTGAAATGCATATTTTTGTCACATAGATCAGCTTGTATAAGTTTGCCTTTGTGTTAAGGAGCTTTGCAAGTCCTAGATCAAGGACATCATATAGTTAATTATCTCTCGAGAGGGTTGACGGGTCTCGAAAATGCCAGTGGAGCGAGACTTGATTGGCTGAGGATCTGAAACTTCTGACAAAATAACTTTGTATTCACAATTGACGCATTTTCAATAAGTATTGGACAGCAGAATGTTGCTTTTCCATACGATAAGAAAATATCGCTCCACGTATGTTAGCTGATTTCAACTAAGATCTCTGAACGAAAATGGGAAACTCGCCAAACTGTTTAACTGTTCGTCCCTTGAGATACTCTAGTCGTTTATTTGGTTTATATTGATAAAGCTACTAAATATTTGGAAAATTTAAATGTTTTATAGATTCATATTACAAATAAAAACATATTTATGGTTTAAATATGCGTAAGATTTGAGAACATATTCCAGTTATATGTTAATTACTATATATATAAATTCCATTTTGGTTGAAGATATCATTATATAAGACAATTACGTTAATTGAGCCACAAGTTACATGTTGAATTAAAATTTTTTTCGACTATCGTTTTTTAATTGATAGTTAACACAAATCTATGGCCTAAAAATGTTTTCGCATTATTTGATTACGATAAGTGATTATGTGGCTATTCTGTTTCAGCGAATTTAATAACAATAATAAAACACTGATTTGTTTTTATTTGTTTGGCAATTATTTTTATATTCCCCCGCAAACATTTTCGGAGTCAAAAAGAGCGATGAGACATGTCATGTCAGTAGTGGGCATTTGGGGCTGCTAGACCGGAAGTGACGTCATCCGGTCACGTGACCGGATGCGCTGAGTCATGAAAGACGTCATCTGAGGCTGAGCCAGTGACGTAGGCGGTTTTGTGACGTAATGAGGGAAAGTTTAAAGGTCAAGGTCACGGGGAGGTTATTTTAAAAAAGTACTACCTCGCACGCGTAAAATCCGATTGTGATTCGATAGTTTTCATTCGATAAAAATATCGAATGAAAACAATCGAATGGAGCAATCGAATGATACGAGTGCGAGGTAGTACTATTTCATTTATTACTTTATTATTTACTTTTCTTTTTATTTACAATAAGTTATGTTTCCAATAATGTATGTTTACAATAGTTCCCCGTTGTTCGTCGTCATCGATGTTGTTGATCCGGAGTCGCGGCCGTCAGACGCAGTTTTCAAGTGCTGCGCTTGTTTGTCCAATCGGCCCATCCCGACTGTGTGTTCCTTGCCTATTTATGTGACCGCAGGGAACACACAGTCGGGACGAGCAGCTCGATGTTCACCGGTCGAGAGCCGGAGAAATACTGGCTATTCACAAGTTAGCGTTGTAATCGTACTAAATGGTGGGGGTAAAAGTGTGGTGGGGCGGAGCAGATGGCGGACGGCAGATGGCAGGCGGCAGATGGTAGGCGGCAGGTGGCAAGTGCGCGGCAGATGGTTGCTACTCCATTTGCCGCCAAAGTAATGCAAGCCGTCGCCGTAATTCTTGTATTTTATCTTGTCGGTTCATTTGATACGTTTTACATCTACATATGCAATAGCTGAAACACTTGCACTTATGACAAGCTTTCCCGTCAACTTGATCGCCTGGTATTTTAAAACATTGTAACTCGCAACAATATGTCTTCAAATTGTTATCGAAAAATAAATTGTTCATAGGTGGCACCGACATGTTAGCTGCAGCGTGTGTTAGACAAGACTGAGACTAACTTCACTGCTCCCTCTCTTTTATACCTCTTCATAAGTTAACCCTGAATGAAAGTTCAAGGTCATCCATTTGAATTTTTAAAAAAAAGCAACACAGCAGTATATAAAATAATATACTGCTGTGTTGCTGTTTTTATTTTTTTATATTTTTTATATTTTTTTATATTTTCTTTATTAAACAAACATCTTACAATACAATAAGCTTAAGTCTAACATTGATGACTAGAAATACAAACAGAAAAATACAAACAAAGACATTATATACAAGGATGCGTGATGTGCAGAGTGAGTTCCGTCGAGTTGTTGCCACTTACACCGTGTGATACCAAATACAACGTCCCCGGTTGAATATCTCGCAAATCTTCATTTTGTAGCAGTTGAACAAATCGTTTTGGAAGAAATACTTGAAACTTCGGCTCATCTCCTGGAGTGAAAGGTCCTTCGCTCAATGAAACTAGAATTGCTTCTCCATGTGTGGTTTCCACTTTCTTGATGTTATGAATAATGTAGTGTTTTTGTTCTTTTAGTTCTGAACACTTTTTAGTTAGCAGAAGGTCGGATTTTGAATGAGTGTTGAATTGATCAACCAGTGTTTGTAGAAACTGTTGTGATGCCATCTTCGTCAGTGGTGGTTGTGGTGTCTTCTGTGATGTTGCCTCTTCGGAGTCTCGAATAATACTCGTGCTGGAGCGGTGCTGTCTCCTCGTATTTATAGGCCCCGCTACCCCCACCACATTTCTGTTCTCCGCTACCCCCACCACATTCCTGCGTTTGTTTCAAGTAAGCAGCCAAACGATACGCGTTGTACAATGCACAGTTTGTTTGGCCGTGTTTAAGATCTTTTGCAGCGACACAAATATTACCGAGATTAATGTTAAAGTCCTTACTAATAGTTATATCGAAAACATCACCGTGCGTGTACTTTTGTATCCAGTTCTTTTTTTCTAATCCTCTTGTGTATATATGTGAATATTGTTTGCAAAAGTTAAACATAATACTGTGCAGATTACTGTAGCTTATAAATCCTTCATACCAATGTATGTGATGAAAGTAGTTTGTTATCCATTTGTTTGTACTTTTTGCTTTGGTGTTAAGTTTGTTAAAAGAAAAAGGAGCATCAAACGTGAATGGGTAGGCTACAAATGTAAGCAAGTCTAAAATTACTAATTCCTTGATAATAAACCTATCATCATTATTTCGAAATGCTTGAAATTCTATTACACAAGGCTTTACACTCACTTCTTCATCCCCTCCGCTCATCATGGCACCTAGCGATCAACTAAACTGTTTTCCACACCACGGTGGGTTAAATACCAGGCCGTACAGTTGCAGGCGCGTTGGTGTATATTTAACGTAGGCACCGTCCCCAATAGGCCTACCCCACGTGTGTTCTTCTTTACTAAGTCAAACTTTAGTCTTTTTTAACTTCTTCTTCTTCTTGTGTTTCGTTTTCTTCTTCTTCTTGTTTCTCCGTTTCTTCTTCCTGTGTTGTTTCTTCTGTAGCTTCTGTAGCGATTTCTACAAGTGGTTCAAAATCCTTTAACTTTCTCCACATGCAAACTTCATGAGGTATTCTATTAAAAATAGATGTATCCACAGGTCCGTACACGATGGTGCTATCAGGTTGTTTTTCCAAAGTATCGACCAAATATTCTTTAATAATAGCGCTTGCAAATACCAACTGTCTCATGTACCTTGTAATAGGTTCTGTTGCGTAGTTTAAAACGTAGAATTCTTCACGTGACAGTAGAATCTTATTTTCATGTTGAGTCAAGTCTCTAATTCGCACTTGTAGTTGTCCACGATGTTTAACAATATCGATTTCATTGTCACAATCCAAAAGTCGAATATGTGTTTTCCTTCCACACAAACTGTTAGTTAAATAACATTCTATTAAATGTACATGTTTCAAAAATGACTCCCAAGCATTTTGCGAAAATAAAACCTTTTTTGTTCCATGGTGTAGTATTACTGTAGGAGAATAATCCAATGACTTCATCAATCCAACTGATACACTTTTACTGATGCATGCTGAGATGGGGTAAAAGATTCGCAAAAAAACTTCAGTTAAAATGTGAGGAGGAATATTTTCTTCAACTTTCTTCTTCCTCTTTGGTACTACCTTTGATGGGTCTGCATTACTTTCCTCCTCTCTATCTCTTTTACCAAACTTTAAAAATGCAGTTATTTCCTTGATGATTTCTTCTTCACTAGTATTATCACGTTCCAATAACGGTGCTACCTCTGCATCACCTTGTACAACAGATGGAGAACTCATTTTGTAGAAGATGTTACCCATGCGACGATAGACGATCAACTGAAGACCTGCATTGTTGCTCCGCTATTTATAGGTTAGCGACAGTGGCGGTGCCGGTGGTGGTACAACGTTTTACAATACTGTCTTTACAATACCGGTCAACGGTGTGTATGTAACAATTTTATCGTGCAAAATTAAACAATACGCAGATGTATTTGCAGGTACGTTTTCTTGAAATTCCATTTCTATTTTTATATCAACACTAGACGATTTTACAGATTCATTTTGTTTGGAACAATCAATTACAACAATCGGAGCTTTCGATTCAAACTGTACGGGAGATAGTAGAGGTGTATTTGTTTTGCCGTAATATGAATTTTGGAACCTAGCGTACATATCGTATAAAACACTGTACCTTTTTTTATCAAAAGAAATATTAAAGTTGTCGTAGGGAAAGAATTGTGAATTCAGGAACACTTTACAGTTTGTTAATTTACAATGGTCAAATTCACCAGCATTTTCAGTTATTATACTTTTCTTCTTCGTTTGTAATCCAAATATTACATATCTCGCTTTTTCCAAATGAGTAGAAGTTTTTACAGTCCATGTATGCCGTTGTGTTGTAGGTAAAACGGGGTATTCATGAAACTCCCAGCTTCTGAACGGCATTACAATGTCTCGATCGGATTTTAACTTTCTTAATAATGTAATCCTGTGTTCATCATTTAGTCGCACATGTGGTACTCTCCAAACAATCTTGTCTACTGTTAATTTCCAGTCTAAATTGGCATCAGTTGTTCCAGTAGATGCTTTAATAATATCATTATCGTTTGATGATCTTAATAAAACTAGTTCTTGTTTTACATTTATTATTATTCCTCTGTAGTCTTCAGCAAATCCTAGGAGTAATCTTAAAGGTACGTAGAAATCAAAGTTTCCCGAAGAGTCAGGAGCGATTGTACTTTTGTCAGGTGCAACCCATCCTGCAACAGCTAACAGATTCTTCTCATTTGGTGTTAAAGATGCTAATCCTTTCAATGTACTGGAAATTCCAACCTTTTTTGTTGAATCGACTGTAACTCCTGAAATTTCATATATAATCTCGTCAAACAAAAATGCCATAGGATTATTTATGAACGGAACAGTGGTTCCAGCAGTACCATCAGTTTTTGTTACTTTTCCTTCAATATATAAATAACTTTCGCATGGAAGAGTATAAATGTCTTGTTGTTGTATAGGAATCCTAATTTCATCGTTATTGTTTAATTTGGACGAAGCGTAAGGGTTGTGCGTGTGATATTCCTTTTCCCATAAGGTCTCGTCGAATGTTGGACCCTGCGCTATATCCAGTATATCCATTGTTAATGACCTTTAATCCAATTTCTTCTAGAAAACGAGTGTTGTCACTTGTTAATCCTTCTACAGCTGATAAGCTACTGACCTCTTTGCTGGTTGGCTCTCTCTTTTTAAATGATAACCCCATTGTCTAAGCGGATGATTTTATATGTATTCTTACAGTAATAGCTTCTCCTTTAAAGTCAATAAGGTTTCCGTCTTGATCCACTATGTTCAGCACGATGTCTGAAATGAAACTGGTGTTTAACGGTAGGTACACAAGGTTTTGAGGTTTTTCTACTATCTTGAAACCCGGTGCAACTGATGGGTAGAATGTGTGTAATATATGACGATTTTCTCCATCTCTGTAGGATCCTTGTATAATGTTACATGTAATGTCTATGCTATTAACTTTGATGATCGTCACAGTTTTATTCCCAGAATGAGTTTTATTAGGTTCTAATACTTTTGTTTCCTTAAAAAACTCCAATAAACTACCAATTGAATGTTCTTGACTAAAATCAATATAATACTTAGAAGTAGTTTCGGCTTTCATTGTATTGTTATTGCCTTTTATCGTTATATTTTCTTTTCGCATATGTTTTTGTATAACTTCATTTATATTATCAATTTCATAAGCTCCTGTTGGTAAACTGAATTCTTCCAAAGCTGAATACTTTCCTTTATCATCTTTTGTCTTGTAATAATGTATTTTGTTATTAATTCCTTCACTAACGTTTGGAATAGAGTTATATGTTGTTAAATCCAATAATGCGGCTTCCCATAGTCTTCCTTTTTGCAAACGTAGCGCTGGAAACAGAATACTGCGCAAAGTACATGAGTTACCGGTTAATGACACTGTATACGAGGACATCTTAAAGTTGACTAACACTTTTAGCTAAAAAGTCTAAACATAAATGACCGCAAATGGATGTATCATCAGGTTGTTTTCTTGTATGATTGTAAAAAACATTTTCTGCCGCACGAAAGTATCGTTGAAGTTCTTTCGGTGGTGGAAGGTCTCCAAAACTGTCGAAATAATAAATGGTTTTACCAAGTTTCTTGTAACACACCCAATGAGTGCCTAATCCTTCACTATTATCCAAATTTACAATACCAGTCTCATTTTTCCACATTTTAACCGGTAATTCATCTTTCATAAATACTCCTCTAAAAAATGGGATTTTCAAACAAGAAGCATATGTAATCAGGTCTTCATTGGTTAATTATTTGTTTTTAATTATTAATTGCTCTTTCTTATTTAATACACACGATACGGTCTTAGGTATAATCCTCCTCCCTTTTTTATCATTGACCATATTGTTGGTTTCTTTTTAGCTTTACCACTGGTAGATCGACGTTTTCTTCTGATATTACCTCCTTGTTTCTTAGCGGGTTTTTTCCCACGCCTTCTTCTCTTTCCTCCTCCAAACGTAGTTTTTGCTTTCATTGCTGCTGTTACTGCTAAAGACGCTGCTTTTTCACCAATACTTGCGTCACTAGATTTTACTCTTTGCCAAGCTTTCTCAGCAAGTGCTCTATCTGCTATTGATCTATTTTTAATATCACCAAATTTGGAATACGCTATATCGTGCTGTTTACAAGCCTGATCGAGCTTATTTATTCCAGGATCTCCTCTAGCAAGACGTTTCTCTAATTTGGTTCCAGGACCACAATATTGATATCCTCCAGGTAAATGTAATTCCACAGGTAATAAATCAATCGCCTTGTTAACTATAGCTCCAACCGGTTTACTTAATAGAGAAAATGCTGTTGATGCTATTCCCCTTCCTCTCTGTAATCTCTCTCGATTATGACTGATGCGTTTAACCCTCGACATGACTATTTATAGCAAAACCTACAATCAGTAGGTGCACTCTATAAATGTTTTACAATGAATGTAATATCAGTTTTGGTTTCTTGTATTATATACTGTTTAAAATCCATTTATTATATAGAAATGGATTTATTAATTAAATGTAGACATATTAAATAGAAGTAGTAAAAATTGAAATAAGGTGTAATTGAAGATGTTCCAGATGTTTCTCCGCTGGTGATGGTATTGTTGTCTTCGGTAAAATGAATAAACTTTAAATAGTTGTCATGTTTCCTTAGAAACTTGCCACTAAATCGTTGGTAATTGAATAACACATCCCAGTCTAGTTTATCTTTAAAATTGTCAATGTAATTCTCAGAGAGATTTTGATATTTACTTATTACTTCCCAACAGTTATTAAAATTTGATGTCATCTCTACGAGGAAGTCTTCTAAAAACTGTTGTCTTTGTAAAATATCGATCCAGTTAACTCTGTGAAAATAAATTCTTAACATAGTCATTGTGAAGAGGTAATGTATGGAAAGTTGTTCCCAATCCATATATCTATCAAACCGTTGAACAAAACCATCTGTCAACACTCCTTGGGGAAATCTCGGCTCTTGAGATATTAAACTCCACGCAGTAATATTGGATTCCATCATCCTCTCTGTATCGTCTCTCGAATATGACTGATGCTTTATCCCTTATCATGGGTGTATTTTAAATTCTTTTTTCTCTTATGTAATCTTCATTGTTTTCTGTTGGTTCATTAATCACATTCACTTTATCCCCCTTTCCTAATGTCTTGACTTTAGAAGGCTCAGACGGTTTATCTCGTTGATTAAGTTTCTCTGGATTGTGTATATTTTTCCAGTCTAAATAATTGTGACTGTCAACATCTGAAGCTGCATCTCTTCCTGAAGCCCGATGGATATAATGGAATAGAGCTGCACCAAACCTTTCCAAATGTTTTTCATATTCCGTAGTCCATTTCTTGTGTATAATATCAAACATTTTCTTATTTACAGCGTCTCCATCCTGCTCACAATCACCTACATTTGATAATTTTAATTTTTTTACATCATAGCTTGTGTCAGTTTCATTCCTTTTGTAAATCGTTAACAATTTTAGAGTAGCGAAATTTACTGCTTCCCCATCATAAACGGGATGTTGTATATTGCTTAACCTTTTACCGGAAAACCCCCAATGATCTTCGTGTACAGTTGGGGTTCTTTTATCCATGTATTTTACCGTAACCGCATCAGAAGACAAAAGCGGATCACCAACATTTTGAATTACTTTTTCTTCAAAATTATAGTTGCCATCAGGTGTTAACGGAAACCCAGCTCTTTTTTCACTATATTCAGATTTTACTCCAAACTCGGAATACCGTCCAAACTTGTCCACACTCATGATGTTACTGAATCGCTATCGTTTAGGTTATTATTATATATGTACGTCTACTGAACAATTATTCCTTGTTTTCGCAGTTCATCAACCAAAGCTACCCATTCGTTTTCTAAACCAGTGTGCCCGGCTTCCATAGCTTCATGTAATAACCTCATTCGATCAACTAACTTATTTATATCGTTGTAATATATTATATTAGTTTTATACAAGTTTTTCAATAATCCCCTTCCAGATGTGGTAGGGTCAGTTGTTTTTCTCTTTTTATGCAAAACATTTAATTCAGTAGAAGATAAAGCTCTTCTTTTAATTTGAGCTTTTTTTGATTTTGAGGGGAAAAGACTAGATATAATACTTTTATATTTTATTGACCGATTTCTATGAATAGGTAGGTCTTTGGAATACTTTTTTCTATGTGCATTTGTATACTCTAATATATGTTTAAACAATTGTAAATCCCTTTTAGTATATTTACCAGGATTATTTTTAAAGATAAGTTCAAACAAACCTTTCGTACCTTTATATTTCTTATCTTTAATAACTATATCATCATTTTCGTTTATATCTAACTTGCTATCTCCAATCATTAATCCTTTATCCTCTATTCTAGCTCCATAGGTATGATAATTTCGATTAGCATGTGCGGCGTGTAACATTTTTAACGTATATGTTCTTCCAAGTGTCTCTTAAACATAATATCCGTGCCTAATTTGCTTAAGTTGGATGGGTTAATATCCTCTTCTTCTGCTCTTGTATCTTCTACACTTGTATCTTCTGTACTTGTATCTTCTGAGATGTCCTTTTCCTTTAAATCCTCTATATCTCCACTTTCTTCATACTCGTCGCTTTGTTCAGATGTTTGTAACTGGCCAAAACTTTCATCATTGGGAAATTCTTCTTCATATTTGGAAATTGGTAGCATTTTGTCTCCTTCGAAGCGAATTGAAGGTTTTTCCATATTTTGTGCTAATCGCTTTAAAGGTTCAGTAACAGGTTTGAATGTTGTTTCTAAAAATTGCTCTCTTTCATTTATACCTGATTTTAAAGCTCGGTTTTTTTGTCTAATAGAATCACTAAGTGATTTTATTTCCCTTAATAGCTTTTCCTGGTTAACCATCTTCACACCTTGACGACTTGTACAGTAATACCGCTAATCAGTGTATTAAAACGAATTTATCAAAACCTATTCTATAACGACCATCTTTTATAGCATGATCTTTCATAATAACCAAAAATCCATACTTTTCCGCCCATGCTTTTCCGCAAAGCTCTTTAAACTTTTCAAATGACATATCCGCATTCACATGATCGTTATATATATGTTTTAGGTTAGTATCATCTTGTTTGAATACAATTAGAATATTTGCATTATCTCTGATAAGTTGTTTTGGGATTTTGCTATAAGTTTGTCCTATATATATGCTGTCTATGTTATTATGTCTTCCCATGGCAAAGTAGTTTCTAATAGTATCCTGATTTTCACAAGATACATCGTCAAATATAAATACAGAATACGGTTTCGCTTCGTTTGGTTGCATAATGCTATCACTAGCGTTAAATTTGTAAAAATTAACATCAGACACATCAGATAGGATTTTATCCAGCAATTTATACTTTGGTTGATGTAGAGACTTTGAAAAAATATATAGGTTATTAAACCTTAATCCCTGTGGATTAGTGATCAAATGAAAGACGACATTGGTCTTTCCACAGTTTGAGGGGCCACTTACTATACATCGAAAAGTGTTTGGAAGTAAACTACCGTGTTTACCATTGTTGATTTTAACGTTATCCACAGTTAAATCATCTATGTTATTAATATTGAATCGATCTTTATGGTGAATAATCTCCATCCTGCTCAAAGGTTAACGATGAAATGAGCTGCTTGCATTACACCAAGTCCTTTATAGGTATCCATGAATCCTCAGTTTTGTTAAACCCTAACCACCGCACTTTAACTGCGTCTTTTTTTCTTTGTAACACTTTTTCAACAAGATATACATCACCTACTGTTGACTTTAACATTTCATGTCCATAAAATGCACCTTGCAACAAATCTCCTTTGTTATCTTTTAAGATATACGTTTCAGGTACAGTCGGTTGCACTTTATACACTGTAAAAACTTCATTCGTCCAATTGGGAAGGTATTTCTTGGTAAACACTCCCTTATATTTACTAATCCGTACTTTATCACTTACATTAAATTTTCTTGGCTGCATTTTTTCTACTTTAGGCTTTGTATTTTTCTTTATGCGTTTTAATACATCCTTTGCATTTCTTCTATTTACTTTGTTAGGTTTCATACCAATAGTTCTATGAAACCTGTTGTTACAATCATTTATTAATTGTGGTAAAACATCAAACCATACGTAAGAACCTCTTTTTGAAAATTGTTTATACAGTGCTCCTTTTAAGGTTTTATTGAATCTTTCTACAATAGCTGCTTTTTTCTCTGAATTTGTAGAATAATGATTTATTTTATATTTATTCATTAACTGTGCAAAGTTTGTATTAAAGTATTCTGTTCCATCATCAGTTTGTAAATGTTTAATTTTGTTTTTATCTCTTTTTATGGCTATTTCCATGGCTTCTGTTACGCTTTTACCAGTCTTGTCCTTTAGAGGCAAAGCGTCTGCAACTTTTGTAAAACAATTAATAATTGTGAGTATATATTTAAATCCTTTGTTTATTCTGCTATGCGGTCGCATTTCAATTAAATCCGCTTGATATAGATCATTTATCCCTTTTATAACAGTATTTCTTCTTGGAAACCTTATTATTGCAGGTTTGTGTAGTTCATTAATAATCTTCTCCTTCAGGTCTGACATGATGGTTTCACGAAGACAGCTGATATGGTATTAAATATTCTTTTGTATAAATCTGCTTATATAGGTCAAGGTCATTCTAAACTAATGTATAAAAGGGGGAACACAGCAAATACTGCTGTGTTCCCCCTTTTATACGGAAAGGAAAAGGAAAAGGGATGTAGGACGATGAAAGGGTTACTCGTCAATAGGGTTGAGGGAATAGTGGCCGAATGGTAGAGTGTGGATGTTGTCTGCAAGGATGTGTCGTTTATCATCATTTGAAGAGAGAGCTTTTTTTACTTCCGTCACGCTGTACAGCTTATGGTTGAAACTTCTGATTGTGTTGAATTTTGCTGTTATATCTTGATCTTCAAATAAACATTTCTTATAGTGATTAAAATGCACATTCTTCTTTAAATACAAACTTTTTACTCCTTTAGCTTTCTTAATGACTTGGTTTTCATTTAGTTGTAAAGAATATAATTTTGACATTAGTGCAACAATTTCTTGAAGTATAACACCATTGGCTTCATCTTTAAATTTGCCAAGCACTTTTTTATTTCTGTCATTGTCGTAGTTTGGATGATCTTTTGGATAGTCGGAAAAGTCAAAGTCGTTTTTGTAATCAAATGTCCGAAGATCTTCATACATATCGTTAGTAATAATCCAATATATAAAAGCGTCTGTATCCATGTAGGAGATGCCGATGTTTTCCCGTCCATAAAAGGTGACCATCTTTTTGTAATGAAAATCGTACATATGAGTCTTGGAGATATCCAGGATTGACATTCCTATATACAAAGGACGATCCATCTTCACACTTGTTTTCTTCATAGATACAGCTACAAGATTTTCATTAATAATTATAGATGTATTAAAGTTCGGCTGTTGTACGAGTTTCTGTAGTTTGTTCGGATCTGTAACAAGTTTAACGTTTTTATGTTTTCTTTTGTTTTCTAATGTTTTACCGAATATCGCATTGTTCATTAATTTAAAAAAGTCTTTTTGAAAGGCTGATGTAGCAGTTGCTCTTCTGGTAGTATTCGAGTCTATGTACGGTTTCAACCAGCACGATTGGGAAAATTCCACAGCTCTATTAATTTTAGTAAGACGTAAACCTAATTCGATAGCTTGTTGAACAACCCAATAATGAGCTACGTATCGTTGTTTATTGTTAAGGGTCATCATTAATTTGGGGTGTTTTCCAGTTGGTGAAATTTCTGTTCTTGCAAGGAGTGGAAGGTCATAATGAAGATCGTGTAAATGTTCTGGATATTCAAAGTCGCAATCCAAAATATATCCGGTATCTCCATTTTTTGGAATTTGTGAAATATCGCCAATACAGTCGGGATCAACCCATTTAAAGTTGTCAAATGGAAGTGGGTTCGACATGGCCCATCCATACAGATTATTTGCGTCGAAATATCCCAAGTACGTTGAAGGTTTCTCTTGATCATGGTCAGGTAGATATTTGTTGTTGGCTTTAACATGTCTCGTCACGCTTTGAGTTAATCCACCTCTAACACCCGACTCAACCATTAAAACCATATCTATATCTGTTAACAGCTGGAGTTTACATTTTGTTTCTTTTAGCATTGCTTGCCAAGCTAGTCCTGGAGATGTATACGAATGTAGAGGGTCCAAACCGTATGCTGCAAAACAGGTTCTTCGGAATTCTTCCATAACATCGCAGAGAAGAGTCACGTCAAGTTTTACATAAAAGTCTGAGTATTCTCCCAAAGTCTTCATATCCAACTCGTTCCATACTCGACATGCATGTTGATAGTCTTCAAGTTAAATTTCCGATTCATTGAGTTTGTTGTTAAATTGTTCTGGTGGAGGAAGTGATGTTTCATTAAATCTATGCAGTCCATCGATGTAATCGTAGGGGAAGACTCCTTTTCTATGAACCAGATCCATTTTACTACTGGCTACAATTTTGCTTGTTTCTATCAGATCTTCTATTTTTAAATTCTCAGTTAATTTCATTAGGCTAGAAGGCATAAATCTAAACGAATCAATAAACCTAAGTTTTATTTTGCCAACCTTTTTAGAGAAGCTTATAAATTTTTCCATTGTTGTTGCCAAAACATCTATTGCTCCATCATCTCTTCCTAACTCCGGGATGATGAAATGAGAGTCATATCCACTAAGGTTATGTAGAACAACGGGTACAAAAGATGGTACTTTGTAATTTAAGTTGCAAGCGTTACAGGCTGCACCTCTGTAGGCTCCTGTAAGATGGTCGTGATCACGCACTTTAACGTTATCTGGTGTAAATAGGTTATTACACAGATAACATGTTGTTGCCAAATTGTGATGTTGAAGTTGGTGTTCATCCATAGGCTGCATCGGTATTTTAATTTTGTAGATTTCTTCCACCTTGGAGGCAATGTAATACAACTCATCTACAAAGTGTTTCGCTGCTTGTTCACCACGATATATCTTCGGAGCAGATGATAGTCCATATTCTTGAAGATGTTCTTCAGACAACGTGGATTTTGTTAGTATACAATAACTGTTTGGTGCATGTTTTTGATATTTGCTTCTTTTTGTGATATCCTCTTCTTGTTGTTCAATTGGAAGTAAGGATGCTTCGAAATCCGCGTACACAACAAATGGAACAGGGTATTGGTGATTTACTTTATCAAATTTTATCTGCACTCTGCTGGGATGTGGCAATTTAATTCTTACCTCATAGTTTACACTACATAACCTTTGATGTTCTACTAACCATTCTGTACCTCCTCTTCTTAATGGTTTGCTCACGTGGCAAAAGCATCTCTTACATGTTGTGATTTTACTTTTATGTTTTGTTAACTGTTTACATACGAGCCCTTCAAAATCTTTTATATACACGTAATGTGATATCTCTCCTTTATTGATTAATAAAAAGTCAGTATGATTGTTGCGCTCTTTCGATGTTATGCGCAAGGGATACACATTATTTGATGAATCCAAACCAAATATGTTGACTGGAGCTGACGGATTTTGCTTTTCAAATTTAGATATATCAGTAATTGCAACAGGGTAAGTCATTCCTTGGAAATTATACTGATGTTGAACTTCTTCATATTCTCTATTAGGTCTACACACATGATGTTTTACATATTTGGCCAACATAGCATATTTAAAACATTCATTATCTTCATTTTGCACATTAATACAGGATTTGGTATCACTTACTTTTTTCGGAAGAGGAATGTAACTACTTCCTCTCATTCCGTAACCGTGTTTATGAACTCTAACATCCAGACTTGTTATACTTAATAAAGTCCATCCAGATCCTCTTCTTTCATGCTCTTGTATTTTCGTCAAAGGTTCCTCAAAACATTCTGTTACGATCTTTTCAATATCTGACGCAGCTATGATGGTTCGGTTTTTTGTCATAAAACCTCTTGGCGATGTTTCGTTTTGAATGTTAGTAAATATGGCATCTAGCAACAGTCCAAATTTGATAAAATTCAATCTTTTTTGTTCATTCTTTAGTGTTTTGGTTACTAATTCTTTGGCGTTATGTAAAAAGTTTTCAAGTTGTAATTTTACGTTGTCAATTTTAAAATGTGTTACTACCTTACCAGGTAGTGCTTGAGCGTGTAGTTCCACATCTACTGCTGTTGATGTTGAGGGTCGGTGAAGTGTAGACATAGCAGCTGTTGATATTGAAGGACGGTGAAGTGTAGACATAGCAGGCGTTGAAGTCGATGTTGATGGTGTTGATGTTGAAGGATGGTGAAGTGTAGACATAGCAGGCGTAGAAGTCGATGTTGATGGCGTTGATTGTGCATAATGAATGACACTTGGTCTTGAAACTTCATTTTCTTCTTTTTCTTCATTTTCTTCTTTTTCTTCGTTGTGTTCTTCTTCATTTTGTTGTTCTAGATGTTTTGCTAGTTGTTGGTCGATTGAATCTAATTCTTCTTCATTTGGTTCTTCTGTATTTGTATTGGTGTTATGTTTCAATTCTTTATGAATGGTTAAAAGCCATTCATCTCTGAAAGAAGCTTTACAAATATCGCAGCGATTCATAATGTAGACGTGCTCTTCACAAGGGTCAACGCAATAATGAAAAAAACACTGCAAATGCACCTCTATTTATACCCTAGAAAAAGTGGTGGGGGTACGTTTTAGGTTAAGTTTAAGTTTGTAGCTGGAGGCTACAAAATTCTGTATTTGGGTCAAGGACATTGAGCATATTTGCCAAAACGGAGAATAGAGCAGTAAATGATTTCATTTTAAACCATAAACTGATCTATTCCCCGCTTTGTATTTAACAAGGACAATTTTCTCCAACAGGAAAATTTAATATATTTTAAACTCGGATGTGAAATCGGATTGTACACATTGCATCTCGATCAACTAAAAATTTCATAAAACAATAGGGATCTTCAGTTGTAGATTCATCTTTAACATATTCGATGGTCAACATTGCCGAACGAAGATCTTGTGGAATTACGTCGACTTTTATTAGTCGCCTTTCCATTTCAAACCGTTTTGTTATTGATGTAAGTTTTATCACATCATCGATATCGATGAGGGGAAAGCTGTAACAAACGGAGTTTGCTGGTGGGTTCATAATGCCGATATGATAAATATACACTGTTGCATCGACATTAAATAGACGTTCCCCCACCATTAAATGTATAAGTTACCCCCACTTTTTCAAAACAAACAAAAAAAAAATTGAAAGCTGGTAAATGTTCTCTGTCTTGTAACTGGGTCAAGGTTATACATCGATATTACCAAAACGGGGAATAGAGCAGTAAGTAGTTCTCACTTTGACTACAAACTGATCTATTCCCTGCTCTGTATTTAAAGTTTGACAGTTGACAATAAAAAAAACAACACTTAATCAGACTCATTTGATGAATCGGAATCAGTTGTATCAGGAGCATCGGAAAGAAATAGTCGTCGACGAATATGATATACCCCTCGTGCGCTATCTAAAAATAACCCATCCAAACTACTACTACTAGTGGTTGGAGTTTCATCATGTATTTCTTCAGAACAGAGAAGATGCTGATAGATTCTATAGGTTTCAGATTCCACGTCACTTAACGGTTAAATTTGTTCCATATATCCTGCTTCAAGATCATCACTGTCCATATCACTTAATAATTCAAGATCTTCCATTGCATCCATATCACTTAATAATTCAACATCTTCCAATTCGTCTTCATTTTCATCCTCACTTTCAATCACAATATGTTTTATAATTCCCACGATTGATTTTGCAGAAGGAAATATATTATCCTTTGGTGACATAGCTGCTATATATCCTAGTGCTAACACAAGTAGCAGAATGAGATAAGCAATGATGAAAAACCTCTTTTTATACACCCGATTTAAGTGGTGGGGGTAATTAGTGATAGGGAAGGGGTATTATTGTAACAATATATGAACAATTTAATACTAACAGAGTATAAAGTTCTGTAAGTGGGTCAAGGTCACCTTAAAGTCTGTTATCTAGGTCAAGGTCGTTGTATCATTGTAAAAAAAGTGTGGACGATCTATTTACACTCTGCAGCATATGCTACAAAATGTAAATAGGTTGTCCACACTTTTTTTAATTTGGAAAAAACTTTAATTTTTAATTTAGAAAAACTGTTTGAACGTTTTTTTGTTTTTTTTACTGTAATGTTTTCCACACAGTGGTCCCCGAATCAACTCGGATTAAATAGTCTTTTTTGGTTGGGCGTGGAGGATGAAACATGCCTCTAGGTAATTTTAAAATGTAGCGTTGATCTCCACACTTTAAAAGTACTTTTGCAAAGCCCATTGTTTTAACAAAGTAGTATTGTTTATTTTTAATAAGCCTATTAATCCGAATCTTGGATGGTTTCACTGTTAGGTGTGGTGAAGAAAGAGAAACGTTAGCATTGTGTTTTAAATGAGAACCGCACACTTCCTCATTTAAGACACAGGATTTAGCACAACGTTGACCTTTCTTTGCACCTTTTTTAAATACATAACCACATTGTTGTGCAGGAAGCATACACTTCCTCCTCAACGATTTTAACTCATTAAATCTTTCTGAAGGACGGTTAATACTTGTGCAAATTACTGAAGGACGGAGACTTGTAGAAGGTGGAGTGACGATTGGAGAAATGATTTTTGGTCCAGTAGTTAAAGGCTTGGTGGGTGTTGTAGATATCTTTGAGCTCGATGTCGAAGAAGACCCTGAGCTTGATGATGAACAAGATGACCTCGAAATCGATGAAGATGAAGAAGAAGATCTTGACCTTGGTGATGAACAAGATGACCTCGAACTCGATGAAGAAGAAGACCTTGACCTTGGTGATGGGGAAGATGGCGAAGACTTTGATGGAGAAGATGGCGAAAACTTTGATGGAGAAGACTGCGAATACTTTGATGTAGAATCGTGCGGTGAATCAGTCATCTTCTCCGGAAGAATTGAAGATAATAATAATGACTGGCGGAGTATATCTGAAGGGCCGAAGGATGATGTAGAAGGAGGCGATGATATAACCTGGCGGAGTATAGACGGGGCAGAAGAAGTTGATGCTGAAGAGGTAGTGGGTAAAACCAGCGGCGTTTTCTTCACGTTAAATTTCATCGGTTTGGTGTGTTTTCTGATATGCGCCATGATCCTGTGTGAGCAAGCACAAGCAGCAGAATTATTTTACCAATGATGGGGAACTTCTTTTATACCCGAGTCAGCCAAACCAGTTGAGCCCCCACCCAAATGGTTCGGACCTTGAGTAGGGGGGGGTTTTGTTGTAAGAAATAAATACATCATCCAATATCTTACCAAACAAGTCCCGAAGTGGGTCAAGGTCATCTGAACATGTTGCCAAAACGGGGAATAGAGCAGTAAGTGATTCCCACTTGGACCACAAACTGCTCTATTCCCCGCTCTGTATTAGGGAAGTGAATTTTGAAGAAAGGTCACAGTTATAGGCAATAAACCTGATAACAGAACCTTTTATTAATTTATCCAAACAAAAGGAAGTTACAAATGGTTTGCAGGGAGTATTTTCAAAAGTTTCTCGAGGGTAAGATGGGTAATGTCAATCGGTTTTCGTGCCATATTGACAAAGGTCGGTTTTCGTGCCATACCTTTTTTTAAGGGGTTAGGAAAAGGATGAGAAACATACTGATCAGTTAAAGTTAATTTTACAAAGACCAACCAAGGTCGGTTTTACAAAGGTCAACAGCATCCTGAAACCCAGTCGGACGTTGGTCAGTAACGGGCGCCAGGCAACTGTGAACCAAAGTTTTGACCAAGGTTAGTTATAGCGTGTAAGAAAAGGACATACCAACCAAGGTCGGTTTTACGAAGGTCTACAACATCCTGAAACCCACTCGGACGTTGGTCAGTAACGGGCGCCAGGCAACTGCGAACCAAAGTTTTGACCAAGATCAGTTTTAAAGCGTGAAAGAAAAGTACATATTTCATTAGTAAATAAAAACACTTCAAAGACACTTTAAAACCAACACCAAACTAACTACAGTTAAACTAACTACATTTACTAGCAGCAAACTACAAGCGTTATTCTAACATGCTTAGTAATAAACAGACATGCCTTAAGCTAAGGTAGCATCTCTAATATACAGTGGTACCAACTCTATACTAGAGATACTATTGCGGACAGCGCGGGCAAACAGCTAGCTAGGCTGTCGGCCTGCGACTGCGAACCCTCTGCGGGCTGCTCCCGCTTTTATAGGAATATATCATGGGGGGGGGCAAGGACTTCGACAGTAGTTTGTTCCAACACTGTATCGCATACTCTGAATTGCTCCAAGTCCGGTAACTGGGTCAAGGACACGTTAAAATATTTTGTAAAATAGCAAAGGTGTTACCTTTGCCATTTTACTTTGGAAGCAAGCTGTACTACGTTTAAACAAGGGAGAATATTATCCGTTTTACATAAAACTCCTTGCACGATCTTTTGATAAAATGGAAAAGATTAATGCCGGAGGGCGATTCCCATTCCACCAAAATACAATGCATATCATTTCTATGCAACGGTCTCAGCTCTATCTTTACTTTT
The DNA here is from genome assembly GCA_963675035.1 of Allygus modestus. Classification (NCBI taxonomy): domain Eukaryota; kingdom Metazoa; phylum Arthropoda; class Insecta; order Hemiptera; family Cicadellidae; genus Allygus; species Allygus modestus. The sequence goes on along the minus strand of OY776111.1, from coordinate 180,626,092 downwards.
AATTTAATGCCTCTGAACTCATAAGTAAGGATGGACAGAAAGGCTTTTGAAATAGCAAGCTCGGAAGGAACAAGCCAAGTGTTTACAACTACAGCTTCCATAGCGATATGATGATTTTTACCACGCTGTTGCAGTATATAAAACATTTCCCTCCAGTTTTTATTTTTAATACAACATTTTTGTGTCAACCTTGTCCGCATGAAATATCTCTAAGTCCACATTTCTTCCAATATTTGATCAAACGACGGTTTTTCTAAGTCCCGTCAGTAGGTCAAGGTCATCTGACATAATGCCAAAGCGGGGAATAGAGCATAACATACTGCTCTATTCCCCGCTCTGTATTGGGGAAGGGGACAAAAGACAACAAACAAGAGGCTGATTTTAAACAAGAGACTGATTTTAAACAAGAGGCTGATTTTATATTTCACAAACGTTTCTCAGGCTAAGATGGGTAATGTCAACCGGTTTGCGCGCCGTAATGACATAAGGTCGGTTTGGGAGCCATACCTTTTTGTAAGGGGTTAGGAAAAGGATGAGAAACAAGTTACATTACTTTTAAAATAAAGACTTTACCAACAACTATTTAAACAAAATTAATCAGTTAACGTTACTTTTACAAGAACAGCCGAGGTCGGTTTTGCAAAGGTCAACAGTATCACTGAAACCCGGTGGGACGTAGACCCAAACACCCGGCGTCAGGCTGCTGCGAACCCAAGTTTTGACCAAGGTTGTTGAGGAACCTGTAGGGCCGGGAGTACATATGTTATTAGTAAATAAAACACTTCAAACCAATACCACACACTAACATATATATTAGAGTAACTACATTACCTAGCATCAAACTACAAGCGTTATCTAACATGCATAAACAAACTAACTAAACATGCCAGGGCGCGGATCTCTTAATTGCGCGTCGGGCCCAACGCACACTTAACAGACCTACGCTGCAGCAGAGTGCAACCCACTGGGACGTATATCCAAACAACGGGCGGCAAGCTACTGCGACGAGACTGCGGACTGCTCCCGCTTATAAAGGCAAAGTGACGTCACCGAAGCGGAAGGGGGGAGGTCGAAGGGGGGGGTGACCTTGAACATGACCCAAATCGGGGGGGGGGGGTTACATCAAGGGGGGGGTTACATCAAGGGGGGGGGCTCCTCCCCGTGACGTCAAGGGGGTGGGGTGTCGTCACGGTGGAAGGGGAACAGGATGTAGACCGGTCTTTAGCTTTCTACCCGTATATGGAAATGTTACGGTTACACTTGACGACCCGCTTTGCTCCGTCTGGTACCTCATTCCAGCTTTGCCTTGCGAACTGTATACACCTCTGCGCTATGTCTTCTCCCATCACACCCGAGAATCTGCAACGTTTGAAGGAGACTCAGCTTTCTAACGCGACTCGATTTACTCCTTCCGCCACCTCATTCCAGCTTCAACCATTGACTGGTACACTTCACAGCTCTCGCTCTCTCTCTTCTTACAAAATGACTTCGCCGATAACCAACGAGAAGCTGAAAAGGATTAAGGAATCCTTGAAGAAGTCGGCTCCAAAGACAAGCGGATTTAAACAACCTTCTTCCCTCAGAATGAGGCTAAAGAGGGATTTTAAAAACCACCCTCTTTACTAAAAACAAGGTTCTTCTGGTTCGACTTCTTCATCAACAACGGAACGACACTCTGCCACACGGGATCATCTGCACGTGTTGCAGAAGATGAAGACCTTGACGGAAGACGAATTGGTATCTCCCATTGAAGTTACCAAAACAAAATTCAGACATTTGAGAAGAAACTTCCCGTACAGAGCGGTGCTGAAGAACGGAAGCACCTACTACTTAACTGCCGGTGAAGTTCTCTTTGAGGTGGAATTGCCACGATTAATTCCGGCACCACCAGAAGTGTCATACAAGCAGACCTTGTCCTTGGTTAAAGAAGAGAGTAGAGTGAAGTGGACTGTAAAGTAAAATCCCTTACCATCCCACCCTCCCTCCACAAACGGTCCTTTTCAGGACCACCTTAAGCATTTCAAGTTAGGGACTTGGCCTGTACATAGACAGGAGATTTTGTTAGTCTCCGGTTTGAGTACAGTCCACTTTGTGAAAATTTCTAAGTCCCAAGGTCCTTGAACTTGACCTTGACCTTGAACATGACCCATGTTGGGGGGGGGGTACAAAGTTTTTCCAAAGTATGTCATGTGGGTACTCAAATTACGCGAATTGATCAGACGAACAAGGAGGTGCTAACAGAATTTTGATCCACCCAAGGGTATAGCAGCAGAAGCAAAAAAAGTACAAAGTTTGTCCAAAGTATGTCATGTGGGTACTCAAATTACGCGAATTGATCAGACAAACAAGATGGTGCAAGCAGAATTCAGATCCGATCAACGGTATAGCAGACATAGCGAAAAAACCAATGTTTTCGAGGTTACATATTAATAACTTCTTTATTATTGAGTTAAAGTATAGCGAGTGGGTACTCAAATTACGCGGGTTAATTAGACGAACAAGATGGTGCGAATAGAATTCAGATCCGACTGAGAGTAGGGAAGAAATAGCGCGAAAACAACACTTTCAAGGCCTGACATAAATAAATACTTTGTTTATGGATTAAACTACGACAAGTTATTTATAGTTTAAAGTATACCGAGGTAACGTTGTGGTGCGGGTAGGTCGGGTGGGTATCATACACGCTAGCGCTATATCATTATACTTTCAGCTCTTGCAGGATTAACATCTACCTATAGAGTTTGTGTTATTCTAAAGATGTCACAGTTTTACAGAAATATGACGAAGGTGTCCTTCAACAGTCCGCCTGCCACCACCTTCTACTTCTTCGACTGTGAAGATAGACGGTCTACGCTGTTAGTGGATTGTGAGCGATTTCGCCGTAGAATACTCCAGGCTGAAACATTCTTAGCAAGTTGTCTGCTACGCAAGATGCATCATATGAGTACATGCAATAAATTAGATCACAGTGACTGTTATGATTGCGCAAAACCAGTGTCGAGCAAGAATTGTTAATGTTTTCAGTTACGGAGCTCCGATCCTCACAGAGTCAGAGCTAGACCCTAACTAATGCATGTCCCGTAGTTATTGTGCGATGTGAAAACTTGGTGGGGGAAACTGGTGTGGTGGGGGGTAAAGGCGAGTGCCTATCCTACATGCTTGTATCACTTCAGTATACCTGCGGCTCTTGCATAGTTCACATGGATTCGCAAATACAAGGCACTACTGTTTCTTCCACATGTTCTTCTTTTAATATTGAGCAAGCTGACAATACAAATTATAAAATACAAGTACATGAAGTTTCTAGCACAATATCTTCTGATGCAGAAGCAATAATGTCATCCCTAATAGGGTTTGACTAATGATGGTGGATGTAGTAGCAACCATCTGCCTCGCACCAGCTGCCACCTGCCGCCTGCCATCTGCCGTCCGCCATCTGCTCCGCCCCACCACACTTTTACCCCCACCATTTTGTTTGATACCAAAACGCTAGCTAGCGAATAGTCAGTACACCTCCGGCTCTTGACCAGTGTACATCGAGCTCTCTGTTGAAATGTCCATCAAAATTAGGTGTATTCATTATGACTCTATTCATCTGGCGACTTTCCAAGACCTCGAGGTTTTTAATGAAGAGTTAAGACTTCTCATTGCGTCCGGTTACGATTTATCTTTGGAACTTTACGCATCAAAAAACAACATGGACTCTGCGAAGGAATCGAAGTATCTATTGTCTTTCATCAGAAAGCGAAGTGATGGCCGCAACTCGTCCGGATCAACAACATCGATGACGACGAACAACGGGGAACTATTGTAAACATACATTATTGGAAACATAACTTATTGTAAATAAAAAGAAAAGTAAATAATAAAGTAATAAATGAAATAGTACTACCTCGCACTCGTATCATTCGATTGCTCCATTCGATTGTTTTCATTCGATATTTTTATCGAATGAAAACTATCGAATCACAATCGGATTTTACGCGTGCGAGGTAGTACTTTTTTAAAATAACCTCCCCGTGACCTTGACCTTTAAACTTTCCCTCATTACGTCACAAAACCGCCTACGTCACTGGCTCAGCCTCAGATGACGTCTTTCATGACTCAGCGCATCCGGTCACGTGACCGGATGACGTCACTTCCGGTCTAGCAGCCCCAAATGCCCACTACTCATATCATGTCATATATAAAAGTTGCATATAGAACATTTGTGTACTGTTTTTATAGATTTACAACATTGTTTAATTTCTAAAGATCTAAGATTCGTTAAAAATAAATAAGAATTGTTTGAAGAACCGAGGTAGCTTTTAATATATGGGATTTTCCTGTTAAGTGTCTAATTTTGGCCGAGAGTTGTTAGTCGCAATACTTGTTAAAAAAAAACAAAAAAAACTTACTGATGAACATTAACATGTTGATTGGAGATGTGTTACTAGAAATTTTAAATTTCTCTACACATACACGAATAAATGCATCAATATACATAATTTATTTATATTCCGGATTACACTTACCTCCCATCGAAATAAAAAAATACATTTCCTCGGTGTAACCTGCAGATACTAAAAACCCCTTTTTATTGTTTTTAAATTATTATTATTATGAATTCTGTAATAGCAAAGAAATTAATTTTATATTGCAGATCCATAACATGTGTGAGAGAGTAACTGGACTCTCGGGAAGTAGTCAGAGTAGGCTTATCAAATTGAAAATATCAGATAGTAGCCTACATTGATTGACATTCATTCCGCGCAGTATTTCCTTAACATTCAAATGGGACATGTTGATGTGTTAACCCGCAAAACATTACTGCAGGGATTGAGAGGTTTGTTATGAATAATGCATTGCTAAGCCAAGTTTGCCCTGAAAAAAAGTTGAAACCTTTAAGAAGTGTTATATACGATATTAAATACCTTTATAAATTTAAAGGTAACGTGGATCAAAAGTAATATACATAAATAAAAATAGTTTTGTCAGTACATTGCTTGGAATTATGAAATTATTGCATATTTTCACGTTTTAGACCCTAGGGAAACCAAAACAAGTCCTATCTCAATTTCTGTCTGTCGGTAACGCTCAAGGACGGGGCAAAGGCTTCCTCGATGGGACGGGGTTTTGTTCGCTTTTCATAGGAAAAAGGATGCACTGTTTTCAATGAAACCTTTTTTCTATGTTCTATATATGAGTTAGAAGGTTTTAGGCTAATTGGATTTTTGAAATCACCATAGGAATCTATCCCACGGGGTTTTAACTTATAGATAAAGCATTTATTTATATTGAACCAGATGATAACTTAAGAATATTTATTCCATATACAGCTGTTGCAGTTCCTATTTATAACGTTGAGTGAGGATTGATAATAAATAACATAAGTATACGAAGTGGAGATATGATCTAAATCTATTTTTCTTATACTCATGCACTCACTGACATATTGATCACTTTATCTAAAAACCGCCTATGACTATGAAGATGAAATTATGCATGATGGTTCCCCTTATGCTACAGATGTACAATAAGAATACGTTTAAAAAATCCTTTAGGGCTCTGCCCTAATTTACTTTTATAGCAATATGATGAGTAAAATGAGTATTTGTATTTACTGGACCTTGTAAGTCGAAATTCGGTAGGAATATAACTACTACATCAGAACAAAACGCAAGCCTATTCCCGACACAAAAATGTTTAAGGGCTTCTACCCCCGGAATTTCAAAATACAATATTTAACTATCTTGCGCCTACCCCTGGACTGATGGAGCTGAAATTCGGTTGAAATATAGCTGATAGCTCAATGCAGACATATATCTACTCCAGATACAAATATACTCAAGGGATCAGGCCCACTGGCCTTTAATATAAGCGTATTAATCATCACTCTCCGACTACTAAACCAATAGAGCTGAAATATGGTACCTTAAAAGACATAAGAAACAACATCATGACTATAGTGGGGAGTTACGGTGTTGCTCTCTATAGATTTCACACAGACCCTTTGTCGTGCGTCAGGTATGGGTAGGTATGGGATCTATGCCTCTCTAAAAAGATCTTTTATGTAGCCGACAACTGAGCGTCTGAACTTAAAGTAATTATGAAAATATATTTCGGAGAAAATTAAGGGGTTGAGGGGTTGAGTTCTCTTATGCCCTTTAAAAAGTTTAGAACGGGACATTGAAAAACAAATGTAGTCTCATAAACATCACTTCACTTTGTACAATAGTTAAATCACAGGATTTACTGATTGACAGTTTTTTGTACCGAGGTTCATAATTTGTTTAATTTGGAAAGTGCCTGGCTCTGTAATTGTGCCATCCTCACGTCCACTAATGAACAAGCAACGGAGATCAACACAAAGGTAGGTCTCTTCCAAAGCAGGAACTAACAAATATTTTTTTAACTATTCATTTTAACCATGACACCGTTTACTACTCGACTGAACAGTATTCGAACTATCTGCCAGTATATTTCGTTAGCTTTTATTTAATTGTGCATTAAACATATAATATTTAATTTAAATATAATTGGTAAAACTAATTGGGTTGTAATTTTCTTTAATTGATCTATTATTTATACATACAACCCGTACGAAGGACGGGTACACAGCTAGTATGTATAATGGAATAAAGAACACATGGACCTACTCCATCCACATTTAAGTATCAAATTTTAATCTTAAGGACATATTAGAGTAAATAATTGCTCACAAATTTAATGAGATAGTTATTATTCCAGATGATTTCAAAGGTTGACCGCAAGATGCACAACTTGATAGTTGTTCTCTCCTATCAGTTCGTTTCAAAGTTTCCACTCCGCGGTAAGTTATATAACACACAATTCGTAAACAAATCCCGCTTTATACCTAGATCTACTGTGAAATATCCCTAACTTGCCCTTAAACGTCTATGTATAGCATGGGCTTATTCCCAATTATTAAATAAACCAGTATAATTGTTATATCCCCTTTTATTCTTTGATTTTAAATACCCGGGGGTTTGAAAAATAACTCCCTATTTTCGAGAACAATTTTAATAGTGATACATACAAAATCTTACATTTATGAATTATATTATTTAACATTGCCGGTGTTTCTGACGCAACTGTTCCGATGATCCTTTGTCCTGGCCACCTCGAAGCCCATATTTAACCCAGCTGGAATTTTTATTTTGGGGTAAAGAATGTAGTATATGCTGAAAATATCCGTAACAAGACAATTTATGGCAAAGGTTCACCCGAGCAGTTCGTCAGTTACACCTGCAATGTTGGCGAATACCAGGCGAGAAGTAGAAAATCGTATTGATCTGTCTACAACAACTAATGGTGAGGGCGTCAAAGTTTACTAGGACAAAACCAAAACTTGAATATATTCTCTTTCACACTATGTATTCATAATTGTAAGATTTCGTATGTTTCGCCATTAAAATTGTTATCGAAAATATGGAGTTCTTTTTCAAACACCCTGTAAAAATAAATAGATTGTTTGCTAATTAATTTCCATAGGTAGTATATTTATTCGTTGTTGGTTAATTTATACTTTTTTACTTTCCCTCCTTATACATAGTATATGGAGAAAGTATGGTTTTCGTCAAAATTTTCAAATTTGAGTTGTTAGTGAAATATTCGTTTTAGTGCTCCCTGATCCCAAAAATGTGATTTTTACACGGTGTTTGTGTGTCTGTCTGTCTGTATGGATGTGTACAGAGCTAGAGCCCTAACCAACGGTCCAATTTTTATGAAATTTTGGATGTAGGTACTAATCCACGATATCTCCAGGTGTTTTTATTTTTTGAAATTTTTGATTTTTAAGGGTAATTATCCCCCAAAAATCGCTAAAAAATATGAAAAATGTAAATTTCTCAAAAACGGCATTAACGATTTTAACTAAACTTTAGTTGTTTGTAGAGTTTTAGGTTTCCAACAAAATGACACCACCCGCATTTCTGTAAAAACTCGGAAATTACAGGACTTAATACATCACAAATTCCGTTTTTTGGGTTTTTCATAAAAAACAGAATATAAAATATATTATTATTCACCATTAAAAAGACCTCAAAACTAAACAGTTTAGTATTTTGAATTACTATTCCACGATTTATGGTTGCGGAGAAAATTTAAATTTTCATTTTGTGGTAAACGCAGTACGTTGTCCGATGTTATTCTTATGGGGAATACAAAAATTACTATTTCTCTCTTATTTACTGATCAATTTCATTCAAACTTGATATGATAGTCAAGTTAGCATTGACTAACAGAGTAAATTAGAAATATGATACCCCTTAATAACCCTTGGGGGAAATAAGGGGAATTTCCCCTCTTTAAACCACGTGTGTAGTAATGAATTCTGTAGTGCCTCCAAAACAGGGATTTGGGTGGTTGTTTACAAGATTGTTGTGTCCATGCTTTGTATTCTATATCTAGTAAATAAAAAGTAATTTATTCATTTAAGTTGGGCTAAAAGGGAGAAAGTATGTGTCAGTTTCCTGACACCGTTTATTAACTTAATATTGATTTACACAAATAATCAAACTGTACATAAAGTTAAAAACATTGATCAGAAGAGATATCCTAGTTATAGTTCCTATCTATAACTAGAAAGTTATACCTAACTTATATGTAATTAGTGAGTTTATATGTAATTAGTTGAAACTTTGTAAGCCCACCCCAACCACCATACACGAATCTGTTCCTACTGACCTTTGATCAAAGTTTGATTTGACACCAGTATAGATACATTTTGGCAATGCTACAGATTTAACGGGGTTTATCATTGGCAAAATGTTGTTTACAAATTTAAATAACAAAAATTGTAAGTAAAACAGAAGGATTAACCAAAAAAAATAAAGTCGTCCAAAATATCCCACATCATCCCAAAATATCATTTCATCCCAAGAGTCGTTAAAATTTCACTAAAATGGTATGAACATCCCTCAAGTGGACAAACTGGACCGGTTATTAGTATTTTTCCGTAGCTAGTTGAAACTTGATCCTACCCAAACTTACAGTTTCATCCTGAACAATGAAACACCCCATACAATATAAAGTGTTGTAATAGAATACATTTCTACAGCTGTGTAACTTGGATTCGGGCCATCTAGATCGCGTATTGATTATGGTCGACAAAGAATATAAACAAATTAGAAAAATAAAGTAAAGTAAAATAGTGATTTTTTTACAAATAGTCTGACTTATGTATACGCACTATAACACAACCTTAAACGTGAATGTAATACCTGAGTTAAATTGTTACAAGTTATTTATATGAAAATATTAGTTCATTAAACAATAAAAATGACGACCCAAATGCCTGAGAAAAATAATTTTGTTATTACCCATTGGTTGTAAATAAATAACGAGTTCGCACGCAGCACGCTGACGTGAGGGAAGTGAATTTCCACATACAAAACTTTTAAAACTCAAAACCAGTGTAAAAACATACATGTATTTCAATTTTATTGAAATCTGAAAACATTGATTTTTTAGCTGTTCTGATACTCCTGGTTTCAATTACATGCAACGCTAGGAATACAATTTTGCGCATTATAAGGTTAGGAGAAGGTCCAGTCAGGTTTGGAAGTAGGCACGAAGTTGCTGGGGATGATAGAAATACACCAACAAATGAATAAAATGCTTTTCTAATGTAAAAACCCCGTAAGACAACGTACTGTGTTTAGCTGGTATGCATTTTCTTTAATAACCCGGTAGGTATTTATGCTAGAATGACAAAAGAGGCCTTAAAACTTTCGTTTCACTAATTTACATCTTAATACATGCATTAACTTTACTTCCGGGGCTTTTCTGACCCTTTTTGGGCCCAAAGACTCGAAATTTGAAAGAATAATCCCCAAAAAAGGGGTTTAGAGTTTTCCAATTGTTTTGCCCAACTAACCTGTCCAACTGATTATAGAAAGGACCGTCCTTACCAAATTTGAAGTAAATTGGACAACAAATGTGACCGCTAGAGTGCAAACACATATAAGTACTGTACGATTTAGTATTTGTTATTATTATTGTTCTTTTTTTTCAGGAATAAATTCATTCATTCATTCACATATAATTTTGAACGACGCCCAAAAAAAGTGTTCAGGACGTCACGTTAGGAACTTCTATGATAGCTTGAGTTTCACCGTACGGGTCTTGCTAATAGTTCACTTTCCTTAGGAAATTCACTGATAACAAATATATCAATAGACTGTCTGTATCAGACCTGGATCATGCTAATATTTGGAGTAGCTTATAAAGATGTTACCTTTAAAACAATACCGTCTGGTGAATCCGACTGTCATCTACGGCCAACGACAATGTCAGCAGTGACAAAAAACAATATAATAAATGGTTATCGTAATTTCTTACCATCACTAAATTACTTCGGGTGCAGATTAGTAGAACCGATGGTTTACAGAGAAAGTCATGGGTGGGATCAATATTACTGATTTATAATAAATAAATAAATAAAATGGTCAAATTATCTAACAATAATATACAATGTTATATGACTTAAAAATAACAAAACTGACCTGATCAAAAACAAAATATTTTAAATCTGTCCACCTAATAACGAATTTTGCAATTTTTTTTAAGTCTTTTGACTGACCAATTTATGGCCGATACTGGACGACAGAGAGTTATGGAGCATTGGAGCAAAATAAGAAAACCCCTTACGAGCGGACTCACAGCGCACAACGAGGCATCTCAAGCATGATGTCCTGCCTGGTACACCGGGAACGTATTTCGGAACGGGTTCTGAGCCTCTCTCTCAAATATTTCGGTCTCTCCTCAGTCAGGACTTTACGAACGAGACAAGAAGTGCGGAGAAAGCATAAGTCAGCCATCGGAAATAAGCCAAGGGGTTTCCGCTCAAGTGAAATGTGGTCAAATTTCCTCAGTCTACAAACATACCTGACACACATGTTCTGCACTCTCTGCAACCGGTCCATGTCACCTAGAGATACAACATTGCCATACACTGGAAGACAATACTCAAGTATAGAGAGCACCAAAGCCTGCACAAGCCGAAGCTTAGCAGGTGCGGGGAACAAGTGCCGATGCCTGTACAACATTCTCAAACGGGACATAGCTCTCTAACATTTCCAGAGAAGGAAAGTCTGCCATCAAACTGAAGTCCAAGAAGTTTGGGAGAGTATTTAAGCTCAACGGAGCAAAGTAATGTTTGAATTTTGTTAAACTGATGTTGTGGGACATTAAAATAAATACAATTAATCTTAACCATTGTTTGCATAGTTATTGTCTTTAAAACTACTAAACACAATTATATTGCTTACCCAGGAAGTCAAGTGGTAAAAGATTGAAAAAAGGTAGATGATCACGCGCACAGTATTAGTGAAAAATTCCAATATGTAATTCATAACCCTGTTTCCTCAAATATTATAGTGTTTTTCATTTGAAATGTGTTACATAGTTTATGATTAATGGAAGGGGTGAATTTTACACTCCATGCGGTATTTGATTGTTAAGAGAATCGGCTATGTGTAATAATTTAAAAGTTTGTATTTCAATAAATACTGTAATAACCCATTGCTGAGTATAGAAATTGTTTACTCTACACTTGATAAATTTAAATGTTGCAACGTGGCAAAACCCTAAATTCCTAAACGTGTTAAAATTATGGAAATATCAAAAAATAATTAATACACACACACACACCAAGGCCAGGTGTAAAAATGCAGGTAGTTTTGACGTTTGGGTTGTTGTAGATGAAGTTATGCACTCAAATCAAATATAGCGTTACCGGTGCTTGCATGCAGCAGCAGCTGTCTCTCTCTTGAGCGCTCTCGCTATCTCCGGTTATCTCTCGTTGTAGATGAAGTTCTGCACTCAAATCAAATATAGCGTTACCGGTGCTTGCATGCAGCAGCTGCTGTCTCTCTCTTGAGCGCTCTCGCTATCTCCGGCTATCTCTCGTTGTAGATGAAGTTATGCACTCAAATCAAATATAGCGTTACCGGTGCTTGCATGCAGCAGCAGCTGTCTCTCTCTTGAGCGCTCTCGCTATCTCCGGCTATCTCTCGTTGTAGGTGAAGTTCTGCACTCAAATCAAATATAGCGTTACCAGTGCTTGCATGCAGCAGCTGCTGTCTCTCTCTTGAGCGCTCTTGCTATCTCCGGCTATCTCTCGTTGTAGATGAAGTTATGCACTCAAATCAAATATAGCGTTACCGGTGCTTGCATGCAGCAGCTGCTGTCTCTCTCTTGAGCGCTCTCGCTATCTCCGGCTATCTCTCGTTGTAGATGAAGTTCTGCACTCAAATCAAATATAGCGTTACCGGTGCTTGCATGCAGCAGCTGCTGTCTCTCTCTTGAGCGCTCTCGCTATCTCCGGCTATCTCTCGTTGTAGATGAAGTTCTGCACTCAAATCAAACATAGCGTTACCGGTGCTTGCATGCAGCAGCAGCTGTCTCCCTCTTGAGCGCTCTCGCTATCTCCGACTATCTCTCGTTGTAGTGCACAACTGCATCAGACTGGTGAAACTTGTGGCTGAATGTTGCCCCTATAACCGGCTTAGTGTTTGGCTATTCATTGAACAATCTATGTGAAGGCTCCGCCTTGTTGGCCTTAACAGTTCCAATTGGTATCTATGGTAGGCGATTACAAAACAATAAAACACAAAACAACATACACTAAACATGTGCGATGAATACACAAACACCAAGAAGGTCAGGTGGGTAAAATCCAGCCAGAAGTTTAACTAATTCAATGTAGTTATGCACTTAAATGAGAGATAGCGCGCAACAGCTGAACATTGCACAAACATGGGGGAACTAGAAATGTCGCCCAACGCTATATTTTTATTCAGTTCAGAACTTCATCTCCAGCACTCCAAGAGTCAGGAAAAGTGGCTTGATCATTAGTCCTGACTTTCTCAGGTTTGTCTATTCATTGTTGTTCATACAGTAATTGTATGTTGGTTTTAAAAAACTCACTATTTTTCTATCACAGAATGCTTACCAAACAAAACGTTTTTCGCCCTTCATAAATCTCCCACTGTAACTAGGATAGTCAGCCTAGTAATTGTTATATATAAAGTCTTAACCAGAGCAACAAAGTAAGGTGTAAGCCATCCAATCAGCATCGAGGATTCAAACAACTCTTGTTAACAAGACCGTCACCTCTAATTAGCGAAACGGTGGTATTCAATCAAACGAAGCGAACAACAGTATTACTCCACCCCACCCGTCGCCTCGTGTTCAATGCCCTTTGAGTTGATCTACCCAGACATAAATATTAGGATTATGATAATCTGTATCTATCTTCTTCCATTCAAAGTGTTTTTAGTTTTTATAAAACTGTAACGACTATAGTAATGAATTCGATCAGTAATGGTTGTGTTGTATGGTTATCACTCAACGACTATAGTAATGAATTCGATCAGTAATGGTTGTGTTGTATGGTTATCACTCGAAATCAGAACAAGTAAAATTCGCCCATTAATTGCTAAATGGTTTCAAAGGTTCATAAACCGATATTTCATAAATGTTTACAAATGTCTAGTACATATTACATGTAGATATTTTACCTTTACGTAAACAATAGGAGGAAATGTAACCTTAAACATTTATAGTTTTCTGATAATAATTTAGTATCCAAGCTTAGAGTACACTTGACTAAAACTATTTACAACCTTTCGAAGACGCCTCAAGTCGATTACTTAGTTCAATCAGTGATGGGGCTGATCAGAGGTGGGGCTGGTGGGGGCAAATCATATACAAATGTCTAGTATGTATTTCTAATTTCTCTAACGATTCGGATGGTAATGATATTAAAGGACAATTTTTACTTCTTTATTTAATCTCCATTATACACTTTTTCACTTTAACTGTAAAGCAATGCTTCTTATAAAAGTTAAATATACGATAAGCTGAGCTGGCCTGTGCTTTTTATATTTTCAATTATATGTTCAATTATTGATGCTAAATGTAAATATAAGCCATACTTTTCTCCTATAACTATACTTTTGAGAACTACTTGATTTTATAATAACATTTAGTAAAGGTATGTAATGGCCTCAAGTGGCCGGACGAATGGTGGTTAGTTACTCATGTCAATCTTAAAAAATAGTAATACTCGTCTGGCTTTTACTGATGAGATATAATACAGAAACTGTTCTCCCCACCTCAAAATCCTATTCATTCTTGTTTTCCAATAAGGTACTCAGATGCTTATAATGTATAATAAGGTATTCAGATAAGTATACCGGCAGATTTAGGTGTGTTTCTAACCATCTGATAGCGGCATTATCATATAGCCGATAGCTTTTGGTGGTTGGCCGGATCGACGCGGAGCCTCATGACGAGTCACTCGCTCTAACCACTACACCAGTCCGTAACAGAGAGCCGTTGAAACTTCTTGGAATTGTGAGTGTTTATCAAATAGGCTTTATCCTTTTTCAACATGAAGCATAATTCATTAATTCGGTGAAGTTGGTAAGACTTAAAAAAAACTTCCAAATCGTTTTCGCTTGAAAATCGTATAATTGTAGTTTTTAACCGCTTCACAATCGTAGAAAGAAAGAAAACTACTAGGTTAGGATTTTCTTATACAATAATAAGAATTTGGGTTTTCTTATTAATTTTTTAATTGGAAATGTGATTTCCTCTTCCTCTTTAAAACAAGACTGTAGGTCAACTTTTTCTGGCCAGCAAAATTTAATGAAATAAGAAACATTATGTCGAACACAACAAATTAAATATATATAACAAACTGGTTAGTTAAAGTTTTTAAAAGCTAAGAAAGATTTTACGAAGCAGTAATACCTACCAGTTGTTACATAGATTCCAGTAGTAATTATTTTGGCAAGGTTAGTTACATGCTCTGTCCATGTTAATTGGATGTCAATTGTGACCGAGGAATTTAGTTTGGTTTTGAAATGCAATGTCAGGAATGTTTGGGATTAGTATCTTTTCTTGCTGATGTGTAGCAATGTTTTTTGTCAGTTTTTAGTGTCAGGTAATTTACAGTGCTGTTGCTGTTGTTAGAGCGTTGCCCAACACTAACAGAGGGTTAGTCTGCAAGTAAGCAGGCAGTGTTTTTATCTAGAATGAATATATTTTTACTGACAGTTAAATCCAATAGTAAAAGAGTGTTTGTCAAGAATTCTATTACGGCCTTTGACAGACTTGCTAGAGGGGAAATCAATGTTTCCTTCCATATATCCCAGAGATTAACGGCTTTCTATTGTTAATTTTATAAGAATACAATGCAAGTTTTATACAATAAATGGGATGATAACCATAATATTCTTTTGGCATACGGTCGAAGAAACTAACCAGATTCTTTGAACTCAGTTTTGTGTGAGTTTAACTCCGTTTAACTCCGTAAAACAATACATTCTACGAAAGTGCACATTTGACTAAGATGTGTATTATACAAGATGTGTGAGTTTTATTTTGCTCTTTAGCGGGAGATAATTACAAGTAGGCTCCCGGTCGGCACTTTGCCAACGTGTAAATGTCTTAAAATTGCAATTTAAAATCTTCAATGATTTACAGCGAACCCAATTGCTTGAATTAAAATAATTATTTGTCCCTTTTTCGATTATCCAACTCGTATACCGTCTTATCAGTTTCAACTGTGACGTAATTCCAGAAGTTAACTTAAAACTGCTGATCTTGTTTTACTGTGTTTCGTTGCTATCAACAGCTGTAAAATGTTCAATCTATATATTTAATTCCGTAAGCGAATCGATCCCCACGAAATATCTCGAGCTATGAAGAAGTTGAGTTAGGTTATTCATTTTAAAGCTTGAGGGCCAAGGACGGTGGGAAATATATCAGAAATGTAAAAAATTACTTGGGCTACACCCCACTGGATTTCAAAAGTCCAATGATTTTCTTATGGAAATATCACTACATTGTTTTATTAATAAGCAAAATGAACTAATCATCAGATGTGATTATCCACTTACACAAAAACCATATGATAGGGGCTATAGCCCCTGTAAGCCACTAGTTGAATTTATTTCTATTCTTCCATAAAATTAACATTGGAACTTTGAAAGCCCAGTGGGCAAAGCTCTAAAGGTGGATGTTTGCCAAAACCCCAAAAGGAACATCTAAACGCCAAGGGATTTGAGATAACTTACAGTCATTCTAAACCTAATAGTTTCACCAGTATCCTGCTCACAAAAATTTGCTTTTTTAATATAATGACAAATTAATCTGAACAAATAGTTCTCTTTTTGGATAACCCAGCTCATATAAAATTTACATTGTAAAGCCATATCAGGAGTTAGCTAGAAACATCAGGTCTTCCTTCTATGTTGTGTTACGTTATTATCAACAGCTTCTGGTAAATGTTCAACTAAATTGATTTTATATTCCATAAGTTTAACATTGGAACATTGGAAACCCAGAGGGCAAATCCATGAAAGAGGATCTTTCCCCCCCCAAAAAGCACCACTAAGGGTTAAAAAATGGTTAAGGGGTTTCAAATGACAGGAAATCCATGGTTCAAGACGTGATAGTTTTGCCGGTAGCCTGCCCACAAAACTCGGCTTATTATTTTTAAATATAATGGTTGTGTTGTTTTAAAGAGTAACTTATTCTGGTGGGTTTAATATTTTGAAATATATATGTTTAAATACTCTTACCATGTAAGCCACGGAATATCTGCTTTAAAAAATAAAAGCTTCTTCAGCTCTGAAGGTTGGAAACTCATACATTTAATGATTATCATATGCTCTTCACAGCATAATTTACTGTTGCAGCAAAACTTTCAAAAGCTTCTAGGTATTTCTAGCTCAGTTAAATTTAAATTCATTGCATGGAATTTTAACAGTTTAAGCTTGCACATAAGTCAAAACATTTTTGTTATACTTAACTCGGTAACATAATATTTTTAAGTTTTTAAGTTACAATAGTAGGAATACTGTTTATATCAATCCGTTAGTAATATGTTTCATTATCGATTAAGGTTGAAATTATTATTTATATTTTACTGTATTTTATAGGAACAATTTTTTTATATATACTGTTATATGTGTGGATAAGAGTAATTTTATAGTAGCTTGTGTATCATGGTACAGCACTTAAGTAAATATAAGGTAAACCAACAATAAACACGGTGTATATTAGTAGAGTGGGAATCTATTATAATTATATAAATGAAAACAACATTTCAGTGAAATATACGTATATGAAATAAAGTGTAATATTGAAAGTTCATTGCACTTCGTTGAAAATCTTGTTCAATTCGGATATCCTTTTACACTAACACTCAACACTTCCGGTGATTTTATTCGATGATTTGGTATACCTAATCACCACTTGACTATCTAAAATGGTTCGTTTGAAACAAGAAAATGTATTTCGGTAGTTTAATATAATTATTCATATTCCGTTTTACATTTAAAATACAAAGATCTTGATAATTTATCTTGATCTTGGCAAATTTATTTACATTAAAATGCAATTTAAAAATATTCAATCAGTAACAATTTGTATTCATAGTACATCAGATTTATAGGGCTAAGGCGACAGCCAAATGACAGGTTCAATCTCAGTTGGTGAAGAAGCTTTTACGTAACATTTATTATCGTCACTGTTTGCACAATCATTTTCCCTCAAACATCTATTGTAGTATAAAATATATGAAAACAATTTTTGATAAAGTGTAATATTTTTAAAGCTGTCTTAATGTTTTTTTGTTTAGTCAAATCCTGATAGGTTTTAAACAGTATATTTTCAAGTGAATGGGATCTTAGACATATTTACGGTCAAACTTATTTTGTATTCAGGAGTTTAGGGTAAAACTATTATTGAATACATAAGCTCCATGTTTACTATAACTTATACCAACTTCTATTGTATGAATAACACATGTAAACTTATATGGGTATTTTCCTTAGAATAATATTTTTAAGGTACGAATTGCATTGTTGATGTTACATGTTCGCAATTTAATTACATTAAATATCAGATAGAAATGCAGGATTTTCCTTAGAAACATTAGAACCGTAGGTCCCTGATATATGAGTAAATGGAAAATACATTACATTTCTATGCTTTTTTGAAAGTTTTATTTAAGGTACGTGCCAAATTTAAGCTTCCCATCTATTTCGGACTAGCAAATCCAGCCGATCGAATTTGAGCAGTTTAAATTGAGGTGCCATTCCAGAAGTTAGCTTAAAACAGCTGATCTTGCTTCTGTTCTGTTTTTTTTGTTTGTTACCTTCAACAGCTGTTTCAATGATTACCATTCTTCCGTAAGATTAACATTGCAGCTTTGAGGGGCTGTGCGGCGAAGCCCTGAGACCAAACGTGAATTCTGAGGGAATTCGGAAAATCTACGCATTATTCCCTTTAAATTGACACATACATATTGTAAATTGGTTCAGTAGTCACTGAGAATTCGTTTCAACCACGTAATAATATTCCATCTATTACGGATTATGTTTTAAGGGTTTACTGTTAAATGTTAAATATGCAAACTCTTTTGTCAACATAATAGCCACTTTGATACAACCGGAGTGTACCGTGGATATTTTGCATTTGTAACATAATTATTTAGTATGAGTAGAAAGTGATTATTTCAATGTTAGGGACTTAACCACAGAAAGGCAACATGAGAGTACGTCAAGTCATTTAACAGTTGTGTCGCTGTCATGACGAGCAGTAAGCCAAATAAACGATAGAGCCACAAAGTCAGCGCGTATCCAAGAGCGACACGCGCACAGTACCTCAGAAATATTATCTTCTTTTAGTTCATCCACAGTGACATGTACAGCATAACCAGAGTTCTTTTGATGAGTTTTAAATTTGTTTCAATAGAAAAACTGCAGTGCACCTTTACGATATTTTAAGGTATTGAACAGTAAGTTCAGGATTTGACACGTTGAATGTAATACAAATTTGTATACCATAAGTTGTGCATTAAAATTACCTTTCGCTTATTAATAAAAATTGTAGGTCTCCCCCTGCAAGCGAATTGCCAATAAATCCCCCCATTAAACTTCCATCCTTTCAACCTTTCCAGAGCCGTAACTGGTAATTACGATATAATTTTATAAATTAAGTATCCACATTATCTTACATATTTACAACATGCATTAATAATCCCCCTTGAGGGTTTTTTCTCTTAATACGGTGCGGTAGATTTTCAACAGAAGTAAAATCATTCATCTATATAAACGATAAAGATTAGATAAATAAATATTTAAAGTGGGATTACGAAAATCCATAAAAAACTTTAAAAGTCCAACATAATATCAGTAAATTAGCTTTGTTAGTTAGTGATAACAATGATAATGTATGAAAACAGATTAAACAAAACTTATTAGGTGTTCTTAAAAACGTAATAAAACGTATAATTGAAAATCTGTCAAAGGACGAAATACATCTAATTCTCTATTTGTTTACATATAGTTTAAGGATACGGAAACATTCGTTCTTAATGTTTCAGGTAACAGTTTTAGGTCCGACGGAAACTATAATAAAACAAAAACGGTATAATTAAAATAGTATGTTACCTTTAAAATAAAAAAAAATTGAAAATATTGAGGGAAGGGATGGAAGGGATGGACGTCAAATCAACAAACTGTGGAAAATAAGCAAACACTGCAGTTATTGGATCCAAAACAAACACCAGTGCACAGCTTTATTGCTCATAAAATCTAATACAGTTTATTTCCATCTCATTGCTCTTTTATTAATGGTTTATATTTAAAATCGTCAGGTTTTATTTTCATGTTATTGAGTGTTTATACAGGGTGTTGTTAAAAGAACTTGTTGATTTTAGCCAAGTTTCAGACTTGTTGATCATGCGGTTTTCAGATTTGTGTTCGGTATATTAACAAGTTCTTCATTACTAATATTTGTCGCAGTTGGAACCCTTTTGTAACCTTGGTACGCACTGACGCGAAAGGGGTCCTTTGCTGATCGACAATCTATTGTCGACCCTTCGTATTTACTGAAAGAACAATTTGTAGGAATATTTATAACTCATACAGATAGATGAACTAAACAGGAAAAAATATATTTTGTTCTTTTAGTAAGAAATAAATACTCTGCTGCATTATAGCTACCGTGACCAATCGTATCCAGAACCTGACCCAATTAGATTTTTCTTTTTATGAAATATCTAATATATATACAGCCGTATGTGTAACTGACTCACTGAGGTATACGAATTCTAGACCACTTCTAGACGAGCTAGAAACCTGAAATTTTGCACGCAGGTAGCTTTTACCTTGTAACCCCCAGGAAAATTGCCAAATTTGACAATTTTTTTATTTTAACCCCCCTAAAAAAAATATTTAAATTCCCCCCAAAAAGGCTTATTTTAAAATTACAGTTTATGAGCTCTAGCGGCCGAACGGATGGTCCTATCAAAAAACGGACACCACCACGTGCCACGGATTCTGCAAGATCTACAACTTTGTTCCTATGACTTTTTGTCGTATCTCGTCTCCTTCACCCTTAGATAGCTCTAGATTTTTTCAAATTTTGAGATTTTATGGAGGGTTATTATTTCCCATCACGTTAATATACTTGATGGAGGCCTAATATTGGGCACGCAGTATGTCTACATCACACTTAGTAAATAGCAGCAGAAATATGACCAGTTTTTATTAATTAAATCTGTCGAAAAATGGAAAACTCTAAATATCTTTAGATTTGACTGTTTTCTTAGTATAAGTAGTGGTGTATTGGGAGTTCTGGGCCAATTTATATTATTGGACATACACGTGACACCAATAATACTTGAGCTAGAGACGTGAGATTTGGCATGCATGTGCCTTGCACCTTTTCTTCCCAAATCCTACTATTTTTAGTTTGAACTATTTCAACAAAATAAATAATTGTGAATACAAAAATGAAAATGTAGTATTTTTTTATTTGAGCTCTAGCGGCCAAACGGGTTGTCCTATTGAAAAACAAAGACCACCACGTGCCACGGATTTTAAACTCCCTACAACTTTAGTCCTATGACATTTTGCCGTATCTCACCCCCTTCACCCTTAGGAAGCGCTAGATTTTTTAAATTTAAACTTTTTTATAAGATTTGTTCGTGGTTTTTAGTGGTTTTCGCTCTAATATGTAACTTAGAGGCCTAATATTTATCACACAGTATTTCTATATTACAATTAGTACTAAACAACACTCACACGCTCAGATTAAATATCTTAAACACCCAAAAAAATCAAAGTTTTTGAGATTTTGTAGACTTTTCGTGTTTTTCAAGTACATTTTTTATGTTGCCCTCTGTCGAGGAAAAAATCCATTATAAATCATGTCGTATTTGTTGCAGAAGGCTTTTGGTTACCCAAAGTCATAGTATTTCAGGATGTTAACGGTCGTTGTATCCCTTATAAGGTTCAAAAGACGCCTTATAAAGGCTACATTATACATCAGTTAAGGGTATAATTTTTATCAAACACTTAGTTAATACATGGAGGCTTAAAAGTTAACATACTACGTCTCCATGCCAATAAGTATTCATTAACAGGCATATTACCGGATTTTATAGGTTAAACCCTTAAAAATAATCCAAGCCTTTGAATAGTTGTAGAATTTAGGTCTTAAATAGAATTTGGACCAATTTACATTAAACTGTGGCCAAACAGCGACCTGGGGGCGAAACCCCCCTCAGAGGCCTGGGGGCGGAGGCGAAGCGATTTTTAAATTGTTATATACGCGAATGTTCAAATGTTTTGTCCTTAGTGAGGAGTTTGTATATTGTACTGCTAGGCCTAAATTTGTTCGCTCAATAAGTCTACTTTATATTTTGAGTATACATAGGACCTCGGATTATTAGCGTAATTAAACCTTGTGCCATAGGTACTACGACAGGGACTTGGGGGCGAAGCCCCCCACAGGGGTCTGGGGGCGGAGCCCCCAGCGAGCGAAGCGAGTTTAATTATATATGCTCAGAACAAATTTGTGACACTGGGCCTTTGTCTTGCATTGTTCCATTCCAGCCAACATGTTAGTGATACGTGGAGAGGAGCTGGATTACCATTTGGACGGGTTTAGGCAACACATTTAAGGATGTTGTATAAAAAAATCGCCTTGGTTTACAATCAACCATATTTCGTTTTAGTTTTGTTTTCTTGAGTAGGGCCTAAATTTCCTCTTTTAAATCAGCCAACCCTTTTTAATGGAATAATATATATTTTAACACTTTTTAAAAACTATAGTTACAATTATTTTAAAATCTGCAGTATGAATCATAAAAATAATTTTTTATTTTAAATTAGTTATAAACTGTGAATTTCAAATATAAGTAACATAAGTAATCCCAAGCTTAATATTTATTTTTCAGGGATATTAGGCCATGGTTACAGGTACAGTTTTTGTACTTTATGTAATTAGATTATATTGATGTTTTTGAGTGCGCGTCTTTGGCCACAGTTTTGTTTTTAAAAGTAAATGTTTGTTTAAATGTACATGTTTCTGTCTTTTTACTGTTTTGACGACCTCGTAATAAGCGCAGTTTGATGTTCTGTTAGAGGTGAAGAAGGGAACTTGGTCCCGAAACAATCATTATCCGATAACTAAATTTCACAGAATCGCTCAACAACCTGGTAATTTAACCATTTTAATCGTTGAAAAAGTGATTTAGAGACTATAATCAAAAATAAAAATATTAAACCTTTGATTTAATGTTTATTTGTTGATGTGATTGACACTACTGAAAGTATTCGTATGAAAAAATATATTCAGTTTATTATTTTGACACTAAGCAGTTTTTTATCCGACTATAATTTTACAAAGCTATTTCATTAGTTCTCTTCTCTATTCTTAAGACAAAATTAAGTATGGATTTACTTTTGAAATATATATGTGGTACACCGTCTTAAAGTATATTTGGGTTAGTCTCGTATTGTCATTCTATTTTTAGGAAGTACTTTGCAAATGAAAATACCTCCGTCGCAGCAAACCTGCGTACTTAGCGAATTTCCAATGCATAATATATGTCTTAATATAGCCGCATACCAAGTTTCATAAAAATATATTCACATATAAGCGATTTTAATTATTCTCCATTAGAATAACATTGGTAATGAGTACGTAGGTTTGCTGAAACAAGGAACACAAACAATTGTTTTTTATGCAAATATAAATAGAATTTAACCAGACGAAGCCACATACCAAGTTTCATCAATATTCAATCATAAATAAGCGCTGTATAACATTCTAGTTATTCTCCATAAGAATAACATGGGGGCTGAGTACGCAGGTTTGCTGCTACGGGAATAATCAACAAAAAATAAATTTTTTGTGCAAATATCAATATACCAATACTACATTAAGTCACATACCAAGTTTCATCAACATACATCCATAAATAATCGAGATATCAAATTTTATTTATTCTCCATAAGGATAACATTGGACAACGTACTGTGTTTAGCACTTTGAATATCTCTGCAACGGTTGGGCGTAGAATCACAATTTAAACATCAAAATGATTGTTTTGTGGAGCTGAACAGATTGGTAAAAGCAAATGGGAAGTTTACATTAAAATGAACTGAGGAAAAACCAAAAACCGTTTTCCCATAAGATTAACATGAGGGATTTTATGAGTAGGTTTTTTTGGATTTTCTCCGCAACCACTCAACCTAGGTTAATAATTCAAAAAACAATATTATTTTTTTTTAAGCTCCATAACATAGTCAAAACCAAAATTAAGTTATTTAAAAATTTTAAGGTGAAAAATGCAAAAAACTGATTTTTGGAAAATTTAAAACCCCCATAAACCCCCTTTCCCATGATCCGATTTTTCTGGTTTTCGAACTTAAAGTCATGAATGTCATTTTACACATTTGAGCCAAATTTCATCAAAATCAGACCTTTTTTACTCAAGTTATCGTGTTAACGGACACACAC
Source organism: Allygus modestus (assembly GCA_963675035.1). Taxonomy (NCBI): domain Eukaryota; kingdom Metazoa; phylum Arthropoda; class Insecta; order Hemiptera; family Cicadellidae; genus Allygus; species Allygus modestus. The sequence goes on along the minus strand of OY776111.1, from coordinate 180,602,254 downwards.
ACACACACACACATATATATATATAAATTTGAACGAATAGTGTTTTTGGCATCTGGGGACCTCAAAACCAAAAGTTATCATGGTCTCGGGCTTAAGTCTTACCATGAGACCTACGGTAATAGCTTCTTCCCTATAGGGGAAATTCGCTAAAATCAAACTAATATGAAACGTTGTAAATATGTAATTAGGGTTAGTAGTTTAAACTTCGAAAATAAGGGCACTTATCGTAATTATTAAAAGACTTAGCCAATTTCCTCCCATGGATGTTTTAAAACTGCGAAACCTCGCCTATTTAATCCTACTGATCGTTTATTCAAGTATCACCGTACTATTTACGTAGCTCAGGGAGAAATTATAAAATAAAAAATCCTCAATTGAGTTACACTACCGCTTAGTTACGCCTTCAATTATTTATTGGTGAATCAGATAAGAATTAATTAATTAAGGTACTTGAGAATTTTCGTTAACTATGTAAAATAAAGGTTTTGATAGTGTTAAAGTATAATTTGTATTTAAGAGCATTTAGATATTGAAGGGAACGCTAGTTGGGTTTTATTTTTCTATATAACAACTCAGTCAGTTACGTTCCTCGATGTAAATGGGCATCGCGTCTCAGAAAACACGTTAAATATAAGTGAGTTGTGGGTCTCCAAAGGTTTTTGCCCTTAACCATATTGTTTTAGTTTTTTTTAGTGAAATCCTTTGTAAGGTTTATCTATGCTGATATTTGAGGACGCTGACCTTTCAATGGATCTCTGGTAATGTTTAAGTGGTTATTTAAGGCAATATGTTGTTGCAGAGTTTTTTTATATCAACATAAAATATATAAATCTCATAATTGTGTTTAATCATCAAGCGACCAGGAAATGTCAACATATTATTAATAACTGAATAAACAAATAGTTGTTAATATGGGTTAGTCAATTTTAAAGATAATTCCTAGTGAAAACTGACTTTTCAACGTCGTGATACCCCTTGTTTAAATTTCTCAAACACTACAAACTTAAGAATTGTTTTAACATACAGATTTTTACAGTGAAGGCTATGAGCCTATAATCCTTATACTTAAAAATAATCCAATATGTAGGTTTATGTTAAAGTTAAAGTTTTTTTAATGCATACTTATGAGTGCCAGTTTTACTTCTCTAAATATACTCTTTCTTTTACGGCGTTACTATATGATTATTTGTCAATCTCATGTGTATTTATCAATGATAGTGAAGGGTTCTTAGTATAAAATGTGAAGTCGTCATAAGCACGAACAACGCACTTTGAACCAACTCTGGTGAGTGCATTTACCTTTTCTGAGTAAAAAGGATAAAAAGGATATGCGGCCCTTTTGGCATACAAACGTTTGCATCTAACGAACTGTCATCTCCAACCACCTCGCACAGATGTATTGTTAAACCCCTCGCAGCGAAATATCATGTTCAAACTTCTGGAAAGAAGAATGCATATAGGTGTCTTTTGTGATGAGAGAGGAAAGAGACTGAAAAAGCCGTGTGGTAATCAAACAGATTGCAATTTATTCGGTAAGGGACTATGTTACAAATAAATTATATCAGAATACATTATTTTGTAATAACCGACTTCCTCCACCAACAAAAGGATGACTTTAATCGATTCCACGGAAGCTATGTCATTTCATTTCTATTTGGAAATTTGTACCATGAACTCTCAACGATTCTTTCACCAGTCTTAGTGATTCTCATGTCAAAGTAACCGGTAAAATTTTCCATTGGTCTCAAATTGCCCCTTTTTTAGATTGTAAGATATTAAAGAGATTTCTTGGAGTCCATCCCTCAATCTCTATTATTTTAGGTATAAAGCATAACTTCAAAATGATATATACGTAGGTTCCTTAAATATCATCCTTAGAAAAACTTGCTTTACTATTGCGACAAACCCCACTGGTTTGGAAAAACGAGAAAATACATAGCTGTTTATTTTACTTTATATTGAGAACAGAACATATTTGTTTGTACTGCATTCTTTGGTGCAAAAAAAAAACAATGAACTTTTACGGTTAATAAAGAGATATTTTAGTTATCATCAATTCGTAGGTAATATATGTTATATGGAATAAGTTAATTTAAGATTAAAATCAATGACATTATAATTGTTCTACAGGAAAGTAAGAATGCATTTTCTTTCATGTTGTACAACGAATACACTGATGTAGGGAGAAATAAGCAGGATTCCGCTTCGTGATAAGCGATGCCGATAAGCTGAGCCCTTTGCATGGCATTGATTTTAATCCACGGCAGAAAAGTCCAGTAGCTTCTATTTGTTCGGTAAAGTATAGTATTGTTAACCGGGTCACTATCTCTATCGTTTGACCAGCTCATATGGTCACTCCATCTTTAATTTAATTGACTCCGATCTTTAGCCTATAAACTCTTGCATTCAAAATGGCTTGCTTTAAAGAACGCCTGCTTGGATTTTGTGAAGTATTTTGATACTACCTCCAAATTTTACTCTGAAATATGTGTTGGAATAATACAGTTTTATGGCCATGTATAAGGAAGATGAAAGTTGAGTTTATAAAGCCGACCAGTCTCAAGATCCTGGTTGGTAATATTTACAACTCTATGTACCTGTTCTATTGTCAAATGTTCTTGCCGGAAACCAAACTGAATTAAGTTGGTTTCGTCTACCACAGTTAGCAGAGATTCGAAAGATCTTATAAAAAATCGGGAGATGACTAATTGGTTAGTAAGAACACACTTATTTACTTCTTATTATTATTACAATATATTTATTATATTATAATTCCGGATATTTTTGACTGTAAAAGTTACACTCACTGGTAAGTTTTCAATATATCCTGAGAACTTTGACTAAATCCATTAAATAAAGATCGCATAGAGGTTGACCAAAATGAATTAAATGTGTGCACAGCAAAAACACTTTCGGAGGGAACATTGAGAATAAATGGAGTGACCCTATCATGCGGAATTGAGGAAAACGAGTGAATCAAATCTGCTTATCGTGGGTAGGGGCCGTGGTGAAAAATTATTCCAGGCCTATTGATCAAACTGGCTGGCACCCGAGCAAAGCTCGGTTCCCCAGGTACTTACAAAAGTTAAATTGAGCTTATGGATTTTAAAATATAATATTCGTAGCTTCCGTTAAAGAAAGAACCACACAGCAAATATCAAAATAAAAATTACGTGGAAAAGTATCAATGTGCGATTTCAATGTGAGAAAATTAAATATAGATTGTATGAAAAGCCCTATGCCAGTTCAGGGTTTCTCGTTACTGTTCGGGCGCACGCGAAGTCGACGGGCTTCTTACACCCTATGCCTTTGTCTGTTTTTACTTAAATCATCCCGACAAAATGTAGTTGTGGGGTTGTTGCTTATCTGGAGTTTATACTTGTTTTTTATTGGGGTTGTCTAGTAATAGTTAATGGTTTTTTTACTTAAGGTAGCAGGGTTTGTTTGGAATTCTTTGGAGATAACTGCTAATTTTACTTTCGGCTCGACTCCATCAGGAAAAATAGTTTTGATAAACATTGAAGTACTGGGGCTGCTGGCTCCTAGACGTCGCCGGCGGTGGCTTATCTCCCCTCGTCAACTTCTTTAATAAATATGTTCCCCCTCCCAGGAGTTTGCCCACCTCCACAGACTTGTTCTCTGACCTAGAATAATTAAAACGTCAATTGAAAAATATTACATATGTAATTATGAGAATAATTTAAAATGAAAATCGAGTAACTGAACACATTAAACCATTTAATCAACTTGGAACAGGAATCCACCACTTAGGATCGCCAAGAAACAGCTGTATTTATTTGATTAAAACAAAAGCTGAAATAATAACAAATTAAAATAAAAGGTGTGAAAATAGTTAAGATATACTAATTTATAACATGTATTGCTGGCATCTTATCTTATCTATTTCACAGGTTTACCTTTCGCTTTACTTTAAAAATATTAGGTATGATAGGCTTTCTATTTTAATTAATTACTTATACTAGCTGCGATTACTTACATAATTCTGGCGATAGACCCCATGTTGAATTTAAATTCGAATATTACAGATCTTAAAATACAAATCAACTGGCGTTTCCTAGGTTATACAATTAATAAGTATACAATAATTGTTTACTTATGTGATTTCTTGAAACGGTAACTATGGTTATGGTTTTATTTAACCTTTTCATAAGCAGTAAATTTATTTTTATTTACAACTGGCTGGTATTCGTTTGTGTGGTATTTATTGGTCCCCGTTTATTCTCGTTTCTTAGTACCTACAATCAAATTTTATAAATAATCAGTCCTTTGGTGTGACCTCTAGGGCTTCACATCCAGAAAAAATATAAAAATTTACCCATCACCGCGAAAATAATTTTTTTGGGTTGAGAGAGTATCAAAACAAACATTTAAACTATATATAACCATTAAGTCCAATTATTACAATATTAGTGGGAGAGATTTTTGTTAAAGTTTCCAGGTAAGACCGTTTACCTGAAAGAGATGCTCTCTATTTTGAGAATTGTTGGCATTTGGACTCTTTATTATAAAACAAGCATATTAGCTGCATACGATACATTTTCATAGGCAAATAATAAAATCGATTTTGCTTTTCCTTCGGTGTGCCCTGAATTCAAATACACACATTCCTTGGACAGTAAATTTGGTGACAACTTGATTAGCACAAATTAAGCTACGTCAGCTAAAATACTAATACTAACCATATGCTATGAATATTCTATAATTTAGAATCGTCTTATGATTTGGAAGTGACACCATCTGTGATAGCACAGACAGGGGAGCTCCTATTTTCTACGAATGTGTCTTATTTTAGATGTCGACCTAAAGTTACATAATATTAACAATAATGTCTTCCTTTTTAAATCACAACATATAAACAACATATCACAAATCCTCCTGAATGACTCCCCTGGTTGACGACGATAAAAATAATTTTAAGCCAATTAGATCATCTGCTGTCCAAAATATGAGGCTCAAAAACGTTAGTATTCAAAAAGACTAGATCAGGTCACTGTGTTCGCCTTCCAATGTGTTTCTCACCTGGTTGACGTTGGGGGGATGTAATCACATGTTTGTTGTTTTTATCTGTTTAAAAAATGTTTTATTTTTGTTCATGATTTTGTAAATACAAGTTTTATTTCCAATCATGCTTACTTTGTTAGTGAATTTCCTTTGGAAAGTGAACTATTAGCATGACCTGCACGGTGAAACTTAAGCCCGGGACCACCATAGAAGTTCCTAACGTGACCCCCTGAACACGTTTTGGGGGGTCGTTCAAAATTTTATATATATATATATATATATATATGTATATATATATATATATATATATATATATATATATGTGTATGCACTCTAGCGGTCGCATTTTTTGTCCGATTTACTTCAAATTTGGTTGGGACGTTCCTTTCTATAATCTGTTGGACAAGTTCGTTGGGCAAAACAATCAGAAAACTCTAAACCCCTTTTTGGGGGATTAATCTTTCAAATTTCGAGTTTTTGGGCCCAAAAAGGGTCAGAGAAGCCCCGGATGTAAAATGAATGTGTGTAAAAACATGGGAATTAGTAAGGCGAAAGTTTTAAGCCCTCTCTCGTCATTCTAGCATAAATATTTACCAAGTTATTAAAGAAAATGTGTTTTGACTAAACACACTACGTTTTCTTATGGGGGTTTTACACTAGAAAAGCCTGTTATTCCTTTGTTAGAGTACTTTTATCATCCCAAGAAACTCACGCCTACTTTCAAGCCTGCCTTGACCTTCTCCTAACATTATAATGCGCAAAATTGTATTCCCAGCTTTGCAGGTAAATGAAACCAGGAGCATCAGAACAGCCAAAAAATCAATGTTTTCAGATTTCAATGAAAATTGGTATATATGTATGTTTTTACACAGATTTTGAGTTTTTAAAGTTTGTTCATGGAAATTCACTTCCCTCACGTCAGCGTGCTGCGTGCGAACTCGTTTCCTCATAAGATATTCATCATCCATATATAAGTATCGATTACAAGGTAATTATTTATAAATCAAATTCGGAAATTTTTATGAAAAACAATTCTCAAAATACAATCTACAGGGAGAGAAAGTAAAATGCTGCCTATTTTAGAATATTTCAAAATAAAATGTGTTTCATAGGTATTCTAATTTATTTGCCATAAAAGACCTGCAGGAAGACAGTATTTATTAATACCAACATGATTTTCAGCAATTGCATGTATATTTTAAAACTTTACTGATAACATAATACAGGAAGTTTTCTGTAGATGTGTACTACTGTGCAGCACCTATCGTTCTTGCTTTAAAATAGAAATATGTGTTTAAATTAAGGTATAAATGTAGAAAATATGATTGCAAACGAGTTCGCACGCAGCACGCTGACGTGAGGGAAGTGAATTTCCACATAAAAACGTTTAAAACTTAAAATTAGTCTAAAAACATACTTGTATTCCAATTTTCATTGAAATCTGAAAACATTGATTTTTTGGCTGTACTGATGCTCCTGGTTTCATTTACCTGCAAAGCTGGGAATACAATTTTGCGCATTATAATGTTAAAAGAAGGTCCAGTCAGGCTTTAAAGTAGGCGTGAGGTTGCTGGGGATGATAAAAGTACTCTATCAAAGGAGTAGCAGGCTTTTCTAGTCTAAAACCCCCATAAGACAACGTACTGTGTTTAGTCTAAACACATTTTCTTTAATAACTCGGTAAATATTTATGCTAGAATGACGAAAGAGGGCTTAAAACTTTCGTTTCACTAATTCCCATCTTTTTACATGCATTAATTTTACATTTGGGGCTTTTTAGACCCTTTTTGGGCCCAACAACTCGAAATTTTGAAAATTAATCCCCAAAAAAGGGGTTTGGAGTTTTACGATTCTTTTGCCCAACGAACTTGTCCAACTGATTTCAGAAAGGAACGTCCCTACCAAATTTGAAGTTAATCGAACAAAAAATGCGACCGCTAGAGTGCAAACACATATATATATATATATATATATATATAAAATTTTGAACGACCCCCCAAAACGTGTTCAGGGGGTCACGTTAGGAACTTCTATGGTGGTCCCGGGCTTAAGTTTCACCGTGCGTGTCATGCTAATAGTTCACTTTCCAAAGGAAATTCACTAATAAATAAAGCTTAAAATATACAATCCCCTTACTATTGACTCTTTCATAAGTAAAACTGCGACACAGTTAAAAAAAACACATTCTATTTCACTAACATGATGCACCATTAAATTATATATTTATAGATATATCCTAGCTAATTTGCCCATTAAGATTAAGCTGTGAGGTGAAATAAAAGTGTCTTTGCTCTGTGTCATCGGTGTTTCCTCATCTAAGTAAAGTATGATTCTCTTATCATCTTATCATCTTCGATAAGTTTGCAAAAAAAACCTTTTACGAAATTTCTAGAAAGTGGTGTTTTATTTAGGATTTATTAGCTAGCTAATCGTAACGTTCACAATTCTGTTTATGATAAATAACTGTTTTGTTCTAATATCACCGGAGCACCACTGTTCTAACCAAGTCGATTTATAAGAAGGCTGGTATATTTCACTGTGTTTACAAATGAGATGTTTTCGATGACTAATTAGATAACAACATTTCTCTTAACAATAAATAGCGTATTGCAAACTACTTAAATGAAATTCTTCGCTTGTATTCTCCTAATTGCTTAACACATCGATCATTAAAAGAGTAATGTTTATGGGGTGTAACTACGTTAATCTCATTTTACGTTAACTGCAATTTATGTTACTTAAAAGTGCTTAAAAATATTACGTATTTACTTGCAGCTAAAACAGATTAGTTTAAAAAAAGGTTCTCGTATTTGATCAGTTATTATTTGCTACGAGGCATTATAATAACCAGACATTTTTTAACTTAATACTTACTAAAATTCGTATAGGTAACTGTACAATTATAAGTTAAAAAAGGTAACTGCTTCAACAATAAATTAACCCAGTTAAGTAAAAACCCTGAGAGATATTTTACCAAAAAGTAATCACACAACTCCAGTTATCATATTTTACATCTTACAAGTGATTTTGTTTATGTGCGTGAATATCACATCCAACTACTTCAAATGAACCATCGGGAAATGACATCATTAGGTCAGGTGCTTGACAATGATTAAGTCTCACAAACCATCGTATCTTATTTGAAAATGATTAACTATCTAGTTTGAATATAAAATAATATTATCGAATGTTCTCGTGAATTAACGAGGATCGTCTGATTACACGCCTCCTGAGTATTGCCGCCTGATCCTTTCTCAGTTCCCAGGACAGGATCTCGAACGGATTCGCTACACTCTCAACTGTAGTCGTGTAGTCACATCTATGTTCTTATTTTAAAGTATAGTGTTCGTACAATAATAAAATTTATTTCATTCACGTGGAAGTCAATATTGTCAATTACTACTCATAACTACATATGAACATTATTTGAATATAACATTATTTAGTAATTTACCGAGCTGTTCTTATGCTGACAACTCGGCAAACTATATTTACACATAATTTCTTTGTTCAACTTGTAGCGAAAATTCATTGTGTCATTTGTATAAATCATGGTATTTTCATACCATGGTACATTTATCAGCAAAAATATTTCTGGTAAAATCTTTGCATTTTCCATTTATGGTCATAAATACAGTTCAAAAAATTAAAAATTCCAATGAATTATAAAATGCTGCTACCTGGAAAATCAAGAAAAAATACAAGTACCTGAAGGCACAAGTCACTGAATTGTGAATAAACACTCCTCCAGTAGTATAACATAGATTACAGTTCTGTAATTTACGTTACAAAATTATGTATTTAATTAGTTGTCATGTTTTATATAATCCATACTATTAAAAAAATCTTTGTATTTTTGAACTGCGATATTCGACCTCTTATATTATTATTTTGTATACATATTTGGTATAAATTTAAAGCTCATATCCTCTAGATCAGCCTTTTAAGGGGTTAACAACATTTACAGTCAGGGCTCTGCCCCATAAGCTTTTAATGTTTCAATGTTAATCTTATGGAGTTAGTTTATTTAGTAGTCTGCTGATAATAATGTAAACTTTTGAAACCATCTGAGACTATGCCTTTGAGATTCCCGTGCGGAGAACGGACATCGGCTAGTCTACATGAAAACGTCCTTGTGATAAAATAAATGTTTTATTATCTATTTAAGTTAAATAGTTTTCCATTCTAATTTGATTAGAAAAATTAACAGATAGGATAAAGAAATCACGGATTGCCTTAGTATCACGTTTAATATAGCACACGTATACAATTGTAATCATTGTCAGTCCTCTAAAAGTGTTTTTTTCCGTTATTTTTTGCATAGTCGGAATTTGCAACATTTCAGTTTAATTTAGGAAGCGAAACAAGAACAGTCAACCGGAAAGTGATTGTAACCGAGTGCATTACGCACCGCAACAAAGCAATAGCCATGCAAAACATTCTCACCCGCTATTGCTGAGGCACTACGTCAAAGAACCCGCTCATTACGTTGTTAAAAGGTGGCCAGTAGTTTAATTTTAATGTCACAATTAGACTATAAAGCATAACCCAGGGTATAACATAAATTATTTTAGCTCAAAGATTGTTGGAACATACATGTTTTAATTTATAATGTACAAGTACTGAAAATTTAAAACCTTTATGAATATATTTTGAAAGCTATGGAGAAGACGGAAAATAAGTTTTTTGCTACCCATTATCCATATAATAGTTATATTTCTTTAGAATTGCATTTGTACTATGTAATAATTTGGTAAACTTATATTTTTAATGTAATTTGTTTATTGTTTGTTTAAAATTTAAAACTATAAAAGACCGCCTTTTTGAAAAATGTCTGCACAAAAAAGTAATTGAACGAAACGAAGTGAGTCCTTATACAGGATTGCGAGTTTTTGTGAAGTCAGAGTAGTGTAACGCCAACTACATTTTGACGGTTTAATGGATTGTCATGAAACTTGTAGGGTAATATTTTGATAATTTAATGATTATAATAAACTATAAATGGAGAATTAATCTTACATTTTAATAATTAGTAGTTTTTTAACTGAACAATATTCAGTAGCTGATTTGGATCATGTGGTGAAGTTCTAGAACTGACAAATATTCAGTTGGATTGCTGGTGTCAAAGTGTCGAATTTCAATTTCATGCTTGAGGTTATGTATCCCTTGATCAATGTATTGCTGTTTCTTAGTAAATTTATAGGTTTATGGTAAATCTATAGATGTAAACCTTCTGTAAATACGACTGTGCTTTGAAATTGGATGTTAAAATACGAAAGTGTCATTATTGGCGAGAACGGCAACATTTTTAGTTGGGGAAATTACAAACGTTTAAGCTAACCGTTTGTAATTGGTTTCTGAAACGGCATCACAATAAAAACTGCAATAACTGAATTTGAACTGGTTAATCCCGAAAAAAAATTACTGCTCAAATTCCAGCAACTGGATTCGCTCTTATATTAAACAATCTCCCATGTGCAGTTTGTAAATTGATATGGACGCCTATTTTGAGTTATTTGAATGTGCTCATATAAGATGGACAAGATTGTGCAATCTCCAAAATGATAGCTCATCCAGTTATTGGATCCGATGAAGTATGGGAGTTATGGCCTACCGACAAAAGCACAATTGAGAAATAATATAAAAAGATTGTATGTACTGTTTTCCACTAGATAGGCCTACTCATGCGTCCGGGTCGTACTGTTCAGTAAATATTGGTAAATTATAGTTCTGGAAGAACAAAATTATTATTTTAAAATTAAATTGTTGATGCAGTGATTTTTATTACATTTTATCTTCGTCACATGTTCTTTTAAAATCACAATTCAGAAACTTGATTTACATTTCGGTTTGAAACACGCATATCAGTTTTTCTTTTTTGGGATATTTGATTTATGTAATATTTATAAAGATATATGCTAGGGTCTTTCAAAGTTTCATAAAATCTTAGTTTAAAATTGTTTAGTCGAGACTCCAGATTTGAAATGTATTACAGTACAATAAAACAATATTTGTAACTTTTAAATATGCCAATTTTAATAAAATTCATGCTAATGGGCAATACTACAGAGATAACTATGACCCCACTAATGTCAAAAACTGATGTGGGTTTCTTTATTGCATACAAAGTGCCAGGGCTATACTCGTGTGAGAGGGGGGGGCAACTATGCCCCGGGGCCCGGGCAGCCGGTGTCTTATTTAGGACACTGTTGTGAACTTGAATCCGGCCGGCAACAAGGGCCCACACGGCCCACACCACCAGACCTGCCCAGGGGCCCGTGAAAGCTGGAGTAAGGACCCTGCAAAGTGTAACTTGTACCAAAGACATGGTATCAAATACCATTAAACCTCATCACATTTAAAGCTTTACTATACTATAATACATACTATGCTTTACTATGTATATATATTTAAATTTATATATTTATTTTATACTTATTTATTTATTTAAAAACGTAATGTTGTCAATATTTTAGTATCATGCAAAAACAATATTTAAACTGCCAATAAGTGTCTTAACAATTTAATTTCAAAAAAAGGTGGTAATTCAACTCTTCGCTTCGTCCTCTTACGCGACATTAGAGCGTACTCCTAGTTTATAAATAATATGTTACCATTTATATCAAAATTTATATGAAGTTGCATTATTTTAGCTTTAACAGTTTTAAGAGTTTATTCATAAAACAAATACTTACAGAAATAAAGAAAAAGACACGAGATAGGACAACCATTACATTGCATTATTTTATTGTTTGAACCTAACAAAAAATACGGTTAAGTTGCAGACAATCGACGCTGGATACCTTTTACATAAAATTTTAACTAATCCTAGCAACTTTCATAGTAAGGATGTTGTTAGCTTTTAACGTTTTGTTAACAGATAACTTAACATTCTAAACAATAATGACTGGTTGGTGTAATTTGCATGTTTACAGGTCCTATAGCCGCAGCATAAGATCATATTTGAAACATGTTGCATAAGCTTTATGTCCGTCGATGTATTAATGTCCGTAGCTTACCGTGGCACATAACATGTGATTAATCCAAGTAAACTATGTCAAGTTTATGTTTCCTTGTTATGTCGTAAAGTAAAGCGGTGATGTATATAATGCATTTGTAACGAATTACAAGATAATTAATCTGTTAATGAAACGATTCACGTTAAACTATAATTTACTGCACTTGTTATTATTATTAATATTAATTTGTTTGAATAGAATTAGATGTTTTTTTAACATACTGTTTTTGGATAAAAAGGTCTTATGAAACAAATATTTTGCTTTATAATTTTTTGGCCGTATTATCTTACATACGTTTTCCGGAGAAAATATGAAAAGGTATCTCGATTTCTGAGGATGTTTTTTAGACGCATTAAAGTTTTTTAAAAAGCTAGTTATAAAATTAAAACTCCGATTTAACATAAAGCTATTAAGTTGAAACCAGACAGTACATGCACCACTTTTGTAAAAAAGTGTTTAAAATATTGAAATAGGTCTCATATCATAATTCTGAGCAAACGGAACTATTTCAAAGTTATCTTCTGCGGTCTAAGAAAGTTTTTGCTAAATTAAATTCTAACAATGAACCCTTGTTATTTATGAGGTTCTGACCGCACTAAACTCTGCAATAGCCGGTGCGGCGACCTGGCAAAACAATGGTTCACCTGCAGTAATTTATTCATTTTATCTCGACAATTAAAACGCAATTTATCCCTAGAGCACAAATGTTATGCAGAAATTGTTAGTAATTTAAAATTAATCTGAATTTATTTTAAAGTTAAAAGTAATTACTAACAACCTTGTGATAAAAGAAATCTAACTTAGTTTCGCCACCTAATTCGTAAACAAATTGCCTTTTTCATGCCTAATTTTAAAGCCGAGGCCTTTAAAAAAAAATATAATATTTATATATTACATATCATCATATATATATATATATATATATATATATATATATATATATATATATATATATATATGTAGTATGATTTCAAGATGAATACCGACCCATACAGGTTATCAATACACGTAACTATTACATAACGTATCATAATATTGAAAAGGTTATTGCTAGGAAGTTCATTAAGTTTACTTTCATTAATTAAATCGAGAATTAATACCGTAATATTGTTTTAGCCTAGCTCTGGGTTGTACTAATGTAAAGTCAGGTTGTTCGATCACTAATTAAACATAATAACAATAATAACAACCACATAATAACAAAGTAAACATAACATAACATAACATAATATAATCAAAGTAAATGAACGTGAACTTTCACACACACATTTGAACCTCACAAATTATTTGAATGTTAAGTAATACTACGAGTACGCTCAAATATTCGCGTAATGGGATGACCGAACTCAGAAATGGTAGATAAAAGTTACTGCTGTTACGTAAGTTCCAACCGAAATTTGATCATAAATTATTAAAAAATCGAGTTCGCACGCAGAACGCTGACGTGAGGGAAGTGAATTTCCACATATAATCTTTTAAAACTCAAAATCAGTGTAAAATCACACATGTATTCCAATTTTTATTGAAAACTGAAAACATTGATTTTTTGGCTGTTCTGATGCTCCTGGTTTCATTTACATGCAAAGCTGGGAATACAATTTTGCGCATTATAATGTTAGGAGAAGGTCCAGTCAGGCTTGAGAGTAGGTGTGAGGTTGCTGGGGATGATAAAAGTACTCTAACAAAGGATTAGCAGGCTTTTCTAGTGTAAAACCCCCATAAGACAACGTACTGTGTTTAGTCGAAACACATTTTCTTTAATAACTCGGTAAATATTTATGCTAGAATGACGAGAGAGGGCTTAAAACTTTTGCCTCACAAATTCCCATCTTTCTACATGCATTAAGTTCACATCCGAGGCTTTTCTGACCTTTTTTTGGGCCCAAAAACTCGAATTTGAAAGATCAATCCCCAAAAAAGGGGTTTGGAGTTTTCCGATTGTTTTGCCCAACGAACTTGTCCAACTGATTACAGAAAGGAACGTCCCTACCAAATTTGAAGTAAGTCGGACAACAAATGCGACTGCTGGAGTACAAACACACATATATATATAATTTTGAACGACCCCCCAAAACGTGTTCAGGGGGTCACGTTAGGAACTTCTATGGTGGTCCCGGGCTTAAGTTTCACCGTGCGGGTCATGCTAATAGTTCACTTTCCAAAGGAAATTCACTAAAAAACAAAGTTCAAAGTACTTTGTCCCCAGGACAAAGTAGTCCTGGGAACTCTGTAGGAAAATATGTACTTTTCTTTTTGTTAATTTTAGGTTATAGGATAAATCGTGCTTAGTTATATTAAATTATATTTATTAGAGGTGAAAATTCTAAAACAAAATTTAACACAGTAGGTTGCCTATGTAGTAAGGTACATTGGAACTTTGCTGAGTACGCAGGTTTGCTATGACGGGGTATTTAAATATCATAAACTGGCAAAACTACACAGCTGGCAGAAGTAAATATGAAATAAATGGCTGCTGCAATATAGCGGATAAACTATTAACTTACTCACATTACAGGAGAACGTTATCTTTATTTATTAAAACTGGTATTAGTTTTTTAAATCTAAAAATTTCAAAAACTTTAAATGAATTTAATAAACTCGACAGTACTTTATTGATTTAATCAAAAGAAATATATATAGGACCTTTTTTAGTAGTTTGCTATAATTACGAAACAATATTGTATCTGTATCTCGTACTGTACAAGCAGTAATTCTTACCCAATGCTTTACCTTATGGAAATTTTACAAATTTAAAATGTTAATTAATTGAAGACGGTTTAACGAATGTGTTTTATTTTTTAACTAGAAGCGTAAAGTGTACTAAGAAACAATTGTGTAAAATCCAAAAACGATCCGTGCAGCCGTTTTCACGTTATTGCATTACGAACACACACACCCACACGCCCCACACTGGTGGACAATGAATCATTGTCTCTGCTAATCCATAGATCCCTTCACTTCGTTCCATCATCAATTATTTATACTTTTATCTCAATGGGGAACTGGCCCCCCCTCTTTGCTATTATTTTACCTTGATATTATTGTTAAAACGTATAGAAATACACAACGCGGAGTAAAACAATCTAGAATTGGCCAGTCTTACCAAGCAGATTTAGAATAGTTTCTCACCCCCTTAGACTTACGGTGTGGGGGCTGTTCACCCTTCAAACAGAGTCGCCATTTGGACGACAATAAGGTAAGAACAAGTCAACCAGTCAGATTAATAGCTTCTGAAGTAATTATTTCCACTCTTACCTCAATGCGGGCCTGGGCCCCCAACCCCCCCCATTGAAATTTTCTTTATCTTGATATTATTGTTAAAATGTATAGAAATACAAAACTTGGAGAATAACAATCTCACCCCTTAGTCTTACGATGGGGGCCTGTACACCCTTCAAACAGAGACGCCATTTGGACGACATGAGGTAAGAATAAGTCAACAACTCAGATCAATAACTACCAAAGGAATTATTTCCACTTTTATATCAATGGGGGGCTGCGTCCCCCCTTACCCCCTCCCCCCTCTCATTTGCTATTATTTTATCTAGATAGTATTGGGAAAACTTATAGAAATACTGATTTTGAAGAGTAACAATCTTCTATTGGGTAGTCTTACCAAGCAGATTTACAGTAGTTTCCGCCCCTTTAGTCACACAAGGGGGCGGCTGTACCTCCCAGAAAGACATACACCATTTGGAGGACAATAAGGTCCACAATCAGTCAGTCAGACTTAGAACTACTGAAATAGTTATTTGCACCTTTATCTCACCAGAATGCTGTGCCCCCCAACCCCCTCGCTATTATTGTACCTTGGCATTATTGTTAAAGTGTGTATAAATGCAGAACAGTCTATCGGGTTTAGAGTCCTAAACATAAATTAATCCTGCTTGAGGCGTACACCTACACACACACAATCACACACACACACACACACACACACACACACACACACACACACACACACACACACACACACACACACACACACACACACACACACACACACACACACACACACACACACACACACACACACACACACACACACACACACACACCTATAGTAAACACACACAGTAAATAGTTACTCGTCTTACAGTTCCACACTGGTGCTACATTCCCCAGGCCCGGATCTTGTCCAGTAATAACTTTAAAGTGTTGTTAAAATACAAAAATAGCCATAATTTGGAGAAAAACGAGATCCAGAATCAGTCAACTAATAAAACAAAAACATTTTTAAGTAGTTATTTGCACTTTGGTCAGACTGGGACGCTATGCTATTTGGTACTGCAACGTAAATTAGTTGCGCAAATTTTTATAAATACAGAACCTAAAGAAAAGTAAGGATTAAAATCAGTCAACGGGTTTCGCCGTAACTACGACGAAACATAACCCCCCCCCCCAAAAAAAAGGAAGAACAATTTTAAGTGGACATTAAGGGGCATTAAGTGGACACACACACATACTTATTTGTTCGCCCTTTGGTGTCAGTGGGGATAATGCCTTCCAGGCCCGGTTTTTTGTGGTGCCTCCTAAATCTTGATAAAATACAAATTAATTCAAGATGTACAAAAATTAAGTCCGCAATCAGTTAGAGCAAGATAATTCAAATTAATTATTTGATATATATGGTATTCCTGGAGGACTATACGCCTGCAATGTCATTTTAGCTTGGTATTGTAATTACTATATATATGAATGGAACAATATATTTTAAAATCGGTCAATGAGTTTTGAACGCCCAGACATTAAAAACTCTACGTTCACGTTCTTCAAGTGGAGTATGTAAGGATAGTTACTCTTGGATACAGTTCTACGAAAATACAGAATATTATGGAGAACAATGGGTCCAAAATCGGTCAGTCAGAACATATAGGTTTTAGAACACAGTAATTTTTTGAACTTTAGTCCACTAAAGGGGTTATGGTTATACCACTTACTATGCCCCCATTGTTATATTAACTTGATAAAATAGAAACTAGACTACTGTTAAAAACAATTAGGCTTATCAACGTGTTTAGGTTTATTCCTTACCCTGATACTTATATAATTTATTTACGTTTAACGTTAGATCTACGTCTTAAGAATGGTTATCTGTGAAAATATATTTAAATTGAAGAATAATGAGGGTCGAATTAAATCAATCGGTCAGACATAGTAGTTTTACAGTACTATTAGGTTTATAGAATTATAAACCAGCACTGGCACACCTGGGAGACCGATCTTTGGACAGTATAGTTAGGTTTGTACTAATATAAATTACTGGCACCTGGGAGACCAAGCTTTGGTCGGGGAAGGTCAGTAAGTTTGATTAGTTGACTTGGAGTAATTGTTTACCACGTTCCTCTACTGACGAGCTGTTTTACTTAGCTAATTTTCATATTTCCAGCATGTTTAATGTCGCTCCAGATTTTATAATCTATCATTGTCCCCTCAGGTATGTATTCATGATGTAAATACCAGACATAGGTGTGCTCCAATGCCAACCAAATTCGGTAACGTTCTGCGCATTATTAGTTTTGATTTTGAACATATGTATCTTGTTTAACCATAAAGCTTTCCGTTCTGATGTTAAAAAGTAAACAATCACGGAGACAAAAAGAAGAAAATTACAGATAGTGATTTTTTGGATGACTAACAACTGATTTCCCCCAAAGATGACGCCACTAAACCTGCGCAACAGCACACACATATCACGTATTTACATGTGTTGATTGACTGTAAAAAGTTCTTATTCTTAGACACATGGAGTGGACACGACACAAGGGGTATGATTCTGGATTTTTGATAGTTTGAAGTTTGCATACAGATGACCAGGGCTAATTTAGATCTGTAGCCTCCTAGGCTAACCCCTACTTGCGAGTGCGGCCCTTACCAGCCAGGCCGATGCCGGTTGGCGACCTTTTTTTACGTGGCTATATAGCTTATATCAGATCCTACAGATGGTGCTGTGCAATCACTGAAAATTTGAATTTCCAAAAACCGGATTGCTGCCTAGTGTGTTTTATCATCGTGTTGGAGATATATTATCAAATGATTTTAATTATAGTACGTAAACCGAACTTCTTTTGTCACTCCAAGGAACATCTTTCTTCCATAAAGATAATACGGGTTTAAAGCCAGTAGGGTGGGTTGAGGTTAAACAAATTATCCACTTTTTTATAATTAAAAATTGACTAAAATCATGAAAAAAACGTAAAGAATAACATAACATCTTTACCGATGGGGAGGAGGTCTACGGTTGAAGGGGGCGGCGCGCGGGGTATATCCAACGTGAGGACATCTTTCAAGAGATGTGGATTTAACAAAACAAATCCAACTTACGTTAAAATTAGACGACTGGGAGTGATATAAAAGGCCAGTGATGGCGGAGCCCTGAGACAGGAACAAAAATTATCCACAATATTTTGGTCCCCAACAACGTGCTATATTGTTCAAGAGCAGTTTTGAGGAGCTTTTCGAAATCACGGCACGTGTTTAATACAAACCACCATGATTATAACTGCTAATAAACAGCTGTTTCTAGCAAAAAGGCAAACATTTGTTTATTTATTAAAAATACAAAATCTTCTATTATACTAATTCCCTAAGGAATTTCCTGTGTACAGGAAAACTCTTTCTTTATGAACCGATTTTTATGATTGAGGTGTCAAATTAAAGGGATTTTTCTGTAGAAGTCATGGAATAACTCTTGTCTCCCTCAGTTCAATGTGCTTCGCCCTATTGGACTTTAAAGTTTCCATTGTATTCTTATGAGCAATATGCTTAATAGATCAGAAACAGATGTAGTTGCAGCAACAATTTTAATCAGCTATTTATTCCTGAATTCTTTAAGCGAGCATGGGTAATAAATCTAGTAAAATACTAATGTTGTAAGAAAACACCTTTTGGATGTTAAAAACAACTCATGATAGTGTAATTACAAAATGTTTGATAGTTTTTGAGTTTTTAACACGCAAAAACACACGTATGGCTACTTAACTTCTTAAAATGTATTTTACTAATGGCTTGAAGAGGCCATAGCCCCTAACCTCGCTGAAATACTCTACCCCATCTGATATTTTACTCTTTTCATGCTGAGGAAAATTAAACGAAATAAGTAGGAACACATGTCAGTTCTTAAACAATGTAGATACGTAATCACATGTGTTTAATGTAAACAGAGTGTTTAAATCCCCATTCCTTTCTTATGGGGGATGTTTTACGTTATTGCTTGTTGGCTGTTAACTTTTTAGAAATACTGCTATTTTTCCAATCGGGTTCATTATCTCACGCATATTTCGAGAGAGCCACTTGACGGATTTCGATGATTCTTTCTTTAATATGAAGGTAATTTTACGTAGAAAGTCGTAACGAAGTAAGAATTTCGATTTAGGCCTCAGGGCTCTGCCCTACGGGATTTCCAAGTTCCCATGTTATTCATATAAAAGAGAGTTAAATTTGGTTTTGTCACGTTTTTCTTAATTCAATTCATTAAAATAGACAGCTGTTAAAGGATTATATCTAACTACAGACTGTAATTGTTTTGTTTACATTTTCCTACTCTCTTCCTTATTTAGGCTTTTTAATCGCAAAATCTTGCGGATGAGCAGTTCGTTATATGTAACAGATTAAATTCAGTAAGTACGAAGCTTTGCTGTAAGAATATAATGACATAAACTGACAACAATGTACAGCTGGAAAATGTAAATAGTAAACCAATTGATGCTGTACGCTACCGGAACAAATAATAACCTTCTCAGATCAAAGAAGAACGTTATCTTTATTTGTAAAACTTAGATTTATTAATTTTTTCAATTAAATTTCAAAAACATTTGTGAAACTGAATGAATAATTGTTGAACGGGCACTTCTGTAATCATTTAACTATGAAACACATAAATATAAACATGTTTAAATAGTTTCTTGTCATTAGTAAACAATTTTTTAAAAGTAAATCTCGTTCTTTATAATAGTACCGGGAGACCGAGCCATGCTCGGTGTTTGATTCTGCAGAAGAGGCATTGAATTTGTTTTATTTTAAATACTAGTCCATTTTCAATATGAGCTCGTTCGCTTCGCTCACTGACCTCCCGGATTAGCTCGTTCGCTACGCTCAATCGCCTATCGAAAGAAGAGTTTGAGTTGCCATTCAAGTAGTTTTTTATTTCCATTATGAGAGTTGCCATTCAAATAGGTTTTTTATTTCCATTATGATAAACAGCTGTTTACAACATTTTAATTTATAGAAGCTGATTTAATGGTTAATTTTTGTTATTCATAGTAACCGGTGTTATGATTTTAAACTCCATAAGCCGAATGTTAAAATTTTCAATTTTCAAATGAGTATTTTAAAAAATTACGAGTTTTCCTGAGGTAGTGGTTTTCACCAATCGATTTTTTAGACCCAAAAGCCCCTAATCCCAAACTTTCAGAAAAATCCTTCCGCTGGATTTTGAGATAAATTTTGCAAACAAACAAACAGACATTGCTCGTATTAGAGTATAGGATATATTTTTCCCAATGCTTTACCTCATGGAAATTTTCCAATTTTTAAATGTTAATTATTAAAAGACGGTTGAATGAATGTGTTCAGTTTTTGAACTGGTAGCGTAGAATGTAACGGAAAACATCTGTGTCAAATTTAAAAGAAATCGTTCAATCGTTTTCAAGTTATTGCGTTTCGAACACACATAACCACACAACCACAGAACCACACAACCACTGACGCACATCGAATCATTGTCTCTGCTAATTCATAGATTCCTACACTTCGTTCCGTCATCAGTTAAGGGATGTAAAAGAGAACAGGAACTTTAAGATCCTCGCATGTGATTTTTGTTACTACGGCTCAGTCGCCTGGAAGGATAGAACGTCTCTTCACCTCGAGCATTACTCGTGTGTGATAACAAAGGCTTCGAATCAACCTCAATCTGAATATATGGAAGAAATAAAAGTGGTAAATCCAAGCTGTGAGTGAATTCTACGGAATATTTCTTAAAAACTACTGCCAGTAACTTTTGACAAAGAAATCACTACCAAGTAGTTAACGTCATGGAATTTTAGTTATAAGAGAGCACTATTGTTGATATGTTCTATTTAGACCTAAGTTTTAATGAAAGTTAGCCATGAAAAAGTGAATGAAATACAACAAATATGTTTTAGTTGATGACTGGTTTATAGGCTTTATTGTCCTCTTGTAAATAATGGCAGCTATTAAAAGATTTTCATATATTTTCTCTTATTTCTTATTTCCTGTTTGGACACAAGTATTATTGTAGATAATATGCTTTTACTTGATAATATAATAACATTTGGCGATTCAAATCTTATTTGAATTTTTGATTGCCATCAGCCCACCTACAAACGAGCTAGCTTATTCATTATGCAGAAGAGATATGACTGGCAGCACAATCTCATGATCCAAACGATGAATTTTAAGAGGAAGTACTTACTTAAACTGAAATGTTATTCATTCTTTTTCATACGTATTTTTTTAATAGTTAATAAAATACTCATACGCCTTGTTTTGCAACAGTTTTATTGTTTTGTAATTTTAGTTTTGATGTGCCAAATACGTTTGATCACGAAGTTTGGTAATAGGCATTGCAATAATGAAGATTCTTGGGGTGAAGCAAAGATAACGAGATCGCACGCAGCACGCTGACGTGAGGGAAGTGAATTTCCGAATTAAAACCTTTAAACAAATTGAGTAAAGAGTTTAAAACAACACTGGTAACATTTTTTTGCAAAATTGAAAAATGTTATTTTTTGCCTGTTCTGATGCTCCTGGTTAAATTTAAATTGACTATTTTAGTATGGCAATGCTGTAAATTATAACGTTAGGAGGAGGTATAGTCAGGATAACAAGTTGGTATAAGGGTATTGGAGTAGTGGCCACTTAGGAGTTTCAGCTCATTTGATTGACAGCTTCCGGTCATGCGACGTATGTATGACGTATCCGATGACGTAGCTGACGACGTCATGGTGACGTCATGGTGTGGGGGTAGGTCAAGGACACCTGAATGAGTTTTAAAAAGCTATCTTGCACAAGTTTGAATCGATAGCTTTGTTTAATAAAATTTATCAAAAGAAAACTAACGAATGAAACCTGTGCAAGATAGTATCTTTACATACAATATACAACATAAAATTATTGAGACATAGCTGTCTTGGCTCGTTGCAGTTCAGTTTCTAAATCGTGAAGTTTAGACCAGGCATCGTTATACATTTCCCACACATCATCACTGGCTGCGAGGAGAAACAATCGTCAACCATCTGGAGGTGTTCTAGATATTCCTTCAAGATAATATCATACGAACGGGGTTGGTGTGACGACTGCTGCGACAACGATGACTCAAAATGATCATCTATTGCAGCGTTCTCTGATGATAATTCTAAATGATCATCTATTGCAGCGTTCTCTGAAGCCTCAGCAATTGCATACAGCTCCTCATCAGTAAAGTCTGGTCCCCATGCGTTGTTGGTGGCACTCATTTTAGCGATGTGTACTGGGCGAGAGTTGAAAGTATAATGACATAGCATAACAGTGCATGATGGGAACCCACTGTTTCCCCCACCACACAACCATCCATACTCGTTAAATAAAAGAACCATTAGATCAAACCCCAACAATATCCACTGTACATGCTGTAGTTGAGTGTTTACTGTTGTACTGTGAAGACCGTAGCTCCAATGTCACAGTTTTACAGAAATATGAGGAAGGTGTATTTCAGTAACCCAATTGACACCACCTTCCATTTCTCCAACGATGAAGACAGAAGAAATACGTTTTTACTGGATTGTATGCGGTTCCGTCAAAGAATAATCAACGCTGAACAACAATTGGCCAGTTGTCTGCTACACAAAGTACATCATATGAATACTTGCACGAGATTAAACCATCGTGAATGTATTATCTTTACACATCAAATAAACTTACAAACGTTACAAAATCAAACAAAATTGCAAAACCAATGTTTGTCAACGTTGTAAAACTGCCTTATATAACCGAAACACAAATAATCCGTATGATAGTTTTGTAAAACTGCTATGAATATTTTACAAGACCACTAAACATAAATAACCTTTATGAAAGTTATCAAAGTTATTTAAGGCTTACTTACTTACAATATCAACCAGGGTTTTTATCAACCAGGGTTTATATCACTGTCACGATCTGAAAAACATGATTAAATATCCCAGTTTAGGTTCAAAGTATACCCTGTGCATTTAATACGAAATAATCCCACAAAGTAGAGAGTATAAGGATTATTTGTGTTTGGTTATATCGCAAAATATTTATATAGCTAATAACAACTATAAGTTCTTGTTTCGAAAGTCAGCAACATCATCTAAGGTAAATTACAACCTTAAGTTACAACTTCCAACGAGTGAATCCTACCAACAGTTTGGTTAAAAATTACAAAAACACAGACTTACAATATCTACCACGGCTTTTATTATTGACACGACTAAACATGTTTAAATATTACAGTTTAGGTTCAAAGTTTGTCTTTGCATTTAATAAGAAACAACCCTACAAAGTAGAGATCGAAACAAAAACTCATAGTTGTTAAACTAGCGTTATGAATATTGTACAATATAACTAACACAAATAACCTTTATAAAAGTTAGCAAAGTCATTTAAGATAAAATGAAAGATGTTAAAACGGTTCAAATATTCTTTAAACTTCTTTGTAGATTTCAAAATATGAACAGAATGTCTGCAGTCGTGATAAACCTTGAGTCAAGGTCCCCAGACGGTAGTCCGCGACTGCACCAGTTGTATTACTGCAATTAATGGGTGTGGTGCACTCCAAGGCGACCTTCCAGCCCGTCCACCTGAGTACAACTAAATAATCGGTGGGCGCGGTGCAGCTCACATCCTTCTCAACCGTTGTTTATTTGTTTTGCTACCTATATATAATGCAAGAAAAACATGCATCGATACCAGTCTTCTCCAGATTATCTGACAACCTGGCCCTGGCTTACCTCTGTGTTCCCTGTGTGTTTATATAATATTATTAATCTTTCAGTCTTTACAAATTGTTTTCAATACTTTTCAGCAGTTATACTTTAGCGCCTGCGTCCAGTTTCAATCTTTAAAACTTGTGTGTCTTCATACCTCCGCTTAAAAACTTTTGTGCGTTGTTTGTATTTTTAAACTGTTACTTTTAAGCTGTTAGCCTTTAAAATATCTCTTTAATACAGTTTTCAGCAGTGTTATACTTCAACGCCTGCTTGCAGTTTCATTCTTTAAAACCTGCGTTTTTTCATACCTTCGTTTAAAGCGTTCATCCTTGTGACTTTACTTGTATTTCTTCAACGCCTGCGTGCAGTTTCATCCTTCAACACTTGTGTTTATTTATACTTGAAGTTTAAACGTGTAACTGTATAATATTTACTTATGAATATGGAATGTGTCCCATCCACCTCCTCCTCAACCGATGTTGCTGTCTGCGAGCGGAAACCTACCAGACCATCAATAATTTCTCCAACACCTCGTCCCGTGTCTAACAGCGTTGCAGCGACAGGGGCTAGGAAACTTCCCGAGGCTACGCTCCACCAGCTGCAGCCCGAGCGGAGGAAGTATACCATGAAGGAACTGGGGCTGGACCTATCATCCGAAGAAGAAGACGAAGAATCAGTTGTATCAGTACTTCCACCAAAAAGGCCTGCAACTATTTTAATTCAACCCCATCACGCTATGTTTACTTGCAAACACAGGTTTGTTAAAGGCGGTAACAAAGGGAGTGTTTGTGGTAAGAAATGCATTAAAGGTAAAAACCTATGTTCAGTACATCTAAAAAAAGCCGTTGTGTCAACCAAAGTAGAAGGTAGCGGTGGAGAGCACACCTCCAACGCTATGACTAAAACTTTGACTGAAACAACAGCCAAAGTAAAAACTCTTGAAACAATCGTGCTGGGTTTGATGAAAAACACAAAATCCCCATCACCGATGTGTGAATCGAAAGAAACTCAAACGGTGTGCGAATCAAAAGAAACTCAAACGATGGACAGTGCTTCAACCACTTGTAGCGGGCCCACTCAAAAATTTAAAAAGAACATAAAAACTAAAATCCAAAAAATCAGAATCTATAAACTGAACCCAGACGAAACTTACGTATTGTTAAGGTACAAAGACGGGATGCCTATTGTACGATCTAATAAGAACCGCCTATATCAAATACCTTTACCAAAGTATATGAGAAGGCCCATACCTAACAACCGATGGGCGTTAGTGTGCGATGCAGAACTTCCTCAGATGGTTTGGCAGGAGGTTTAAATACGTTAAACAAGCTACAATGTGCTATTTATGTAGCTTGGTGTAACCGCTTCAAAATCATTCTTCCAAAATAAAAACTTGGCATCTTGTTGTAAACCTTAACAAACAATAACAGAATTTTCAAAAAGAGTCTCAACCCAACCCTTCAATTATTAAATTCTGTCTTGTCTAAAGGGGGAGGGGGCGTTAAATAATAAATGTATTACTTGGACTAAAGTAATATATTTATGGTTTAACGCTTAACCCCGGGGAATATTTTCTATCAACTTACCTTAAAAACTGGTATTTTAATAGAGAATATTTCAACAGTTCCCAAGCCACTGTAAAGACAAGTTTTTACAATATTTTAAATTCGGAAATGAACGATGCAACGTGTGTGTGTGTGTGTGTGTGTGTGTGTGTGTGTGTGTGTGTGTGTGCGTGTGTGTGTGTGTGCGTGTGTTTATCAGGCATATCACCAATACTCAGTATAGCTCTTGCGCCTGCAAGTAGCTAAACACAATTCTGTAGCGTGGGTGTAACTCGTGCAGTATTGTACAATACACAGGCGACGCCGTGCTGGCTGGATCGGGTTTACCACGCGTTAAATACGTGTTTGTAAGTCTCCACATACATCAGCTGTTACCCCCACCCCAAATCCGCCCTATAAAAGCAGATCAGCATTGGAAGAGATTCACACTTGGTTTTGGTCATTCGTACAGACAGCATGGTAGCATTAGCTCTTAGTGTTTGCACGACATGTTTGCACCATTTTAGTTACTAACCTAACACTTAATATTTAACATTATTCGTTTGAAACTCTATGGAAGTATATATAACAGAGGTTTGGTAACCGTGAACGGTTTCGCCACCAACGCTTGAAACTGTAATCAAGTATATATAGCGTATTTACTAAATTGTTTTGTTCAATGTTTAGTAAAACAAAAATCCTTGCTGCTAAACCGAGACAGGCACCAACTGCATCGCAGACCAAAACACAGATGTCATCATACGATTCCATCCTTTCGAGACTTGTGGACACGCTGTGGGGTTCGAGATGCAGTAAAAGATATTGCCAGAAACTCTTTGTAAAGTAATCATGGCAAAATCGTTTATTAACCAGATAACCGTTGAAGGTTTAATCTCGTTAAGAGTTGTGTGAAACCAAAACGAGGTATAACCACAACTTAAACATTTCGTCTGAAACTCCTTGAGAAGTAATTGAGGACGAAATGTTAATTCTGTAAGGGATAACTGCTAAGGTTTTAGTCCCTGACTCGCATGAAACCATCATACCAGGTCTATATTGCGAGTCACCTGTTTATTATTGTGATTATTATTATGTTTAACTGTCTGTATGTTTTGCCCGCACAGACTACGGTCAGACTGCAACTCTCCAACCAATAGAGGAATGGGAAACCTTCCGAGCGCAGACCGAACACAGCTGTCATAATAAGATTCCATCCTACCAAGATGTGTGACCACGCTGAGGGATTCGAGATGCAGTAAAAGATATTGCCAGAAACTCTTTGTGAAGTAATCATGGCAAAATCTGTTTATTATCGAGATAACCGTTGAAGGTTTAATCTCTTTAACAGTTGTGTGAAACCAAAACGAGGTATAACCACAACTTAATCATTTCGTCTGAAACACCTTGAGAAGTAATTGAGGATGAAATGTTAATTCTGTAAGGATAACTGCTAAGGTTTTAGTCCCTGACTCGCATGAAACCATCATACCAGGTCTATATTGCGAGTCACCTGTTTATTATTGTGATTATTATTATGTTTAACTGTCTGTATGTTTTGCCCGCACAGACTACGGTCAGACTGCAACTCTCCAACCAATAGAGGAATGGGAAACCTTCCGAGCGCAGACCGAACACAGCTGTCATAATAAGATTCCATCCCACCAAGATGTGTGACCACGCTGAGGGATTCGAGATGCAGTAAAAGATATTGCCAGAAACTCTTTGTGAAGTAATCATGGCAAAATCTGTTTATTATCGAGATAACCGTTGAAGGTTTAATCTCTTTAACAGTTGTGTGAAACCAAAACGAGGTATAACCACAACTTAAACATTTCGTCTGAAACTCCTTAAGAAGTAATTGAGGACGAAATGATAAATTCTGTAAGGGATAACTGATAAAGGTTTTAAATCCCTGACTCGCGTGAAACCAACACACAAGGTCTATACCGCAAGTCTTTTTATTTGTTTTCTATTGTTTATTATTTACTATGCACAACAAATTGTTAAAAACATAAAATCTGTTTAAACATTATATGATCTTTTAGTATTACATATAGTGGCCATAATATGTAATACTAGAAACATAAATCTTGCTAAATATATAGATTAAAAAAAAAAATAAAATTATATTGGAAAATATAAAAAATAGTAGGGGGATTTGTGGGAACCTGTAACAGTTTACGTTTTATAAATAAAGTAGTAACACTTAAGGGGGAGGGAGTGTTATTTGTTTATGCGTTTCTTTCCTTTAACGAGGACTTAAACTAGTGACGAATAACACTTAACCCCGGAGAATATGTTCAAAGATTGTTTAGTCAAATAACACGCTTTGAAGATATTTTAGCCATTCCCAAGCCATGGCAGAGTGTTAAAGCGATTGTGATTAAATATTTGAGTGATACACTAAAGACCGCATAATTATGTAATATTAAAAACAAGAAATACATTTACCTGCTCTTTACAAAAACATTTAGAAATATTAAATGGATTTTACTTAGACTTCTATCTATTATATTCTCTCTAAACTAAATATAAACCATGAAACCCTTGAGCTGATAAACCTTATTGTTTCTTATTATTGGGGATGAAGGGCGTCCTTGACCTAATTAAATATTATTAACCATTTAATTAACAATAACTCTTTTTATTGCACCGTCATTACTATTTGGTGGAGGGGATTGACTATAAAAGCTGTGTGCATCGTGTTGCACGTATCACTCGCAGTCTTGCCCTTGCAAGAAACATGTCGGTTCAAGTTAATGAAATCTCGTCATCATCAAACACGTCTGTAATGTTTGACCAGGATGCAAGAACTAATGCTAACGGACCAATCCAGGAATGTGTTGTTACTGGTACCATTCCGTTTAAAGATCTTACTTTCCTAGAACTGTTAAATAAGTTATGTTCTCAGACAAATACGACAATAGAACATGTTGTCGTAGATGATCTTTTGGATGATTAATATCATTACAATTCTTCCTCTTTGTTTAGGAAAATTTGATCCTCTTATTATTGTTAAGAACATAAGAGGATCAAATTTTCCGCTTTATTAAGTATGTCCTTGACCCAGTTAAATAATTAATTCACTCTAACCCTTCTTTTATTTTAGTACCTATTAAAACTTTACAGTATATGCTGTAGAATGTAAATAGGTTGCCCACACTTACCTAGATATTTTACCTTAAATATATTACACTAAGTCAATGATATGATTCAAATGGTGGGGGTAAGCGGGTATATAAGAGGCGCTTTGGAACATAGTTATTAGTCAGCTATGAATACTCCGGCAGACGAATCCAACTCGAGATCTCTTAAAACCGAGAAAAACACTGCTAAACAGCGGAAAACAAGGGCGAGACTCAATGAGGGTTATCAACAATTAAGAAGTATATTACCATCCATCCATCCAAAGGAATCAAAAATAGATACTATAAATATGAGCATAAAGTATATAAAAATACTTCAAACACAACTCCAAGAAGCGACACCTCAAAAATTTGAAGAACCGCAGGCTCCCTCAATTCTAAGACAACTCTTACACACCCATCCACCGTTTGAATCGGTCTTTCTGGAAGAGGACGACTTGGCGGTTCATCACTTCTTTGATGAAGAGCCCTCATCGTATAAACAACTGTTCCTTCTTGATGAGGATCAGGATGAATGAACAGTTTAACAAATTAAAGACCTTTGAATTACAGAGCGGGGAATAGATCAGTTTGCGGTCAAAGTGTGAATCGCTTACTGCTCTATTCCCCGTTTTGGGAGGTATTTCAGGCGTCCTTGACCCACCTACAAGACTTCTAAAAATTTTCGTATTGTATAGATTTGTTAAATAAAACACCCTTCCCTATCACTTGCACCCCCACCACTTATCTCCACCACCTGAATTGGGTATAAAAGGAGGTTTCCCATCAGTGGTGCATCCATTCTGCTAACATGGCGCCCACAAACAACGTCTTCCCGTCTAAAAATGATATCTTAGAAATTCTACACAACATTCCTATACAAATTAACGATGCCAATGAAGATAATTCAGTAAATGAAGATGATGATTCGTTTGGTGACCTTGAGTTACTAAGTGATATAGCTTCCAGTGAATCATACAGTGGAGAGATGGAGCAACTCGAGCTCTTGACGGACGATGACGATGATGCCACAGAGCATTATCAACAGTTGCTCTGTTTGGAGGACATGGACTTAGACTTTGATAATATTGAAACTCCTACAAGCGGTAGTAGCAATGGGTTGGTTTTTAGCGGGGAATTTAGTTGTCGGCGTCAATTATTCTATTGCGAAATGATCTCATCATCATCTTCATCATCAGATGAAACAGATTAATTTCTTTTTAAACACTGAACTTTAAACACAGAGGGGGGAATAGATCAGATTGTGGTCCAAGTGAGAATCACTTTCTGCTCTATTCCTCGTTCTGATAATATGTTTAAATGACCTTGACCCACTGACAGGACTTGGAAAAATCTTATTGGCAAAATAATGGAGGATATATCATTTTATTACAACAATATTTCTTCCCTAACACTTACCCCCACCACTTTTATTTTACAGTGAGGGTAGAATCGCTGCTATATAAGCGCGATGCTGCAGATCAGAGTATCACTTTGGTTGCAAGCACCTACCATGGTATACATACATTCTATCACCTCAAAAATTGAAGCGGATATCTTCCTCCAACGTGTGTACCAACTTCTCATGGAGTGTCATAATGTGCATGTAAAAGGACTGGGCGTTCGTGGAAAAGAAGAAATTAAAATAGAAGTGCACCAAATCCCTTTAGCAAACGAGGTGTATTCTTTATTAGGAAAAGGGTATATTCTCTGTCTCTATTACACCACACAATAAACATTATTAAAATAGAATAGTTTCTTTTTTACTTCAAAATACAGAGCAAGGAATAGATCGGTTTGTGATCCAAGTGAGAATCACTTACTGCTCTATTCCCCGTTTTGGCAACATGTCCACATGACCTTGACCCACTGACGAGACTTTGAAAACTCGGTTAATATAAAATTGATATATACCCCTTCCCTACCAACTTCACCGCTACCTTTTTTTTGTAATTGGGTATAAATAGAGGTGCATTAGCGGTGGTGTCATCTGTAGCAGGTTAACCTTTGAGGAAGACACCTCTACAACATGCACCGCTGTGATATTTGCGAAGATTCATTTAAAGACGAATGGCTTTTAAACATTCATAAAGAATTAAAACATAATTTCAATGAAATTGAACAAAACGAAGAAGAAGAATTAGAAACAATAGATCAAATGCTAGCTCAACACCAAATATCAAGACCAAGTGTTATTCACTATGCGCCTGGACCATCGGTGAATGTAGAATTGCACGCCCGAGCACTACCAGGTAACGTGGTAACCCATTTCAAAATAGACAATGCAAAACTACAACTAGGCGAATTTGTAAACAAAGCAAAAGGATTGGTAAAAAAAACCTTGGAAAATGAATTAAAAAGATTAAACTTTGTCAAATTTGGATTGTTACTGGATGCAGTGTTTGCTAATATTCAAAATGAAACATCACCAAGAGGATTTCTAACAAAAAACAGGACCATTATGTTTTCGTCAGATATTGAGTCAATCGTCAATGAATGTTTTGATGAACTTCTGACAAAATTACAAGAACATGAAGGAAGAGGTTCTGGATGGACTTTATTAAACATAACAGGGCTAGATGTAAGAGTGCATAAACATGGGTACGGAATTAGAGGAAGTAGCTACATCCCTCTACCACCAAAAATTATGAATACTATATCCTGTATCAACGTGCAAAATGAAGATAATGAATGTTTTAAATATGCTATGTTGGCCAAATATATAAAAAACAATGTGTGTAGACCTAGTAGAGAATATGAAGAGGTCCAACATAAGTATAACTTTCAGGGGATGAGTTACCCTGTTGCAATTAAAGATGTGTCTAAATTTGAAAAGCAAAATCCTGCAGCTTCTGTCAACATTTTTGGGTTGGATTCGTCAAACAATGTGTATCCCTTGCGCATAACACCGAATGAGCGCATAAATCATACAGATTTGTTATTGATTACTAAAGGAGATATATCACACTATGTATATATTAAAAAATTTTAAGCTCTTCTTTCGCAACAGTTATCCAAAATGCACGGAGAAAAAACAATTTGTAAAAGATGTTTTTGTCATGTAAGCAAACCATTAAGAAGGGGAGGTTCAGAGTGGTTATTAGAACATCAAATGTTATGTAGTGGAAACTATGAGGTGAGAATTAAATTACCACCTCTTAGCAGAGCATATATAACATTTGATAAAGTAATTCAACAATACCGTATTCCAGTTGTTGTGTATGCTGATTTCGAATCAACTTTACGTCCACTTGAAGTCCAAGAAGAGCAAGTTACAAGAAGAAGTCGATATCAGCAACATACCCCAAACAGTTATTGTTTATTAATCAAATCCACACTGTCCGAACAACATCTTGAAGAATATGGACTGACATCTTCACCGAAAATGTATCGTGGTGAAGAAGCGGCACGATACTTTGTTAATGATTTGTATGAGATTGCTGGAAAGGTTGAAGAACTGTACCGGAACGTTTTACCGATGTTACCTATGGAAGAAGATGAATTACAACAATATGCTTCGGCAACAACGTGTTATTTGTGTAATAACACATTCACACTTGATAACGTAAAAGTCCGTGACCATAACCATCTTACAGGAGCTTACAGAGGTGCAGCCTGTAACGCTTGCAACCTAAACTATAAACTTCCATCTTTTATTCCAGTTGTTCTGCACAATCTTAGTGGTTACGACTCCCATTTTATAATCCCGGAGTTAGGAAGAGATGATGGAGCAATAGATGTTTTGGCTACAACTATGGACAAATTTATAAGCTTTTCTAAAAAGGTTGGTAAAATAAAACTAAGATTTGTTGATTCTCTCAGATTTATGCCTTTTAGCCTTATGACATTAACTAAAAACTTAAGAAGAGAAGATTTGATTGAAACAAGTAAAATTGTACCTACTGATAAAATGGATTTAGCTCTTCGAAAAGGAGTCTTTCCCTATGATTACATTGATGGACTGCATAGATTTGACGAAACAACACTTCCCACACCAGACAAATTTAAAAACAAACTTAATGATACAGAAATAGAACCTGAAGACTATCAACACGCATGTCGAGTATGGAACGAGTTGGATATGAAGACCTTAGGAGATTACTCAGACTTTTATGTGAAACTTGACGTCACTCTTCTTTGCGATGTGATAGAAGAGTTTCGAAACACTTGTTTTGCTGCATATGGTTTGGACCCTTTACACTCGTATACTTCTCCAGGATTAGCTTGGCAAGCTATGTTAAAAGAAAAAAAATGCAAACTACAGCTTTTAACAGATATCGACATGGTTTTAATGGTTGAATCCGGAGTTAGAGGCGGATTGACTCAAAGTGTTACAAGACATGTTAAAGCCAACAACAAATACCTTCCCGACTATGATGAAGGAAAACCATCGGTATACTTAGGATATTTCGATGCCAATAACTTGTATGGATGGGCTATGTCAAACCCACTTCCATTTGACAATTTTAAATGGGTTGATCCAGACTCTATTGGTGATGTTTTACAAATCCAAAAACATGGAAACACTGGTTACATTTTGGATTGCGATTTTGAATATCCCGAACACTTACACGATCTTCATTACGATCTTCCACTTCTTGCTAAAACAGAAGTTTCTCCAACTGGAAATCATCCTAAATTGATGATGACTTTAAACAACAAACAACGATACGTAGCTCACTTTTGGGTTGTTCAACAAGCTATCGAATTGGGATTAAGTATTACAAAGATTCATAGAGTTTTGGAATTTTCCCAATCATGCTGGCTGAAACCTTACATTGATTCAAATACTACCAGAAGAGCAACAGCTACATCAACCTTTCAAAAGGATTTCTTTAAATTAATGAACAATGCAATATTTGGTAAAACACTGGAAAACAAAAGAAAACACAAAAATGTTAAACTTGTTACTAACCCAAGAAAACTACAGAAACTCGTACAGCAGCCAAACTTTGGATCATCTATAATTATAAATGAAAACCTTGTAGCAGTATCTATGAAGAAAACAAGTGTGAAAATGGATCGTCCTTTGTATATTGGAATGTCAATCTTGGATATTTCTAAAACACATATGTACGACTTCCACTATAATAAAATGGTCGCGTTCTACGGAAGAGAAAATATCTGTATTACATATATGGACACTGACGCTTTTATATATCGCATACTAACACTGGACATGTATAAAGACTTACGTACATTTATTTACAAGAACGACTTTGATTTCTCCGACTACCCGAAAGATCATCCCAACTATGATAACGACAGAAACAAAAAAGTACTAGGCAAATTCAAGGATGAGTGTAATGGTGTTCTACTCGAAGAGATTGTTGCACTTATGTCTAAACTGTATTCTTTAAAACTATACAATGAAAAAGAGGAAAAAGAAAATAAGAATAGCTTTATTAAGAAAGCTAAAGGTGTAAAGAATTTGTATTTACAAAAGAAGGTACACTTTGAACACTACAAGCAATGTTTATTTGAAAATGAAGTTATGACAGCAACATTTAATACAATCAGAAGTTTTAACCATCAGTTGTACAGCCTAACAGAAGTTAAAAAAGCACTTTCCTCTAATGACGACAAACGTCACATTCTTCCAGACAACATAAATACTTTACCATTTGGGCATTATTCTCTCAACCCTATTGACGAGTAACACTTTCATCGTCCTACATCCTTTTCCTTTCCGTAAAAATGGGGGAACACAGCAGTATTTTGCTGTGTTCCCCCTTTTTTACACTATTTTTAGATGACCTTGAACTATTAATAACGAGTATATACAATCAATATTTAATACTCCTCTAGAAGTGCTGGTAGAACCATCAACTAATATGAATCTAAAGAGTAAAATTGTTGCTGAGCTTCATAAATCTGCAAGGATACACTTTCCAAGAAGAAATACTGTTATAAAAGGTATAAATGATCTTTATCAAGCAGATCTAATTGAAATGAAACCTTACAGTAAGATAAACAAAGGATTTAAATATATACTAACAGTTATAAACTGTTTTACAAAAGTCGCAGATGCTATTCCACTAAAAGACAAAACAGGTCAGAGCGTGACAAAAGCAATGGAGATAGCTATACGTAGAGATAAAAACACTATAAAACATTTGCAAACTGACGACGGAAAAGAATATTTTAATAAAGATTTTTCAAAGCTGATGGAAAAATATAATATAAACCATTATTCTACGAAATCTGAAACGAAAGCAGCTATTATCGAAAGGTTTAACAGAACTTTAAAAGGAGCGATGTATAAAGCTTTTTCAAATAGAGGTTCCCACGTGTGGTATGCCATACTTCCCGACTTAATACACGATTATAACAACAAGTTTCATAGAACTATCCGGATGAAACCGATTGAGGTGACTAAAAAGAACTCCAAACAAGTTTTGGAAAATATTAAAAAGAACACCAAACCAAAAGTGGAAAAGAGATTACCACGAAAATTCTACGTGGGGGATAAAGTTCGTATTAGCAAACATAAAGGAATATTTAGCAAGAAATACTTACCCAACTGGACTAATGAAGTTTTTACCGTATATAGAGTACAACCGACGTATCCAGAAACTTATATACTTAAGGATAATAAAGGAGAACTTTTACAAGGTGGTTTTTACGGGCATGAAATGTTAGAGTCTAATGTTGGAGATGTTTATCTTGTGGAAAAGATATTAAAACGAAAGGGCGATCAAGTATTGGTGCGCTGGTTGGGTTTTGATAAAAGTGCTGACTCGTGGGTACCTAAACAAGATCTTTTATAGGATTTCACTAGTATCACGTTAACCGTCGAAGAGTGCTGACATGGAGATTATAAAACTCAAGGATTCTTTTAAAATTGCGAATATAGACGAATTAACTGTGGATAGTGTAAAACATAAAGAAGGGAAACATGGAAACTTATTACCAGACAGCGTAAGGTGTATAGTGAGTGGACCTTCAAATTGTGGGAAAACAAATGTAGTGTTTAATTTAATAACTAATCCTAACGGATTAAAGTTTAATAATCTATACATTTTTTCAAAGTCTCTGCTCCAACCAAAATATCAGTTATTAGATAAAATAATATCTGATGTAACGGAAGTAAATTTCTTCAAATTTAATGCAAGTGATAAAATTTTGCAGCCTAATGAAGCAAAGCCTTACTCAGTCTTTATTTTTGATGACGTCTCTTGTGAAAACCATGACACCATTAGAAACTATTTCGCGATGGGGAGACATCACAATATAGACTGTATCTACATTGGTCAAACATATAGCAAAATCCCAAAACAGTTAATTAGGGATAACGCAAATATTATCGTTATATTTAAAAAACGAGCCATAGTTTTGGAGAATATGAACCTCTCGCCTCATTCAATGTAAGCAGCTCTACGGAATCAGAGACGTCATCGTGTCGACCATCATCACTTCCACCCGCACCGAGAATTAAGTATTATTATTATGGAGAACGTGAACCCTACACATCTACAGAAGCAACGGGCACAACAGAATCGGTGAATATCTAACCATAATTGGCGAGGTGTACAATATTGTAAATTAAGAAACATGTTTTATTTGATATATTTTATTGTAAATAAAGAATGAAAAGGAAAAAGAAGAAATCTTGCACAGGTTTTATTCGATAGTTTTTTTATAAATTTTATCAAACAAAGCTATCGATTCAAACTTGTTCAAGATAGCTTTTTAAAAACTCATTCAGGTGACCTTGACCTACCCCCACACCATGACGTCATCAGATACGTCATCGGATACGTCATACATACGTCGCATGACCGGAAGCTGTCAATCAAATGAGCTGAAACTCCTAAGTGGCCACTACTTATTGGGGGTGATAAAACTACATAAAGATATGAAAAACAGCCTTTTCCAGTGTAAAATCCCCACTGTGTAAAGACAATTAAGGTTTTTCTAATAACTCGGTTAATACTTGCGCTAGAATTATGAGGGAGGGCTTAAAATGTTTTCTGCCCCTTTTTGGGCCCAAAAACTCAAAATTTGAAAAATTAAGATCCCCACAAAGGGGGTTAGAGTTGGTCGACCGTTCTGCCCAACGAACTTGTCCAACTGTTTAGAGAAGGGAAGGTTCCTACCAAATTTCAAGTAAATCGGACAAAATTCCGACCGCTAGAGTGTAAACACACACACATATGTATAAAGTTTTTAGCGACCCCCCAAACGTGTTCAGGGGGTCACGTTAGGAACTTCTATGGTGGTCCCGGGCTTAAGTTTCACCGTGCGGGTTATGTTATTAGTTCACTTTTCCATAGAAAATTCACTAATAATTAACGCAAGCACGAGTGGAGACGTTTACGCACAGATGGTCAACCCCGTTACAATAAACCGAAATCTTCATACGCCTCATGTAAATCATTATACTTATGCCAATAATAACCAAATTGCTATCATGATAATGTCATAAGTTCCAAAACCCTTTGTAATTTATGCTGATGTAGCAATAATGTTTGTTTAGCACGAGCACCTGCTCAGATTGAGGTAGCGCTTCACGTAACAATTTTGAACAAAATGCCAAGAAAGTTAAAGTAGATGAACCATATCAAGCTTGGAATGTTTTCCACTATGGTTCTTTATCCGCAACATAGTAATTTTTATGTCACAAAATTTACTGAATCAGACAAATTTAGAATATAACACCTAAAATATTCCAATATTGTTTCTGTTACCAAATATATAGATATATTAATTGAATGTTGTTATAAAAATAAAGACAATAAACAAATAACACATATAAATAAATTTAAATTTCAAGATTA
Organism: Allygus modestus; assembly: GCA_963675035.1. Taxonomy (NCBI): domain Eukaryota; kingdom Metazoa; phylum Arthropoda; class Insecta; order Hemiptera; family Cicadellidae; genus Allygus; species Allygus modestus. Next base: position 180,564,813 of record OY776111.1, on the reverse strand, counting down.
TATATTTATAGCAATTGGACATTAGTTTTACATTTTAAATCATAGTCAGTTGTCTTTTAATGAAGTAAAGATTTTTGCGTTGTCAGGAATAACATTTTAAGATCCTATGTTCACAATTTATTGAAAAGACGAGAGATAAGAAATGACATTTAACAACCCATATTGCTTGAGATACTTTGTAATTTCGAGATTAGTTGAGATAAAAACCATTTATAATAAATTCTGCTAAGTACAGTTAGTCTCCAAAACACAAAGAGCCATTAAAGGAGAAGGAACCATATCTGAACTGAGGATACCTTTGTCGCTAAAGGTTTGGAGGCATATATAGCCTGGAGCATTACGATATACACGCATACATAATGCACACATAACGCATACATAATTCACATGCGTGAATACACGCATTATCATAATGAATGAGCTTACCAAACAGTAATTTGTAGAGTAACTTTACAAATTAGTAATAAATTAGTCCAGCAGCCTTTATTTTACTCAGTGCAGTGGTCTTTTTATCACACTCTAATACAGTACGCCTTGATTCCAGCTCCGGTTTACCTATAATACATATTTAATTTGTATATATACAAAATGGAGAATCGAACTGAAATATTAGATTAAAAAGCATAAAGTAAAAAATGCTTTACACTTAATTAGTGTTTTAAGTTGTTTATTTTTTAATTCCCTGGGCGATTTCAAAGTGTTTGTTTCAGACGGATAATTTAAGAAAGACTTCTGCCGTTTTCAAAGTAAACACATAAATGCCACATTTGAGGAGAAATATATAGCCCACTTTGCTCAATTGATGGTACATTGAGCTTATAAAGCAAAGACGCTCTGATTCCACCCGACATCGCAGTCTCAATCGCAACTTAGCTCGGTTCTCCTTGAATGTGTCTCCTCTTGATGTATGTCCAAAAAATGAATTACTAAAAACCATTTATATTTGCAAACATAACATAGTTTTCCAACTGCATTTTCAAAAATTGTAAATATTGTGGTTATAATTAATTAATGGTCCATAATATAAACAAAATAATTTGTAATTTGCCCTGTACATCATGCTAACTTGACAATATGTCAGCAACTTAGTGATTTAATCTTTTTTGTTTTGTCTGGTTTTATATATTAAGTATGGTGCACTATTATACAGTTTATTTTTTGGGAATTGCGCTTATCTTAAAAATCGGAGTATTTTATTGGGAATTTTGATATGTTAATATTTAAATTCAAAATCGAATAGGGTAAATAATTTTACTAAATTGTAATTGTGAATTTATTTCCAGTTTGCAACTTCATATTATAAAAAATAAGGCGATTTTTGGAGCAGAAATACAGTACACACAAGTAAGAATGGCTGTTTAGAGAAAACTTCTGGAATGGAATCACAATATAAACCAATATAAGAAGAGTAGTCCTCAAAGGGAAAAATATTTTCTCGAATTCGAGCAACGTATAACATTTATCTTCAGAAAATAAAATCGAATGGATAACGTAATAAAATGGAATTAATAACGAAATAGAAAAACAAATAGTCTAAGAGCCAATGACTCAAAAAGTCACACCAGTTGCATACTTTTCTAATGCTATATAACCAGTATGACTTACAATTTTATTTCAGAAAATCAAAGTCTGGTGGCTTAATCGCAATCCGGAAATGGGTAAATCTAGGTATACAATGTTTATATATTTAATAAATAATCCCGTCCAGCACGTATAACGGGAAAACGGTTTGGTCTAAACAAAATACCTCCTAAATAAATCGCATATGGGCAGTCTCTCAAAATCTATGCACGAATGTTGCAAAACTGAAGGTCACGGGTTCTATTCTCAAATTTGTTTTATACAAATATAGGGAAAATTATACATCATCTTAAAGGTATCGATCGATAAAAGAAACCTTTTGGCAAAAACAAAATTCACTTATCTTTATCCATTTTAAAATGACGGTTTTTTTGTGTAAACTATAAACATTTACGGATCACCCTATATTTTCTATCTTTTTTCAGACTCAAATTTCTTACTCGTGATAAACTAAGCTTTACTCTGGTATGCTACATGACAGTTTTTTTTAACAAATCTTAATTTCAATAACATAATTTTTTTAAATGCTTAAATACCCAAATTCAAAAAAGTCAAGTAGTGGTGTATGTCAAAAAACATATCATTGAAAAGGCCTTGTAAATTCTAGAAACTTTCTAACGTACACCAACCTTTTATCTCTTTTAGTTATTTTACAATCAGCAAAAAAAACTTATGCTCCCATATGAAATGCATGTTAATTATACAAATGAATGTGGCCACAGAATACATGCAAGTGTTATGCAAATTAACATGCGTTTCATATAGGAAAATAAGGTTATTTGCTGATAGAAAAAAAAAAAACTAAAAGAGATACAAGGTTGGTGTACGTTAGATTTACAAGTTGCTATAATTTACAAGACCTTTTCAAAGATATGCTTTTTGACATTCACTACTAATTGATTTTTTTTTATTTTGGGTATTCAAGCAATTAAAAAAAAAAACTGTTATTGATATTTAGATTTGTTAAAAAAAAACTGTCATGTAGCATACTAGAGTAAAGCTGAGTTTATCCCGAGTAAGAAACTTAAGTCTGAAAAAAGATACAAGTTTTAGTTTAGAAAATACAGTTCGATCCGCAATTGTTTATACTTTACACAAAAATGGCCGCCATTTTTATTTTAAACGGATAAAGATAAGTGAATTTTGTTTTCACCAAAAGGTTTCTTTTATTGATACCTTTAAAATGATGTATAATTTTACATATGTTTACATACAACAACTTTGAGAATCGAACCCGTGACCTTCAGTTTTGGAACATTCTGTACATAGATGTTGATGAAAATTTTTTTAATAGACTGCCCATATGCGATTTAGTTAGGAAGAATTTTGTTTGATGACTTTAGACCGAACCGCTCTGCCGTTATACATGCTGCACGGGATTAAATATAAAATATATAAACATTGTATATATATAAATTTACCCACTTTCGGAACGCGATTAAGCCACCAAGACTTTGATTTTCTGAAATAAAATTGTAAGTCATACTGGTTATATAGTATTAGAAAAGTATACAAATGTTGTGACTTTTTGGATCATTGGCTCTTAGACTAAAATATGTTGAAGTAAAATCTCTGGTCAAGCGGTGGATGTCAATTTAATATAATATCCAAGATAAAAGTTAATCTGAATAAAGGTATGAATAACAGAGTTACTTGAGCGTTTGTTTATATAAGTTTTCAAGACACAGACACTTCGCTAGATGTTTAAACTGCTTGTACGAGCAAAAGTTCCGTGATACTCCTGCACTAATCACAGAGAAAGTCTATTACATTTTATTGGAAGGTGTTGACGGACTAACAAACTTATTTTTCTTCATATTTCTTCCGTTCCCTTCCACACCAAAGCTAGGGCTCTTTGTATTAATCGTCTCAATGGAATATATTATGGAGAGGAAGAAAAATATTAATACAACTTCTTTAGAAATAATGAGTACTGGCTCAGTTTTTCATGGGGACCATGCAATATGCAATGATCTCATGAGGATAGGGTTCAGGGTCCAAAGGTATTATGTTAACTGGCTGTATTGTCTGGGAAAGAAATTATTTCTTATAAAACTAAAAGTCAGAGGATTTATTCGTTCTTTGGTTATTATTTAAGTTTAAGTCTTGGAACGTGTAGTTTGAGTTAGTTGCTTGATGTACCCTTATTGATGAGTAAATCCAAATATTCTCTTCCCATTACTGTAAGTCTAAGAGACTATCACAGAACACAGCAAATAAAACTCCTCTTGATAATTTCTTAGTTGTTAATTTAAGCTTACGTAGATTTTTACGGGGTCATTTTATATTGATTAGTTGTATCTACAGTATTTACTTATTTCGTTTAAATGTTTCGATGATACTAAAACCTTATAAAGGAAACAGTAAATCGGGAAGTTTGGGGTTTTTTAAGAGAAACTGGCGAAACAATAATAGATCACCATTAATTTGGATTAGATTCAGAATAATAATACATTACTGAAATTTAATCAACAAGGTCAATGCCTATTTATTAGTGAATTTCCTTTGGAAAGTGAACTATTAGCATGACCCGCACGGTGAAACTTAAGCCCGGGACCACCATAGAAGTTCCTAACGTGACCCCCTGAACACATTTTGGGGGGTGGTTCAAAATTTTATATATATATATATATATATATATATATATATATATATATATATATATATATATATATATATATATATATATATATATATAGATACCATTCATTAGTTCATACCTCCACTTCCGAATTCCTTAGTCCTTGCTTCCATAATCTAACTGTTATATCTTGACTAGTTGAAAAGATATATCTGTCATCCAATTTGAGTATATGTTTACAACAACGAAAACAACAATATAATTTATATATACATATTAATATTTTTTCATTTTCATACTTGAAAATTTATTAAATATTGCTTCCAGGAGGCAATAACTAATGGTAACACATCACATCAGTAGGTCAATCATAGTTACTTGCTTCCGGAGGCTGTTATATATAATTGGCGCGTTTCATTTAATATATACAGTATAGATTATTGCTTCCACCCTCGGATTCTCATGCCTCCGACGCCACGCGATGTATACTGTGTGTACTGTAGCATGCTAAACGGATAAGGAGGATAGCTGTTAGGCTAATAACTTATTTAGTAATAATAAAAAATCTAAGAGGCTGGTAATCTCAGGGCTCTGGGGGGGGGGTTGAAAGGTTGTTTGACCATTTTAGTATACCCTCTAATTTGGGGTAGGAACGAAAACATTTATTTTAAATGGGTAGAGTACAACAAATACAAAAACTGAATCGTAATTAGCAGGTTTTTGATTGCAATGTTAGAGTTAAGGGAATTATATTATTAGAAAGCCCCCAAAGCTAGGTTCAAGCAGATCTTTATTAGATTGTTTCGGTCAGATGTAACGATTTGAGAATCAGAATTAACGTCTTGGAAGACAATAAATTATCCCATTCTTATTTTCAGAGTCTCCAAAAAATGTGCACCAGAATTTTCTGCAAAATGTTACTAAACCAAAATGTTTTGCTATATTTACAACGTAATTTAACCCAAAATGTGTTAAAACTGTTCAGAACCAAGAACAGAGTTAGAACCATATAGAAATTATCAAGTAAAAAAAATTAAAAATGAGTTGGAAAATAATGAGTTATTATATATTTTGAAAGGATTCGATACATTTATTCACAATCGGAATTCCAAAAACCTGAGTTGCCACACGCCCATCTATTATTAGTATGAGACAATAAGAACTGAATTAGCGATACAGATGATAATATTGATAAAATCCTTGCTCATCAAAGTGAAATATTGCTCGATTGCAAAGGGTCCATTAGTATATCTCTATAAAGGTTAGAATTATTACAAATCTATCGCTCAGCGAGAACCTCAGAAATATTAAGCTCTCACATCATTTCTAACTGCCAGTTTGGACAGAACATGCAAAAATTACATGTCGAAATGTCGTGTGTACAGTTTGCGAGGTGGGTAAAGAAACTCTGCGTGAACGAAAGGGCGCACCGACACCGCATTCTGCTTGAGGTGCGTCGGAGAGGCGCACCAACCTGAGCCTGTAAAATTATGCCGAGCCGCCATCGCGCACCGCATCGGTCCCTGCGTCGTCGTCGACTCAAGCGGCTACAGCACGGCGCATCGGATCTGCGAAGTAGTGTGATCTAAAGTGACTTACGAGCGCCTTCACACTATGTCGCTGCGACCGGGTCGCAGCCACCCTTCGGCCACTTAACCCGTCGAAATTTTATTTAGCCTTTGGAGCCCTTCACACTAGTGGGTCGCAGCGACCCACTCCGTGGCAGCGCCTCGGTGGCCACGGAACTGCGACGCCGCCGGGCGGTGGCAGCAACCCTGCTTTTTATAGTCGGACGCACCTTAACGCTGGGCAGAGCCATCGGCCAGTAGGTAATCTGGTCTATTCAGTCCCCTCCTCGCCACCGGCCCTAAATTATCGCCGCTTGGCTGAACGCGTGACTCACTAAGTACCCAGTGCAGTAGGAATATGTAATGCGTCTTATTTTTAAAACATTAGGAAAACGATTGTTATATTTAGCATCATGACAAAACCCTGATAAATTTGATATCAAACTTCACGAAAATCGGACAGTATTTAGGTCTACTTTGATTATGCCAATGTGTTAGTAGAAATTTAACTTTTACACCTATGACAGGGTCATGACCCGTTCTTAAACAATCAACATTATTAATTACTAGCTGATGTGAACCCCTTAATTACTAGTACATATTTTTAAGGACTGCACGTAACTAAAAACGTTTAATTCAGACATTAACACAATAAAAAAAAACATGGTAGGCCTAATACCCTCAAAACTTAGTGAAGTTATAGATATATCGCTCGATAATACTTTTGAAGAGTGACTCACAGTTTGTCAAAACAAACAAACAAACGGCACGCGGCCGTCATTTATTTATTTTTTCGTGAGTTTATACTTTGTTATATTTTTTTATAATAATATTACATATCTCAATCATATTATTCAAATTTGTTTAATCGTTGATTATTATTTCTTTGATATTATTTAATTGATTTGGTTTTGGCCTTTTTACAGCACCACCTATACATTTTACAGTTTTGTTTGATTTATTAACTATGACTTATTTATTATTTTCGTATGTTTTTTAGTTTGTGTAAAAGCTTCTCTACAGTCTTAAAGTTAGTTTACACATAAAAGTACTAAGTCCCCGTAAAAATAAAAAAATACAAAAAAAAACTTTAAACACGCCTAGACATTTGTAAATGTTTCAAATATTTAGCCAGTCCACAGCCTGGAAAAGTGTGATAGAAATCATAGATAAAACAACTGGTTTAATTAAATAGGCAAAGTAAACATATACAAACGAATAATTATGTTCCTTAATTAACAATTAAGTTATTTCTTTATGAACGGGTCACAAGCTAGACTTGGATATAATAAATAAATTGTCATCTTGCCTTTAAAAAACGGGCCATGAGCCTGACATAGGTGTAAAAGTTAAATTTCTACTAACATATTGGCATAATCAAGGTAGATCTAAAAACTGTCCGAATTTCGTGAAGTTTGATATCAAATTTATCAGGGTTTTGTCACGATCCTAAATATAACATTCGTTTTCCTTATTTTCTAAAAATAAGACATATTACATATTCCTACTGTACTGTGCACTTAGTGAGTCACGCGTTCAGCCAAGCGGCGATAATTTAGGGCCGGTGGTGAGGAGGGGACTGAATAGACCAGATTACCTACGGGCCGATGGCTCTGCCCAGCGTTAAGGTGCGTCCGACTATAGCGACTCAACCCACTAGCGGGGCATTGAAACATACGGAGCCCTTCACACTCGGTGACTGCGACCAAGTTTTCGGGATGCGCGCGTAGCTTGTTTTGGTTGTCTACCTGCCTCCTTCCTATAATTCTGTAATTTGCTGTCGACTCGTTTTGCTGATCCCCACTGTTGTGAAACTATCTTGTTTTGTGTCTGTGTTGTTCAGCGTTGATAGTTTATTGTGCCTTTTTTAAATTTAATTGTACTTCACACACCAAATTCAAATAAATGTATAAATAAATCATTCATAAATAAAATAACGAACTGGGATGTGTTGATCAGTTGAAGTATTAATGTGTGGGCCTAGGTGAGGTTGGTTACTTGTAGTCAATTAATCTGCGACACGTTACAAATATGATAATGTTTGTTTAGATTTCAACCAACGAGAATACTTTCATATTTGGCCTAGGTCTTACTGGATACTGTACTAGCTTTTTCCCTGGCAATAATTTGACCCATAATTATTGCCTGATTCTCAAAAGTGACATTGACTGAAGTTGTGCATTGGTAGGCCAGAAGTAAATGGGCTTTAAAGACTTGTTCAAATATATGCCTATTGCTTATAGCCTATTTATATCCACTTCAAATTAACAATACAGAATTCAAAGACAAATTGTTTACACAATGACTATTCTGAGAGGAATTTTTATGTGGTAAGTAGTTCTTTTTCAGGGCGAATAAATTTTAGTTCTTCACCTAATATAGGCCTACTAGATTCAACAATAAACTGGAATGTGGTAGGCTGGTTGAAGTAATGTGGGCTTAGGTGAGGTTAAGTAAGTTATTTTTAATTAATTAATCCGGCACCTATACTGCCTATTATGGTGGTATTACAAATTCTCGCTTCATCCTATTACGGGACATAGGAGCGTATACCTAGTATACCTTACTTAGACAAAATAACTTAAAGAACATCTTTCCACAATAAAAGTGAAGTAGAACATTGCCTACTCAAACTGTGTGGATGTTAAACTTATTCTAAGCAAGAATGTAGTGAGATTTTAAGAATTTTTGGACCATTATATCCCATAACACCGGTTTGGTTAGGTAATTATGATGTTTTCATAAGTATAAGATTGTCTGGTTTGTTATAATATTTACTTACAGTACTTGAGTTAATTTATTATAGGCCTACATCAAAAACGAGAATTTTAAAATTATTTCACATAAATCCGTTTTACACAGTGAATATGTAGAAAATGGAGAGGGCTGGACCTTAGGGGGAAAAAATTAATTGGGGGGGGGTTTGGTTGCTAAGGGGTTGGGGGTTCGTTTTTCAATAAGGGGACATTCAATTCTATTATTTTCCCTTTTCTTACTACAAATCCAACTAACAACATCTCCTGACGTAAGAAATAAAAAAATTACTAAATATTTATGATTACCATCTTACATTTAACCACTTTAACTTACCGGTACCAAAACTGAAACTAAACAACATACCACTCAAATATATTGATACAATCAATAATTTGGTGTTTTTTATGAACAATAAACTAGATTGGATAGATCAAGTAAATTATATTTGTAAAATAGAATTTTCCGTTAGCCTATCCATAGTTTAAAGAATTTGCCTTGTATTTACCATTAAATATTAAAAAAATCACATTGGTAAAAACTTATATTTCCAAGTTTTGGATAAGTTTTACAATGTGCCCAAAATTACTGTATTGGATTTATTTTTAATTTAAAGTGGGATGATCATACTACCGATACCCAGCATTATAAAACACTACTACACCTTAAGTTAAAATAAACAATAAAATACCAATTTTAATGTTGTTATACAGCATTTTTGCAGATAAACCCCCAAATATTTAGCAGAAAGATTTACTTTCACTATAAATATAAGTATGACAAGTACCCGTCATGGTGCAATTATGTTAAATATTCCTGCTTATTATTCATGATTTTATATTATAATCAATCATTTGTTGTCACAGCATCAATATTACAGAATTCTTTACCAAACAATTTCCGTAGAGAGGTCAGTCAAGCTCGTTTTCGGGTAACGTTGAAGATGTTACTATCGGTTGACTCATGGGGGTATAAGCTACTAAATCTGCACTTTTTGTTAAGTAATTCTATATTATTAAGCCAATAAAATTATGTACTTCAATTTAGAAACTGAACATATGAAACCGAAACCAAAATTACCCTACGTTAGCATACGGAACCAAAATTATAACTGCAAATACTCTTTTGCAAATACAAATTTACTTGTTCTGTCTACTCTGTTTATTGTTCATAAAAACCCCAGATTTTTATTAATGCACTATATTATGTCGTATGAAATTAGCCTACGTTATTATTGCAAAATGTTTAATTATTGATAGCTTGTATATATACAAGTTTTGAAAACAGATATTTGTTGTTTTTGTTTTATTTATTTCAGTTGACAGCAAAATGTTGTTCATTTGTCTTTACTTCCCACGTATTCAAACAAACTGACTAACCCAACCACGTTAATATAACTACACCTAACCCTCCCTCTAGGTAACCTGATATCTGCCGCTTTTTATTTGAGGGATGCCCTTAGACTACATAAACCCACGGTATTTTCATGATCAGGCAGCAGTTAGATTGATACAAACAAATTAATCAAGTTTGTTTATCATTACTATTGTCTATTTGGTTATACTATCAAATGACATACTTCATCGGTTATTATTTCGGGAAGTGTAATACAAATTTTGTATTATCAGTTTTTAACATTGATTTAAATTATATTAATTAAATTACGTTGTTTGTTTATTCTTAAGATGCCAGTCTTCAAGACGTATGTGGTAGAGGGTACTTGTCAGTCCCAACTTTGAGTAGGCCTAAATAAATAAAGCTCATTATTATTATTGTGGGGGGTATTTCCTAAATAAGAGTATTTTAACGTTGCTCTTCTGCTAAATGAACGATGGCAATAATCACATATCATCACTACTAACAAGTTAATCTTCTACTAATCATAACACAAAAATATTAATCTCCAGTGCAGTTGAGCCGGCAACTCTACTCAGCTTGACGACACGAGAGCTGAGAAGTCGACTTCTTACGAAGCTGTTATTAGATCCGACATATGGTTACACACCTACAATATTAGATCCGATGACGCTACGAGACACACCAGAATCGCGACCGCAGCACAACGTGGTGGCCACTTCCGAAACTCATACACACGCACTGTATGTCTGAAACCGGCTATATTAGATCCTGCTCAAATCGGGTAAATTCGACTATTTCCGTGATGGCCGAAACGCCAGAAACTAAAAAAAAAAAGGTTTGGCGCTATTAGATCCAGTAGGGTGGATCTAATAGCGCCATCGGATCTAATAGTGTGGGTGTGTAACCATATGTCGGATCAAATAACGGCTTATTCGCAAGAACACACACACGGACACACACACACACACACACACACACACACACACACACACACACACACACACACACACACACACACACACACACACACACAGACAGACATCACGTAAAAACCACTTTTTTGGGTTCAGGGAGCACCAAAACGAATATTTTCACTAACAACTCAAATTCGAAAATGTTGACGAAAACAATACTTTCTCCATATACTATGTATAAGGGGAGAAAGTAAAAACACAACAGTTGTGCTTCGTGATGTGATAAATCAATACTTTTTACTTATAAAGGATAATATGTAGGGAAACAACTAATGACAATATATCATCAACACATGTTTCAGAATTATGGGTAATTCTGGTTGGCGACAAAATAGAAAACTTCAGGTTAAAATAATTTAAAATAGCCGTAAACTGCTGATAGACAATGTTATTTCCCAATAAATTAATATTGAAGTCATCATGAGGTCAAATCACGATTTGAACAATTTATGCTTAACAGTACCAAAGTTTGACAGATCAGTCATTCTTGCTCCAATATGGCTCAAACAGACAGCTAAATGGCTGTCAGAACTATACACAATTTCAAGGTGTTTTACCACCATTAGTTGTGACCTCCACGGAGGCAAGAACTACAATCGGAGGCATGAACTCAGTCTGGAGGCCAATACTTATGATTGGCAAGTGAAATGGAAGCAAGGTCTAAGGAATGGTAAATCTATATATATATATATATGTATGCACTCTAGAGGTCGCATTTTTTGTCCGATTTACTTCAAATTTGGTAGGGACGTTCCTTCCTATAATCTGTTGGACAAGTTCGTTGGGCAAAACAATCGAAAAACTCGAAACCCATTTTTTTGAGATTAACCTTTGCAATTTCGAGTTTTTGGGCCCAAAAAGGGTCAGAAAAGCCCCAGATGTAAAATTAATGCATGTAAAAAGATGGGAATTAGAAAGGTGAAAGTTTTAAGCCCTCCCTCGTCATTCTAGCATAAATATTTACTGAGTTATTAAAGAAAATGTGTATCGGCTAAACACAGTACGTTGTCTTATGGGGGTTTTACACTAGAAAAGCCTGTTATTCCTTTGTTAGAGTACTTTTATTACCCCCAGCAACCTCACACCTACTTTCAAGCCTGACTGGACCTTCTCCTAACCTTATAATGCGCAAAATTGTATTCCCAGCTTTGCAAGTAAATGAAACCAGGAGTATCAGAACAGCCAAAAAATCAATGTGTTCAGATTTCGATAAAAATTGGACAAATGAATGTTTTTACACTGATTTTGAGTTTTGTATGTGGAAATTCACTTCCCTCACGTCAGCGTGCTGCGTGCAAACTCGTTTGTATCTAATATCAGATCTAGCTCAATTGTTTAACTACTTACTTAATATAATTCTCATTAAGACTTTAAAATGCAAATATGTATTGAACATTTTAAGGATGAGAATAGATGGTATGTAATTGTTCTTCCATACGAAATTCCCAACCAAGCTCCAACCTAATATGATATACTCTGTAGAGTATAGCGTTTTAAATGTCATTAAAACACTCTATAATATAATTTAATATTTGTGACATGTACAAAGTAAATTATTTATATAATATAAAACAAGTTTTGTGAATAATTGCTGACAATTGCAAATAAGAATTGCTGGTGCTACTTGGTTTTGAAAGTCTGGGCAGATTCGCGATTTTCATGTCCGGGGATGTTGGAACTGAGGTGGAGTCGATGGTTTGAATTGTTTCATGGCCTGAGGGGACAGGAGCCGAGTCACGTGACGGGAGGCGTCCTTGGCCCAGAACATTCGGTCCAAAACTTATAAATTCACGCTCGCCGGGGTTCTGCGGTAATTTACTGTACGTACATTTCTGGTGTCGGACGTTTGTCGCTAGTCTACCCTACGAGACTTGAATTTCTTCAGATTGGAAGGTACAAAAACTTGTTTTTAAATTTAGAGTAATAATTCAAATCATTGCTCCATTTCTCATTTTGTTGTTTTTTCTAAAAAAGGGGATCAGTCTGTAAAACAATTATTTCTTTTTCAGGGTTCGAAGCGTTTCGATTAATGGGTTGAAGATAGACTAAGGCCAGACTGAAAAAGAACAGAAAGAAAATTTATATAATTAAAGTTCAGCAAATATCAAAAAAGAATCGAACAGTTCACTTTTATATTAAAATATTGAAGAAAGATAAGCAAAACCAAGTTTTATTTTATTTTGAATTTTAATAGTTTAATTTGGAAGTTAAAATATTTTATTTTACAACAAAGACTTTTATATTGGTTATTTAAATAAATACAAGAAGATTTTATTTAGTTCTTTTATTTAAAATACCACTTCTCAATCTCAAGAAAATATTATTGCCTGCTAGACAGCGCTATAAAACAAACATGCCAAATTCTAGGCGAATTTAAAGTAACGTATTCAAAAATATTTAATGTTAATAAGTGGACATGTGTTAACATTGATTAGTGAATTTCCTTTGGAAAGTGAACTATTATCATGACCCGCACGGTGAAACTTAAGCCCGGGACCACCATAGAAGTTCCTAACGAGACCCCCTAAACAAGTTTTGGGGGTAGTTCAAAATTATATATATATATATATATATATATATATATATATATATATATATGTGTGTGTGTGTGTGTGTGTGTGTGTGTGTGTGTTTGCACTCTAGTGGTCGCATTTTTCACCCGGTTTACTTCAAATTTGGTAGGAATGTTCCTTTTGGCAATCAGTTGGACAAGTTCGTTGGGAAAAACAATCGGAAAACTCTAAACCCCTTTTTTGGGGATTTATCTTTCAAATTAATGTCAAGTTTTTGGGACCAAAAAGGGTCAGACAAGCCCCGGATGTAAAATTAATGCATGCAAAAAGATGGCAATCAGAGAGGTGAAAGTTTTAAGCCCTCTCTACTCATTCTAGCGTTTAATATTTACCAAGTTATTACAGAAAATGTGAATCGACTAAACACAGTACGTTGTCTTATAGGGGTTTTACTTTAAAAAAGCCTGATATTCCTTTGTTGTGAGTACTTTTATCTTCGCCAGCAACCTCACGTCTACTTTCAAGCCTATCTGGACCTTCTCCTAACCTTATAATGCGCAAAATGTTATTCCCAGCTTTGCAGGTAAATGAAACCAGGAGCATCAGAACAACCAACAAATCAATGTTTTCAGATTTCAATAACAATCGGACTAAATGTATGTTTTCACACTGATTTTGAGTTTTTATGTGGAAATTCACTTCCCTCACGTCAGCGTGCTGCGTACGAACTCGATTCTATTTAATTTGGATACAATATAGTAATTATGTATTTCATTAGGCAAAAATATTAAATTTCTTACTCAGTAATTTATGGTGTCATAAATGTAAAAGGAATGCAATGTGGTGGAGACTGTGAGTCGTCACTCATAAGTTATGGTTATTACGTTCCACATTGCACATTAAATGTTACCTCTTTGTTCACACTCTTCAAGTAAAATAATATATTTATCTAAATAAAAATAACCAAAGTATATTTATTCATATTTTAAAAATATATGCCTTTCCCTTATCGGTCCTTTCTAATTTAAATTTTGATATCCCGATTTCTAGTTTAAAAACACTTTACTAGTCTAATATTTTCTATTGAAACCCTCACTTCAATGTGAAGGTTGTATTCCATTTATAAAATAACATTTGACATTTAAAATACACAAACATACCGTAAATATGACTCATACTAAAAATCCTTTTTTTAGAACCGTGTTTTCTTTATTATTGAAAGATGACCCTCACACTGAGATCAAACATTCAAATTATAAAATGTGTTCTAAAGACTAATAAAGAGCTTCAGAGCTGTAAATCTGGATTTTATACAAGAAATAAGTAAGGATTTATAAGATATATACATCATATTAACAAGAGATAAAGAACCTTGAAAATAATAAGATGATATGTTACAACAATATCAAGTTAAAATAATAATGCTTACAATTAATAAGTAATGCTTTCAGTCAGTGTTTGGGTCCCCTAGTGAGACCAACGTGAAAATAACTACCTTAGTAGTTATTCTTGTTATGACTGACTGTGAACCTCATTGTTCTTGAGATGTTGCATCTCCTATTAGGGTGTAACCCCCTCCCCTACACGCTTCATGAGAACGATGAGGCAAAAACTGCTTTAAATGCACTAGGTCTGATTTACAGACAGACTGACTCACTAGTTTTAGACTTCGGTGTTCTCAAATGTCTGTAATTATATGTATCTGAAGACATCTTAAGCTACAATAACAATGAGGTGTCGGTATATTGTGAGATGAAACATGTTTTCTAATGGTAACTGTGAGCTCATCCCCTTTCCCGATAACAGATTCTACCAATTTTAAGCTTTAATCTAACGTACCGATATCAAAATAAGTTATTCATATATACGTCCATATAAAATACCAAATAATAATTTATCACATTTTGCACATTCGTTCCAATTTCGGGACTTAATCTACTGTACTAATAACTGAATCATTTACAAAAAGATATATATCAAATGCTTCCTCATTTTAAATTTTAAATAACCCCTACTGCTTTATTAATGTACGACTATTTTCTGTTTATATTCTCTGTACAATTGTAAAAGAAGGTTATAGGCTAATCTAAGAAATCGCGTCTGTTTTTTATTTTAATTTTAAATATATCTTATCTTAAAACGGGGTTTAAATACCGGTACTTTATATAATTATTGCCAATTTCTAAGAGGCTATATGAGATAATAAACGGCTATCTAAACTGATTACTTTAATAGGCAACAGTTTGAAGTTGGATTATTTTAAAATTGAAGTTTACATATACAACTTTAACCTTCGTAAGACATAACTGATGCACCTTAGTTTTTTTTTTTTTAAATACAAATATGTCAGGTTAGTCAAATGTAAAATGTTTTGAAACTGAAAAAGGCTGCATCGGTTTTGGAGACCTTCAGTTTCACTACATCTCTTTTATAAAGGTAAAATTTAAAGGTTTAGAAATGATATTGAAATAAAATTAGGAGTACTAAACTTGTTAGACATATAGTAGTGATGTTTAAATTAAAAGCAACATATATAGCGTAGAAATAACGTGTGTAAAGTTTCATAGCAATACAACGCCACACCAATGTTTGTTTTAGCCGGACCCAATAACTGTAACGTTTACTTATTTCCTGCGGTTTATTGGTTTACGGTCTCAGTTGAAGAAATGCTTAAAATTAAATTCTACAGGGTGTTTATTTTACATAACTAGGTTTGGAAACAATAACTATAAATACTGGATATTACAAATACACGTTTTTGCTTTTGGTCCTTTCCAAACTAGTTTCAATAATTTCGTAGTAGAAGGAATTATATTATTTAGATTTGATGCATTTACGAAACGGTTTACTCTTTCAGGCGAATTTATAAAACAAATAATATTTGTATCTGTTATTTAATTTTCTGAAAGCGATGGTTTTTTATACAGATATAACATATATATATAGCACGTGTGATTTAGTTAAAATTTGTCTAAAGGGTAACAACGATTTTATTTGAACCAAGGACAAGACTAAATTAAAAATTCAACAGTGTTCTCATTTTATAATTTTAATAGTGTTGAGTGAATTTCCAAGGTGTAGAAGAAGGTTGCAGCTGTTAACCTAAAATAATATCTACTTAAGCAACTCTCCAATATCCACATGTAGTACCAATATGGGATATACTGGGATAATTACTATTTTGACAACCCTCCCATTCAACCTTAAGGAAGTTTTCACTTATTTCTATGTTTTAATATAAAGACAGGATTGTTTATCCATAAAATGAAAAAGCTTTGCAATAATGAATTCTGCTTATTTATGTGTGCGATATTTATTTGAAACACTGATGGGCAAGGAAATTATATTTAGAAAAGTAAACGAGCAATTCCTTGTGCAGTCATTAATTAGAATGACAAAAGTAACCTATAACCTAACCTGGACGTCTTTGTTATTTAAATTTGCACCCTCTTTCATCTTTTGCTACGAATGCGTTTGACAAAAGTTAAAAGGACAGGAAAGTTAAAATTTCTTCCTGTTATTCCAAATGTTTCGTAAAGCGTTAAATTCATATTGCATTTATTACTACCAAGTTATAAATATTTACTTAAAAGACTCATGCTATCGTTAAACATTATAACACTGTACAATCTTGTTTTAATCTGTCAAAGGCTTGAATGACTTTTCGTCATGTTTTATAATGTAGTTATTGTTTTTGAATCTTAATACCAATTAAGAGGTTGTAAGTATTTAACCATTTTTGAATTGTAATTATTAGTGATAAAATAATATAACATTGAATTTATTAGTAAATTACGCAAAATTTCTAGATTGTACAGTTCTTACGTCCATAGGAAAATTATGGGTATTCAACGTGCCTGCCTAGCAATTCAGACGTGGCCGGTTCCATTCCGGTCCCGGCTGACTCCTGTAAATCATAAGCGGTCACCTCTGACTTGTCCATGTGACTAATGCCGTTACGGTACCTCGCTGTCTTTAGTTCACCGCAAAGGTCAATAGCCTATGGTGACGGGCAGTTGAAGTTTAAAAATACCCCCGTCGCAGGAAACCTGCATACTCAGCGAATTTCCAATCCATAATATATGTATTAATACCACATAAAGCCGCATACCAAGATTCATTAAAATATATTCACAAATAAGCGATATATACAATTTTAATTATTCTCCATAAGAATAAAATGGGGCTGATTAAGCAGGTATGCTGCAACAAGGAACACAAAATATGGGTTTTCATGTAAATATAATTATAACTCAACTAGTTGAAACCACATTCAAAGTTTCGACAGTAAACATTAATAAATTAGCGATATATACCATTTTGATTATTTTCCTTAAGAATAATATGGGGGATAGTGAGCAGGTTTGCTGCAACAAGGAACACAAAATAATGGGCTTTTATGCAAATATCAATAGAGCTTATTTAAGTGAAGTCACACACCAAGTTTCATCCATATACATTCATAAATAAGCGATATATAACATTTGAATTATTCTCCATAAGAATAACATTGGGACCGATTACCTAAGTTTGCTGCTACGGGAACCGTAGGCGAAAAATTCTGTTTTGTGGAAACAACTCTAAACCACAACCAGATGAAATCATATACTAAGTTTCGTCAGTTTATGTTCATAAATAACCGAGATATACAATTTTTCCTTTTCTCCATAAGAATATCATTAGACAACGTACTGTGTTTAGCACTTTCAATATCTCAGTAACCAATTGACGTAGAGCAATGATCAAAATACCAAATTGTTTGTTTTTTAAGCTGAATTCAATGGGTAAAAATTAAAATTTGATTAAAATAAAAATTACATGTGAAAACCCAAAAACATTTTGGGGTACAAAACCCACCTTCTGATGGTGCGATTCGTCTGGTTTTCGAACTCGTTCAAATAAATGGTACCTTACACATTTGTGCCAAATTTAATTAAGATCAGACCTTTTTTATGAGAGTTATCGTGCTTATGGACACACACACACACACACACACACACACACACACACACACACACACACACATATATATATATATATATATATATATATATATATATATATATATATATATATGTACATATATAACAATTTGAACAAATTATAATTTTGGCATCTGGGGACCTCAAAATGAAAAGTTATCATGGTCTTGGACTTAAAGTATTACGGTAATAATTTCTTCCTTATAGGGGAAATTCGCTAAAAAAAATTCTGTTTAAAGTAATTGATAGCATTATGTCTTATTTTTACATAACAATTATACTTAAGGAATTTGGATTTTAGAATTGTAAGTTCTTAACCATCTCTCTTACAACCAGGTCAAAGAAAGGGAGTCATACTAATTGAGTTCATAATATGAACTTGTTGCCTATAAAAAAGAGAATACCCTAGTCACGTCTTTGTAGCTGAATACCCGAGTGTAAAAATTAATAGTGACATTTATACTTAACCTAGATAATCAAACATGTGTAATGACCATTTTATACCCTATCCATTTTCTAAACTGATACAAAAGTACAGAATAATCATCCAATACTTTGTCCGAGTAAAAGCTCAGAACCGCAGCAGAATGGACCTCTGATTGCCAGTAGGTATTATCCCTAAATTGTACGAACAAAACAGTGTACAAAACTTTAGTTACCAGTTAGATAAAAGATAATGGCTAACAGCAGATAAGCAAAACAAAGGCAAACAAAGTATGAAGGTAACAAATAGTGAAGTCACGTAACCTAAGAAAATACAAAGTGGTACACTCCGAATGAGAACCGCATTTAAACTCGAAAAACTATTTAGCTTTAAACATTTTAGAGTTTTCCCCATAATATTTGCGGGACAAAATAATTCACAAGATTCGAAAGAAATACGCATAATGTTTAATATAAAAGAAAGGTTCAACCCAGAATAGTGAAAACCCGTATTTAAGATGCACCAGGGAATGTAACGATCGCATTGCGCTGGCGGCGGCAACAGCTTCCGTCACAGATCAGGTTCACGCTATCGACGCGATGCTGTGTAGGACTCTGAGTGATTAGATCAACGCAAATCAGCGAGACGCTGCTGTAAGCACCTGCGGTAGTAATGGTAAGCTGTTTGATTAGTAATTGAATATCTTTAATTTTTCTAAACCCGATTTATTTAGTTTAATACTCTCAATCATGTGTAACATACTCTCTGCTGTTTCTCCAATCAATTTTTAAACCGGAGCACATTTTTGGATAACATTTTATATGACTGTATCTCAGTCACACAATAGCACTTGACCTACCTAAATTGTACATAATAATAGTAAACTTGGTTAAAATCATGGATACCGTACCATCACGGACAGTTCAGTGACATAGGACTGCCCTCATGAGTTATGATAGTAGGGGCAACTGCAGAGAGCTACCCTCAGAAGTCATAGTGATCGGAAGCAGGTACAGAGGGCTATGCTCTGAAACCTTGTGATTAGGTATTTTTGTTGAGGTTTACTCTTAGCCGTCATGGTGATCGGGAGCAGAGGGCTATGCTCTGGAACCTTGTGATTAGGTATTTTTGTTGAGGTTTACTCTTAGCCGTCATGGTGATCGGGAGCAGAGGGCTATGCTCTGGAACCTTGTGATTAGGTATTTTTGTTGAGGTTTACTCTTAGCCGTCATGGTGATCGGGAGCAGGTGTAGAGGGATATCTTTGCAAATCTTAGTGATCGAACGCAGATGCAGAGGGCTATCCTCATAAACCATGATGATCGTGCGCAGGTGGAGAAGGTTACCCTAAGAAATCATAGTGATCGAGCGCAGGTGCAGAGGGCTACCCTCATAAATCATAGTGATCGAGCTAAGGCGCACCAATAATCTTCATACCAAATGAGAGAATTATTAAATGCCCCAAAATACAATATTTCACTGACATAGGAACTTTATTTTACTTAGTTAAATTTAAACTTGTATTAAATAACTACAACGGTTTTGTTAAAAACTTCAATATACATTCAAATATAGTCATGCCAATCGTAGGACCTGTATAAATTTAACTTTACTTACTACCAACATGGAATTCGTAATAAAAAAAGTTTGCAGACAAACTTCAAAGGAAACGTTTGATTTGTATTATTGTATCTTATAAATCTTGTGGAATACACCCAGACAAACATTATCGAACCTTTAAAAATAAGTAAACTAATTAAAGAGAGTAAAGCTGAAGGGAATGCATTACTGATTTATGAACGCAAGGTTAAAAATGGTAGACAAGCATAGCCTAGTACAAAGAAGTAGAACATCATGGCAATGGGACCCAGTTAAGTAGAAGGTGTATAACATAGATCTTCCCTGAATAATCAAGCAATGGCGATGAGTTACGGGCGGTCCCTCCTCGGCCACACACCATTTAGAATGAGGAACGTTGTAATCTACACTTTATGCAGTAACCTATAAATTACTAGTTCTTTAACGTTTGCTGCACATAGAAACAGGTATTATACAAGGATTGTTACGCAGTGTTCGTAAGGCAGATTAAACTATATACCTCTGTATATGCTCTGTTAGTTAGCTTTGGTTTGATTTATTCTTATGACAGTTTTATTGATTACCTGCCCTACGAAATATTTAAACTTAATGTAATATTAACGTTCATGCCTAGTGACAAAATCATTTTTCAATAGAATTTACTTTTTATTTCTTAAATACACAAGCAGAATATTTATAAAAGATGTATTATTTGAGACCAGTAGGAAACCAATCAACGTACTCAACATTGGTGCAGGAAAATAATCCAGATGAAAGAACTATTTTAAGGCATGAAACTAAGTTAGATGACGAATTTTTTTACCGATACATATACTTATAACTCTTCACATAAACTAAGATGACATGATTTAACAGTATTTTGTATGTTATTCACAATGTATATTTAATACATACGGTATTTCCAAGTAGAAAATAAATCAAAGTACTGGTGTGCAATTGACCCGGAAAAGTTTTTACGAATGTAATATTAGTATTATTTTCCACTCCACGTAAACACAAAAAACATCTAATTCCGTTGCTTTAAGCCTAAGACTCAAGGATAAACGTGCTACAATATTTCCTGAAGTGCGTCTGTTGCCCATAAACCAGACTTGCCACCATAAAACAGGTTTGTTGCCGCAATTGACAGCATTTATGGCTAATGTACCTGTCATTCCTTTGTACTTCGCAACATATGAGTTTATCCTCATGCAAGATCAAGGCCATAAATTATTTGTTCATCTAATAACAGTCAGTGCAAACGTATTACAAAAAAATAAGTGATGACAGAGAAACACCTGTAAAACATGTTTACTGTTTTTTTTATTCGTTTTTGTCTTAAACCTACAGATTAATTTTGCGGGAGGCTTTGGCTATTTGGGGAACGTTATGGTGGTAATCATGGACATATTTAATGAAAGAGTAGATAAAATTATGGCTCATTTTACATATATTTGTTAGAAAAGGGCTTTGGTGAAAACAAAAACTCAACTCTGATGACTCAGAAATAGTAGCAGGTCAGTGTCACTGCTAAAATTGAGATTGATACTCATTAAAAGGGCATAATTTCAGACCAGAACAGTCTTTAGAGATATTATTTGAATACAACAAATTATTTGTTTGCAAAACACATACAAATTCTAAAACAAAAATTGTAAAGTTAGGAAATTTACATGATTTATTGAAATTAAAATTAAATTAACATAAGCCTATCACCAATAACGAATTTAAAGTTGTTTTGTTTGATTTGAACCGAGTATGACAGGTTTAATTCTCTGTTCATCTTGTTAAACAATCCTCAATACATTTCTAATATCATTATATGATATTTTTATGTTTTTTACTATCGGTATTAGGAAATTAAAACCCATCTAAGAACTGTTAATGTATAGACAAATATATCATATATAACTCTTAATATATTATATACTAAGGTAACTATATGCATTCAGTTTAGCAAAACATAAATAAATATAAAAGATATTCATTGTTATATTAAAAACAGAATATATGGCTAACTAACTTATTTAACGAAAGAGTATAGAGGACGTAAACAATGGTAGTAAAATTGAGGCTGTTGGAATGATATTATCAGCGCACTCAGCAGCTTTACCGTCATATTGTTCTTTCATGATAAATGTGTATGTTTTAATGGTTGTAATCCTTAAAAGTTTCATAGTACTTCTAATTTTATAATTCATAGTGATACCGAACGATGGTTACCAGGTGTTTTGCAAGACAAGTGGATATAAGGTATTACTTTGACTAGATCTATTGACACAAGTATCTCGTATTGAGAGACGCGTGTTGTTCGTGAGCAACATAGCCTTGGTGTGGCTCGGACACTACTTGTACTTCTCGGTTTACTTAGTTTCGTGCCTTGATTAATACAAAATATTCCGACTGAAAATGCATGTCGTGAGTAGGCACGACATGTATTTTCTATCTGTTGATGCTGTTGTTATTTCTGATGCAATTCGTCTGATGTTTCTTGTCAAAATGTGATTCTGTTTATTTTATAGTTACTTGAGTTGTTATTCATATAAAACAATGTTCTGAATATTTGAGTATTTTCTCTAGGAGCTTTTTATGAATGCGTATCAAGGGTCAATACGAATGGTGGGTTATATTACACATCCTGCAATAAACACTGTTGCAATCACTGGTAAATGGTTCGTTATTAACAAATTGAAACACAGTTTATGCCTTTTAATCTACTATATCCTATCAACCATGGTTATTTTATTTTATTTATCACATAAATACATTACATGGCTTGCGTTTTTACATACAACAAAAAAACTATTTGGTAGTAAGATTATGATTCCCTGCTCTGTTCCTGCACAACTCCTAGATTGACTTATAATTAATTGATGTAACCTAATTGTTTTATTTGAGGATTGCGTTGCGTTAATTCTTTGGAAAGAAAAAAATGGTATTCCTCAAAACTAGGGCTTAGTTGATGACCAACTAGGATTTACTTAATGTAATTTCCCATTGTTTCCTAGTTTCAATATAAAACTTACATCTAAATATGTAAATTAGTATGCTATTCCATTCATAATAATTTGTAACTAATGATTTTAAAGCCCTAATAAGATTTTAAGTTTCGTAAATTAATTTCCGAAGTCCTTGTGAAGGCTCATTTAACTGTGGCGTTTGATTAAATAAGCCTTATGTGAAGCTCTTTATGTCTTTTGGTGATTTGTAATATATTTATGGTAGTGTGATATGAGGTTTGGAATCGTATGAGAAACTATTTGGAATGGAGTGTACTACATGGGATTGGATTTGGGAAGCATGTAGTTTGATTTCCAACTAAAGGTTAAGTTAACAAATGCATCTTTAAAGCATCCTAAAAATATCTTCATTCGCTTGTTCTGTATCTAGGGTACTAAGTGCCTGATGAATTTGAATGAATGTTTCCAATAGAGAACCTACACTAGCGTGTTACACAAACCTTATCTTTAACCATACTCAAAGCCTCTAAGATGTTTCAATCCTGATAGTAGTTACCTTTACCGTACTTCTTTGTTTAAGTCAGAAATCATCTCTCTTCTCCCTAGTTTTGGTGCGGCTTATCTAAGGACATTAAAAATACTTGAAAAAAGTGTTACAGAAAATAATCTAACACTCAGTACCCTACTTTGCATTGATAACAACTCCAGGTACTGAAAGAAAACAGTGTTTAAATCAAACATGTTATTGAATCAAAATTATATGTGACACAGTCAAATTTCATCATAAATATTAAATTCTTACCATCCTCCTACTGTACAACGGAGAATGACACTTCAGGAGTATTATCATTTCATACCTATGATTATGATGGATGCACAAACAGATGGTGAGTTTTTAACCGCAGTTGCGTCTTTAAGAGCTGTGTTTACTTTACTGTTAACTGTATTGCTTTATCTGCACATACAGTCTACTATAAGGCAACAGTGTACTACAGTGTACTACTTTGCGCCAATTATACAATAGTAGTTATATTATACGTATAAACATATATTGTTTACGTGTGTTTAAAATAAAATGTCAAATCAACACCGTAGAAATACCAGCAATTAGGCTTTTATTTTTAGGGATTATTATAATAAATAACAATATTTTAGAGGGAAACAAGTTTGGGTGTCACATGTGTGTTCACTCGGCTGAGGAAAGTAAACGTCTCTTTTGTTTGAAGGTTCGCTCGTGCGGCCTAACACAAAGGATTATAATCACCCTTGTCGTGTGTTTAGAAAAGGTTCAGAGGGAGGATTCTTCCTTTATACTGTTGAGGGAACAGACATTTATACTGTATGCTGTTAGGGGTATTAGCAAAGTAATATTGTCACCGCACTAGTGCTAATGTACGTTTGTTTATTAGGTATTTTATAAGGAATACTTTTGGTATTATACATTGTCTGAGCGGAACTGTTTACCAACCTTTACACGTATATTCGAAAGGTTTTATGCATTTACATGTAAATAAAAGTAATAAATTAAATAATCATCTTGTCCATCTGCTAATATATACATATTTTTAAAGATACTACAAATTTGGCTTTTGCCTGTAGAAGATGTCGAGAATATTTTCCGTATTGTGGTGCAATTAACATGCATTCCCTTGATAAAAAAGGGCTTTTCCCTTGTAGCCTTGATAAATTCTTTGTACTATAAAGAGTGTTTTTACAATATATTTAGATATAATGCGATTAAATTTAAGGATATATATTTTTATATTTTATTTATGTAAGCTTAGTATTAAACTAAATGACATTATTTAGTATTGTTATCATGGCAGTTTTTGTTTATTATTGGTTATTTCAACTAAGTTATATTAGATATTTCTTGCAAATGTCATTTTTATTAGGTTCAAATAGTCAGTTTAGATTTTGGAAGTAAAATTGCTTTACTTGCCTGAAGAAGACGGTTGTTAATTAATTATTATTTGTTATACTAACTTTATTTTTTTAGCACTGCGGTGGCTAGTTTAGAGGTTATGTATATATTTTTTTAAAGACTTTGTTTAAATAATTGTAAGCTTAGTTAATTCTGCACCTGTGTAATCATAGTTCTGCTTTTAATGTTTGTGTAGGTAATCCCAACACAGCGGATGCGTTAAGAGATACCTATCCATAGTGAAATTCATTATGTTTTAAATTAAATATACATATTTACAATAAAAGTATTTAAATATTAAGTAATGTTTTTCTCCGTTTTTATGCGTTATAAAAAGTTATTTTTAAATTTAAAACTTGCATGGCAATAATATTTTTATGATATAGATTGCTTTATTTTAAATTGCATGCAATATAGACATCCATTGTATTATTCGCCATTTTAATTTAATGTATATTTTGTATAAGGTGTTGTGTTGCATTTAGGAAATAAACGTTTTTATTTATTTATTTATTTCATAGTCGTTAGTAGAAGGTAAAGATATATTTTTTAATCTCCATCTTCACATACTTTTGCTCCTTTTGATGAACTGGTACGAAACTTATTTAATGCCTGAAGGATGTGCAAATGTTTAAATTGTTTAGATTATTTGCGGATAAGTAAGAATTATTTTATGTATAATTATAAATTACAACCTCGTTAAAGTGGTAGTTTATGCTGCTAAGCAGTAGGCCTACCATCCTCTCGAAAAAGGTATAGGCCTACACAACGGTATGGGGTAGTATTAGATTCCAACTAACATTTTTAAACTTATAATTTACAATGTTTGTATGTTACAGTGAATTTGATGAATAAATTTGGAAAAACAAATTTAAATATTTATAAATTTACTTCCATAAAAATAAGATGGTAGAAATTTGAATGCCATAACGACTAATAGTGTAATACTTAATACAAATAACATATCTATTCATGCGAACACAGATGTAACAGATTACAAATACGGTCATACATTAAAACTGACTAATTACTTAGTTTATGTGTTGAAATATCAATCACTTCATACTTCTCAGATCTTTATAACAAAGAAACACGTATTTGCTAGTAAAAAATATTGTGGGTTTTATAGTTTTATGGTCCAATCCATGCAGTATTTACGTTATGTTTTACGAGGCTCGCTGAACAGGGTAAAGGGTACACATTGGGTAATTTAAATACAAAAGTATCATTTGATTTTCTTGTTTAGTTAGCACTGAATAAAAGCAACTGCTTACCTTTATAGGCATCACTCATTGAAGTACTATTTTAAATTATAATTATAGCTCGGAAATTAATCTAGCTAGCTTTTGTCATTGGGTCATTAATTAATAGTCCTGGCAAAATAATCAGTTAATCTTAATCAGTAACAAGGCTGCATTTAATTTAACTTATTCTGCAAATTATTTGTATTTTCTTTAAAACAAGTACAAGTATGTGCCAACTCTTAAATAGTCGTTTACGTGATATTATTGGTTACTATCTAATCAGAAGAAGAATGAAAAGTACATTTTTGTAGAAGTTCATCCTTATCCATTTTATCACTAGGTAGGGATGTATAAGTTAACTAATACGTGCATTAGATTTAATTATCATTTCATACTGATTGCAATATTTATAAACTGAATAGAGTTCATATTTACTTAATAACTAGCTTTACACAACACCTTCACTTGTTTACCTGATTTACATTTTATAGTGAAATCAAATCACACAGCTGATAATACTCTAATGTAAAAAAAAGTGTTCACTTTATATTATTTACGAATTTTGGTTGGGTTGTATAAAAAAACTAATGTTTTCCCTCAAATTTTCTCCGGAGCTTTTCATTTAACTAAATGGTTCATGGATGACAGATTTTGATTTTCTCAAAAGTTCCTGATACGAGTTGGTATTACAGATAACTTTGAGTAAACAAAATTATATAGCATACGAGTCACGTAAAACAGCAGAAACGTGTACTAGTTAATTCAACTACTGTTTTGGATATTCGTCACATTAAAACCATTACTAATCAAATGGTAAATAAAATTCATTAATAATATGCATGTTTGAAAATGTTTGGTTTTGTTCTAATAATTTAATCATATTTTAAATATATTTTAAAACTTAATACCTGCATTCAAATAACGTAATCAGCTGAGGTTTTATTTAATTATTATTTACATAAAAAGCTATATGGTTTAAAACGAATCTCAACTGTTGGATAATGTTAACAAACGTAAACTTTGTTTATAAAATTGCAGCTATTGTATGAAATCATCAACGTAACAAACACTCATCATCTCATGAGAAGTCCTTGGCCCACGGCTCTTAAACTGAACGATTGTTACCAGTTGCTTCGCAAAACAAGTGGATATAACGTATTACTAGTACTAGATACGGGGACACGAGTCTCTTGTATAGAGAGCCGCGTGTTGTTCTTGTTTTACCTTGGTGCGGGTCGGACGGTGTTTGTACCCCAACATTTTTTTCACATACAATATTTTTATAATTCATATTCTAGTTTAAACATTGGATCCGGCTGAAAAAAAAACAAACAACATAGTACTTTGAATTATTGGTCTACGTCGATTGTTTACCAATATTTTAAAAGGCTAAACGCAGTTGGTTGTCCAATTTTATTGTTACGGAGATTAATTTCAATTGTTAATCACGCTTATTTATCCATGTTTATCAGTGTACGTCGTTTCACGTGGTTGTGGTATATTGATATTTGCACAATCACCCAATTTATTGGCCATGGTCCCGGTAGCAGCAAACCTGCGTACTCAGTCCTAATGTTATTTTTAAGGAGAATAAGTAAATTGTTATGTTTTATCTAGTGATTACCATAAATTAATAAAGATTAGTTTGTATCTTCACCTTGTTGAGCTGTATTGATATTTGCAAGAAAGTGGTGTGTTTATTGTTGTAGCAAACATGAGTTCTCAGCACCTGTGGCATTATTCTGGATAAAAATTACAATGTCGCTTATTATGAGTATATTTGTATACATCTTGGTAAGTGGCTATATGTCGTAGTGAAGTGCTTACATACGAATTGTATAACTAATATACAAAGATAAAATAAACTGTATGACAAAATTTAAAAGGCGCAGTAATACGTACAGTTTAATACGGTTTTATCTTTGAATTATTTGAATAAATAACGCTTCAAAAGCGGCTTGTGACATTTTGTTACAACCTTTTTCAATCGATGTTGAGCATACGGAATGCATTACTGAAGTTTGATTCGTAAAGATTAAACATATTTCGAATGTCTCCAGTATATTCAGGTATTAATGCTTTGATTTTGCAAATAGTTTTAAAAATAATTAAAGTTTCATAAAAAATAAAAAGGTTTAAAACTTAACTATGCGTACATAAAAGCATATGTTAAATTTATTGATATCCACTAAGGAAATATAATATTGTATACTCTAAACATATCATCCTGTCGTAAAATGAGAGTTAGCACAATGTTTGATGTCTAAGTATTGGAGATTTCAAGAGATGTCGAAGTATTATGACTGACATTCTCATTACGCCACCATATTCGGCTTTCATACAAAGCTATCTTAGATCCCTGTCCTTATTGCAATATAGCTCCCTATAGGAAAGCCAATGCTGTTGTACTGCGATAAGCCTGTCTACAGCATGTTGTCTCTAGCCTACATATTGTAGAACCTAAATCCCAGTTTACAAAAAAAACAATCAGGAAGATACATTGATTAAGAAACCTTAGAATTTTATGGCAAATAATATTTAATGTAACTTAGGACAACCAAATTACTTGTAAACAAAACACCATCTATTTTTAATAATAATTTTAAAACAGTCGTGATAGAAATTTAACACTCCCCGCAAATCTGTCATTGAGTTAATGCATGAAAAAAATAATGTAACACATTCATTGAACAGTCGTAGTTCATCTCTGAACTTTTTAAATTTGGTACCTGGCAGTCCTTTTGTAAAGAAGTCGCCAACTTGATTTTCTGACGCAATGTATTGATTTCTACTCTTATTTTCAATTAATTCTTTAATGTAGTGAAACCGACATCTATGTGGTTGGATCTCTTTGTCTGCAAATTATTGGCCATTTGGATACATGACTGATTGTCTTCATAAATCAGAACTGTAGGAATTTCCTTAGATAAAATTGCCGCTATCAAGCGTGGATAAAAATACATTCAGTGGCAAATGTTGCAAAATATTCAGCTTCGCAAGTGGATAGAGCGACGATTGGTGCTTCTTTGTCTTCCAAACAACAGAGTTACCAAATACTTTAAATACATAGCCGCTAATACTCTTCCGGTCTTCTATATCGTTTGCAATATCCGAGTCACGGTGGAATTCAATTGGTCTTCCTGATTCATTTTATTTTAAATACATAAGAGCTCAGTCCTTTGTTCCAATTAAATATCTAACAACATTTTTCAGTACTTTCCATCTGTAGAACCTAAATCCCAGTGTACAAAACACACCATATTTAATACATATTTAACTTAATTAATCATTATAGAAACCAAATAACTTAGGACAACCAAATTACTTGTAAACCAAACAACATCTGTTTTTAATAACTCTAAAAACAGTTTTTTCAAGCATCTGATAGAATTGATCTTTAACAATATCACCGTAGGCATGGCTCAAATAAGCCGATTGAGATCCAGAAAACTATACAATTGCTATATTAAACTTTAATAGTCTGGCGGTTTATTCTCTTATCTAACCATTTAATCATTTATCCACTAGCCTAATGGAATGTTACAGTTGGCCTGACAAAGGAAGAAGAAGACATCGATGATTTTGCTAATCAGGTGAGTGAGCACTGCTTTACCGATATTCTACTAATGTGTTGAGGTTCTGCTCACGGGTTGAAGTTCACTGAGGTGACTAATCATATTAGATGACAAACAGATACAAACATGTTAAATTGTGTTCTATGATAATGAACTATATGGGAATCTGCAACTAAGTTACAACATATATTTTGTTACATAATTTGTTACAAAATTTTTTGTTAAATAAATATATTTTTAGCATGTGCAAATTATTCATCTAGTTATATATCGAACTAGATATTTGTGTAACAAAGTTTGTTTTGACATAACATAAAAAAATACCTAATAAAAAAGTGTATTAATACAATTTAAAAAGTTGAACTTTGATGGGAAAAATGGTTTCATACTTAATTAATTATAATTCGATTAAGATTTATTTTACAGAAACAATCTATTATTTGATTTTTAATAATAAGTATGTTGAATTGAATGTTAGTAGTTAGTATAAGATAAATACCCCCGTCGCAGCAAACCTGCGGAATCAGCGAATTTCCAATGCATAATATTTGTCTGAATTCCACATAAAGCCGCAAACCAAGTTTCATAAAAATATATTCATATATAAGCGATTTTAATTATTCTCCATAAGAATAACATTGGTAATGAGTACGTAGGTTTGCTGAAACAAGGAACAGAAACAGATAATCAGGCAAGTGCTAAAGTGCTTTTAGATCAAGATTATATGCATAGAGATCGGTTTTTATATAGTTTATCAAAGCTGTCATTATGTTCAGTGGCATGCTTGACTAATGGTTTTGTCGTATCCTTGTGTTTATAGTCGTAGCGATGGCCTGTAAATCTGATTCTTAGATTATTAGTTGTCGAACCTATGTAGTCTTTTGGATATTTTTGACCATTAACTTGATACACTACATTTATTGTGTCGCAAGATAAAATTCCTTTTATTGGGTATGTTCTTGACGTCTTGCCACTCTTAATATGTTTACTTTCTTCTAACTGGTTACATACCATGTATCGTGCTTTCATGCAAGGATGAGCACCGGTGAATCTTTCTATACTTATTGTTTTGGGAAGCTTAGGTTTTGAGAGAATATCGTCAAGAGTCGGTAGTCTTTTGAAAACCACTCGAGGAATGGTTTGTATTATGCTTTCAGTAATAGGACAGTTTTTGATAATTTTAAAAGCTATGCGAATTATGCTATTTATTTTATGTAGCCCAGGATATTATTGGGTGGTTAGCTTTGGACGGTTATTGATCAATTTGTCTTGCGTATTTTGATGGGTCCTGTTATTTATTTTAATTTGTTATGATGGTAGCTTTTTAGGATACCCTCTTTTCAGGAAAGCTTGGAACAAGTCGTTTGTATACTCTTTTAGGAACATACTTTTACTACGAAGTTTTGAAGCTCTTGTAATTAGGCTTTCTAGAAAAGATTTCTTTATATACACTGGATGACAACTTGTATAATGGAGATATTGAAATGTATAAGTAGGCTTCACATGAATTTTGTGTTGTAAACAACAATTTTTTTTAGATATATATATATATATATCTAAGAAGGTTACGATGTTGTCTGATATATTCCATGTAAATTTCAGAGTTTCGTCGAAGCCGTTAAGTGAATTTAAAAAATCTTCAAGATTCTTTTTGCCATGTGTCCAGATCATAAATATATGGTCGATATATCGAATCGATAATAGAGGTAAGTTTATTATGGAATTTAAGAATGATTGTTCAAACTTGGCCATAAAAAGGTTGGCTTGAGAAGGGGCCATCCGTGTTCCCATTGCTGTTCCTCTTTTTTTAAATAAAAGTTATCCATGAATCTGAAACAATTGCAAGAAAGCATAAAATTGGTTAGTGTCATCAAAAATGTGGTACTCGGTATTGATGGTTGAGGCCTGGTTGATGAATTCTTTGATTGCTTCATTTCCTTTGTGGTGTTCAACAGAGACTGAGCGTCAATGGTTACTAATAATGTGTCATTAGGTAAAGGTTGGGGAACATTCTTCAACTTGTTGATAACATCTTCACTATTTTTAACATATTACGATGGTTCTGTGAAAAATCTTTGTAAATGGCAATCGACGAAGGTGATATTCTTTCTGTTGGGGACGATATTGAAGCAACAATAAGCCTCCCTGGTGGTGGAAAAACTCCTATATATATGTGTCCGTGGGTGCGGTAACTCTCGTAAAAATGGTCCGATTTTGATGAAATTTGGTACAAACGTGTAAAGCAACATTTATGACATTAAGTTCGAAAACCAGACAGATCGACCGACCCAAAGGGGTATTTTGGGGGGGTTTTGTACACTAAAAATAGTTTTTTTTAGGTTTTTACATGTAATATTTTAAAAAGGCAAATTTTATTTTTCAACATTTGATTCAGTTTTAAAAAACACAACATTTGGTTTTTTGATAATTTCTCTACGTCAGTTGGTTACAGAGATATTGAAAGTGCTAAACACAGTACGTTGTCCAATGTTATTCTTATGGAGAATAAGAAACAAATTATATCTCGCTTATTTATTAACGTATACTAAAGAAACTTAATATTAGGCTTCATCTGGTTGTGGTCTATTGTTATTTGCACAAAAATTTATTTTTACCGATGATTCCGGTAGCAGCAAACCTGCATAATCAGCCCCCATATTATTCTTATATGGAGAATAAGTAAAATGTAAGGTCTCCTTTAATAATGAACATAAATTAATAATACTAATACATTAAACATTACATACATAAACATTAAACATAATATTAATAATTATTAATAATAGTAGCAGCAAACCTTTGTACTCAGCGAATTTCCAATGCATATATATGTATCTTAATACAAAATAAAGCCACCTACCAAGTTTCATCAATATACATTCATAAATAAACGATTTATGACAATTTTAATTTTTCTCCATAAGAATAACATTTCGGCTGAGTATGCAGGTTTGCTGAAGCAAGGAACACAAAAAAATGGGATTTCATACAAATATCAATATAACTCATGTAGGTAAAGCCACATACCAAATTTAATTAATTTATTTTCATAATGAAGGCAGATAACACGTTACTTATTCTACATAAGAATAACATGGGGCTGAGTACGCAAGTTTGCTGCTACGGGAGCCTTTGGTAAAAAATTGTTTTTTGAGCAAATATCAATGGTCCACAACCATATGAAGCCGTATACCAAGTTTTGTCAGTATACGTTTTTAAATAAGCGAGATATAAAATTTTTATTTTTCTCCATAAGAATAACATTAGACAACGTACTGTGTTTAGCACTTTCAATATCTCGGTAACCAATTGACGTAGAGAAATGATAAAAATACCAAATTGTGTGTTTTTTGAAGCTGAATCCAATGGGAAAAACTAAAATTTGACTATTTCCAAAATTATATGTAATAAATTCGAAAAACCCATTTTTGGAGTACAAAACCCCCCCAAAATACCCCTTGGGATAGAGCGATCTGGCTGGTTTTCGAACTTAAAGTCATAAATGTTGCTTTACACGTTTATACCAAATTTCATCAAAATTGGATAATTCTTACGAGAGTTATCGTGCTCACGGACACACATATATATACAGTTTTGAACGAATGGTGTTTTTGGGGTCTGGGGACCTCAAAACGAAAAGTTATCATGGTCCCGGGCCTAGGTCTTACCATGCCGACTACGGTAATAGCTTCTTCCCTATAGGGGAAATTCGCTAAAACCTGGTAAGTGGCTTCCCCTTGTTGAGTTATATTGATAATTCCATAAAAACCCACTTTTTTGTTCCTTGTTGCAGCAAACCTACGTATTCATCCCCCATGTTATTCTTATGGTGAATAATCAAAATGGTATATATCGCTTATTAATGTAAATATATTGATAAATCTTGGTAGCCTATATGGCTTCACATAATTGAGCTATATTGATATTTTCATGTAAACCAATTTTTTCTGCTCCATTTTTCAGCAAACCTATGTACTCATGCCCACTGTTATTCTTATGGAGAGTAATTAAAATGTTTTATTTATCGCTTATTGTGATTATATTTTAATGGAACTTGGTATGCGGTTTTATGTGGTATTAAGACATATATTATGCATTGGCAATTTGCTGAGTACGTAGGTTTGCTGCGACGGGGGTATTTATAATTGCTAAATTAAACTGGTAATTCTAGCATGGAAAAGCAATTATAGCAGTTGTTGCAGATTCTAAACCGTTGCGTCACCACTGTATAATCTAGAATTTGAAGTAAATCGGAGTAAATTAACAATCAATTTATACATATTATAACATTGATTATTTAGCTTTTTTGTCGAAGCAATTATTTGGTATTACTATGTAACGCTTTATTTAACATGCTATATAAGTAGCATATTCATTGCTGCACGTAACTATTTGAAAGAAAATAAATAAAAACAGGAAAAAAGGGAAACTAAAACTAAAACACAAAATAATAATTAAGACAGGTTAAGTTCAATAAACGGCGATTAAAAATGATACTAGTTAATTCACGGCTTAATATATTTAAATAACTAGTATAACACTGTATAAAGTTAAATAATGCTAGTTCAATGGCTACATAGTGTTGAAGCTTTCCTGAACATATCTAAAATCACTGTTGAGTACACAAGGATGTAACAGGCAACGCGACGCGGCCGTGTACGTGTTCAATATAAAGTTACCGCTGCCTATCGTGGGGGAGAGGGGGCGCTGCCTAACTCTGATTTGTGCTCCACTGCTCGCACACTTCTCGTGTGACTAACTTTGCTCTCGCTCAGACTGGAAAAGTTTTACATAATAATTGAAAAATATTTTTATCGTTGGAATAACGGTTTTAAAATTAAACTTAACTTAAAATATGTGGCATTAATATATGATTACAATTACGATTCCATTATCTTAAAATATAGAACCTGAAACCATAAATAAATTGACCTCGTCGATATGCCCTTCCCACTAACCATATTTTAAAATACGGGTATTTTAAAACTACTGAGTGTGTAGCTATTTGATAGCTCTTAATAATGTATCAAAAGGTAATTCTCCTCTCGCGTGGAAAATGGGCGTTGTGTTGCTTTAATTCTTAGCACTGCTCATCCATATTATCTACGAGAAAACGATTTGAACTATGCCAGTTAATAAATGATGTTTTGTAAAATAACATTTTTATGATTTTGGTTTGATTATTTTGTAACAATATACTGCCGTAAAAGACAAATACTGACTAAAGAAAGTGAACAAATATTATAAAATTTTATTATAATTGGAACTTAAGGCAGTCAAAATCAAAATTTTCAGGTAGTTTTAACAATTATTGGATTTTACAATGAATTGTATAGAAAACTCATTTCAAGCTGCAAGAGGTTGCGAATTCTGTTAATCTAAAATGATAAAACTAAAGGGTTTAGCATTCCGAGTTAATTACATAATTAATCAAAAGGCGCATGAAACTATTAAACAACTAACTGTTAAGTACATCAAATCTCATACCAGAAACAAATTATGTTTACGTGTAATTCATTGTTTAGGTGATGTTACTTATTTAAACAGATGGAACCCATTCTGTTGAAGTCTAGTTCATCTGCGTCTGACTGCCTGACTTTCGATCAAAACCGCTGCTCTTCAACCTGTGTCAAAATTTGCCATGGTAAAACGTAACTGTCTCAGTCAACTACTATAATACAAATTTGTAACTGTACCGGTATTCTGTAATAAAGTTAATTACACCCCAGCTACAAAATCAAGAAATTAAATTCTGTGTTTAAGTATGGAGGTGCCAAAAATTGAATTGAACAATGAATGAACATCACCACAATTCAAAACCGCTCATTGAAGTCGGGAAAGTGCCCCCACCACTGGGCATATAACCAGGACACAGAGCTCCAAACAGTCAGTTGGGCCCTAGCGGCCCGACCCACCGTATGGGCATGTTCAGCTCCCGGTGTGCTGAGCTCCCAACTCCCCGCATGGACGTGTTGAGCCCGCAGAAAGCCGGAAAATCGCGTCGAGCTCCCAGTACGCTCAAGATACTTTTTCACAAGACTTTTGCGTCCGAACAGGGACTATTGAAAGTGCTCCAGGTGAGAACGGATCATAGTGGAAAAGCGAATCGCATTTTTGGAACACTGGAATGCCTTCAGACAGTGAGTCCGAAACCGAAAGCGTGTCAATGGATGTTGAAAAGAAAGATCCGAGGACGGATAGATCAGCGCCCTCAAGAAACCAAATCTTGTAGGAAAGCTTCAAACGCTTGGACTACAGCCCGCCGGCAAGGTGAGAGCGCATCTTCGCATGTTGAGCAGCTCCGACAGCAAGTAATAACGGTCCAGAAATCCCGAAAAGAGATTATCTGCTACCCTCACGTTAGCAGCAGATCATCAGAAAAGTAAAAAAGTGAGGAAGAGCCAAGAACTCAAGAGGGGAACAAAATCAAAACTGTACGTTTCTAAGTTGTTCAGTGATAATCTCAGTTGTTAAGTGATAATCTCTCTGATACTCTTGGCAATTGTAGGATATTGGAATTTACAATATTATTGGGATAAGGATGTAATTTTACTTCGAGAAAGACTAAACGAATTGAGGGAGGCATACAGGTTAGATGAAGAGGACCTTTTGCTAGCCCTTCCAGAGTTACTCAAGGGAGAAGTGCAGGATAGTAGAATAGGCAGGATACCTACAGTACAGGAACAGTAGGTCTTTGTGGGCCTCTTGGGTGGAGTTTCTAGCTCACTTTGAAAATCAGTTCTTGTCTAGAAGATATAAGAAAAGCTAGACCCACAGATTACCCCCAAGTCTCTCAGATTACCGGAGTCAGTCACAAGGAAACAGTAGGTCTTTGTGGGCCTCTTGGGTGGAGTTTCTAGCTCACTTTGAAAATCAATTCTTGTCTAGAAGATATAAGAAAAGCTAGACCCACAGATTACCCCCAAGTCTCTCAGATTACCGGAGTCAGTCACAAGGAAACAGTAGGAATCATAATTCCCAACATAATCCTACAAACAGTTATAACCCCAATGGTAATGGTCAGAGAGGTACGAGGCCTAAATTCTGGATCTGTGACAAACCTGGCCACCACCAGAGACTGTAGAACTCCTAAGGAACCGTCTCCATGTAGTTTCTGCGGGGCTGAGGGTAAGTCTTGGTAAATTTACACCCATTGTACTAGCTCAAGAGCGGTAAACTTCAGTTAGGACTGGAAAAGAAGTGGTCCTCCAAGTCCTCGAAAGTAAAATATTTGGACCCGCCCTAAGAAATCAAATGTTGGAACAGATAATAGAATGTATATAGATGCAAACATATTTAACTATAAGATAAGAGCCTTCATAGATTCTGGCACTAGTACAAGTTATATAAGCAAACCAGTAGCATAGATTATTACAAATAATAGAATCGAAACATAGGAGTTAAATAATCAGCTCATGTTGGAAATGGAATCAGGGTCCCCACAAATAAAAACTGAAAGTTAAATGTTAATTTAAAACAAGGGAAGAATCCTATTAAGGTATGTTACCAGGACTCGTAACGGATCTAGTGATTGGTGTAGAAACCCTTAAAGAATGGGGTATAATTATAAATGTAGGAAATTTACTGGACAAAGAATATTTCTTTTTCAACAGAAACACAATTGGACAGAGAAGTACTCAAGGACATTCGAACTTTAACCATGAAATAAGAGGAAGGTGTAAGGCGATTGTTATATGTACAGCTCAACAAACGTCAGGGAATTCGAGGTCCTGCACACGTTGTGGATGAGGTGCCCTTCATTTAAACTTGATGTACAGCCGATTAAACATAGATACCAGCCAAGGAACCCCACTATGCAACTCAGACGGGATTGCTACTGACCCAGATAAAATTGACTCAACTGTCAGATATCCTGCAACCCACACGGATCGAGAACTTCGTAGCTTCTAGGGGCTTACGGGCTGCTACATACGTTTCATACCACAAGTGTCTAGAGTGTGACTGGATCAGTAAATAAAATCTCAGGGAAAAAGGTAAAGTGGCAATGGATTAAAAAAACACAGCGTTTGAAAAAGTTAAAACGTTACTACCCCAAAGTTTTAGCACCCATTTTAAGTTTCCTAAATTTTTCCCTTCAATGTTGTATACAAACGGAGCGTCAGACTTTGGCCTGGGAAGTACGTTAGTTCAAAAGGTAGAGGGCCAAGAGTGAGTAATTGCATTTTTAAATAGAAGCCTCCATGAAAACAAGAAACTTCATTCTACAACTGACAAATTATATTTAAAAACGCTTCATGCACTTGGAAAATTCCGCCCCTGTATAGAAGGCTACCATGTTATTATATATACGTTTACCCCGCTCAGGCCAACCCGGCAGAGTAACACAAAGTATTTGAGCCAATGTTAGCTCATCACCCGAAACGCAAAGAAACGCTACCATTTTCTGAAGGACAAAGATAATATTTTGAATTTTCGGATGGTCCGGGTGTTACATGAAGTATGATTTGTAAACCAGAGTTTATATTTGTCTTTAACTCTTCTCCTCATACTTCCACAGAAATATCCCCAGCTTATTTAAACTATGGATGATAATTGCGTGTTAGCTTTACCTCCATAACAGCTAGAATAGTTTTATTTCCGATTAAAAGCCCAAAAAATGTAACCAATCTATAAATTAGTAAAATAAAACATGGAAAAAGCACATAGTATCTGAACCCATTTTTTAAAATTAAGGACAAGGCCTATAAACTAGAGGTCAAAGAAAAATATTCTATAGGGAAAGGCATTTATCTAATGCACAAAAAGAAAGAAATCCCCAGTTTATAGGAAGCAGTAATTGAAGTTTATAGGAATGGGAAACCCACCAGTGTTCATGTGAAAGATGTAAAAACATCATTTGAATAAACAAGTTGTAAATAAAAAGGTAAAATGGACTTTGTTTGGGTTTATTCAGTGGAATGTTAAAGGAATTTCGGTCAATTCTTCAGGGGGTGAGGTCGGAATTTCCACTGTTAAGATCAAATATCTTAAGATAATACCTTTAAAAAATACACTGGAAATAAAGCTGAAAATTGTACCTCTTTGTATAAAAATCAATGTTGTTGTCTGTTATCCTTTATGCGCTCCTATACCATTCATCCGTTTGTGAATAAATGTTATATGGTCACTCAGGTTAACCCTGGGAAGGTTTATAGCCACCAACCGAAGTTCTAGGACTTTAAAGCTTATTATTGTAGGACTTGAAAATAATGTACAATATGACACATGTTTACATTTATAACTCTAAGATCCGCACTAGGGACTATTCGTTTTTTATACACCTTGTATTTTCAGAATACAAAATATGTTTGTATGTTGTTTCTTGGGGTCAATTTACTAACGAATAGTTTTGTTAAATATTTGTACAGATCAAGAAGTTTGTCTGAAATCCTTTTGAGGCACATTACGTGTATAATTACATATAACAAATTACTAATAGCCATAGTGGAAGCCATTAACTTATATACAACTAGCCTTGCGGCCCAATACTAGATGAGTATGAATTATCAAGTACAAATGGAAAATTATGACTACAAATCTATTACAAGACTGTATG
Source organism: Allygus modestus (assembly GCA_963675035.1). Taxonomy (NCBI): domain Eukaryota; kingdom Metazoa; phylum Arthropoda; class Insecta; order Hemiptera; family Cicadellidae; genus Allygus; species Allygus modestus. The sequence goes on along the minus strand of OY776111.1, from coordinate 180,525,241 downwards.
ACAAATCATTTTAAGCCTGCAAAGTAGTTTCAAAGGGCATTCCAGATGAGTCGTTGAGCGCGCTGGAATGATACTGTTGCTCGTATCGTTTGATTGTACAGGAACGTTAGGATAATTAGAGTCGACGGACTTGTTAACAACATTCTCTGTGTCCTCGTTGCTGATTGGTTGCCTTGTAGATTACGGAACATTTCTAGTAACTACTACACTATTGTTTCACTAACATTATATAAATATTTTTCTGACGGTCCTTCTTGTTAATATATGTACTTTAATGCAATTGAATACCGTTGTACTAGTACTAGTGATACTCTCATATTAGTATAAACGCTTATAATTAATTATGGCATTTTTTAGCTTTTCTACGCTTTTTTACACCACAGCGAGCTTCTTCGTTTAACGCCTAACTGTTCCGTGGTCTTCAACGAGTCAACTGTTATCACGTCTTCATTACACTATCACACAGGCAAAAAATATAATTACTTCAATGATAAATATCTGACAATCATCAATATTTGTTTATTACTTGCCACAAATGTGAAGTTCTTCATATCGCACACGATAATGTTGTTTAAATATGTTTTAATGATATAAAAATGTGTATATTGTGAAAGATTTTCTTTTTTCCTTAACACTCAAGGTTTCTTAGAGTTTTTAAAAATGTTTCTCATTTTTAATCATTATGAAAATTGCTAAAATAAAATCTTTTGCCAAGAAGTGGTTTACTTTTAAGTAACTTTGGTATTTTATCTGACGGGAACCTCAAGCCGAATAGTCGTATTTAGTATCAGTAAAGGTCTAGAGCTGCGACGGAATCTTTCTTTTCCGCTGATTGTCCAAGAATCTCGATGTTGAAAATCAGCTTATTACTTTGATAAGGTAGATGTGAATCCATGTTGCAGCAAACCTGAATACAATGGTGAAAACTAACATCCGAATTAACTAATAATTATATGTAAAAAATTCTTTTTAAATGGTTCGGGTACAAACCCTCCCATCAAAGAAAAAAACTTTCGGATAAGTCTATTTATCTGGTTTTTGCACTTAAAGTCATAAATGATGGTTGAAATTTTTGTACCAAAATTCATAAAGAGCGGCCTCTTTTACGAGAGTTATCGCACCCACGAAGGTATATTAAATTTGAACGATTAATGTTTCTAACATCTGGGGACCTCGAAACGAAAAATTATCATGGTATTGGGACTAGGTCTTATCATGCATACTACGTAATACTTCTTCCATACAGTGGAAATTCGCTTACTCACCAGTGTCGCCGACAATGGTATCATAGCCTGAAGCCGTTAAATATCGCATATAAAATACACATGTATGACGGTAAAGATAGTGGGACCATATTTAGATTGCCACCGATAGTTGTAACAATTGTCGAATATAATAAATCAACGCAAAAGTTCCCTTTGCATACACTCTCACACTTCTCACT